>OU015492.1:8953829-9548829 GCA_907164885.2 Dolomedes plantarius | reverse complement strand
TGAAGTACAGGTGGCAACATGTTGTAAGAATCTCTATCACACATACGCTGTTCAAAAGATGGCGGTCAGAGTTCCCTTTTCCCAATCTAAATATATATCTAAATTTAATTCCTTTTTTTTTTTTTAACAAATTTGAACAGAATTCTTCACAGTGTTAAAACCTACATAAAAAAGACTATGATAAAACTATATTTATAAACGAACTTTTTTATTTTATTACAGTCAAAACGAAAGAGAAAATTACCATATTGATATCAAAGAGTTTTCATCCTTTTATATAGCCCTAACGCTCAATTATTCCTTTACCGTTTTCATATACCCTTATAAAATCACTACCGTAAGAAAAAGTGTCGGCACGTTTTAAAAGTTTCCTTTAAAAAAATTTCTTGAACCGTTTGAGTTCATCCAGACAAAGCTCCTATTTATCTACGGGTCGTTCACTGTGACTGAAAGAAGCTTTTCAAACCGGGGCGGCCTGGCTTCTAACAAGCATGGTCATCTGGACTTCTTTTCCTGCTGTTTTAAAACTTTCTTTACTATTTATTGTAAAAAAAATCAAAAACCAACGGAGGGTCTTAAGAAAACTATATATTAGGGTGAAAGAGTAAAAAAAAGATTTTTCGTGGAGGAAAACTTTTTTTTCATCCTTCATCATCATTTATTAACTTCAAGCTCGAAAGGAAGATTTTATTTGTTGTTCCATTATCAGCGAGTAAATAGAGTTAAAGAACTTCAAGAAATATATTTGACATGTCTTATAAGCTAATAAGCATCAGATATAGTTACGCGCAGTTTTTGAATATTATATTCTCACAATCTAGTATATTTTGTAAATAATTACGGTTGACTTGTCTGACAAGCAAATACATATCAGAGATAGTTACGCGCAGTTTTTGAATATTATATTCTCACAATCTAGTATATTTTGTAAATAATTACGGTTGACTTGTCTGACAAGCAAATACATATCAGAGATAGTTACGCGCAGTTTTTGAATATTATATTCTCACAATCTAGTATATTTTGTAAATAATTACGGTTGACTTGTCTGACAAGCAAATATATATCAGAGATAGTTACGCGCAGTTTTTGAATATTATATTCTCACAATCTAGTATATTTTGTAAATAATTACGGTTGACTTGTCTGACAAGCAAATACATATCAGAGATAGTTACGCGCAGTTTTTGAATATTATATTCTCACAATCTAGTATATTTTGTAAATAATTACGGTTGACTTGTCTGACAAGCAAATACATATCAGAGATAGTTACGCGCAGTTTTTGAATATTATATTCTCACAATCTAGTATATTTTGTAAATAATTACGGTTGACTTGTCTGACAAGCAAATACATATCAGAGATAGTTACGCGCAGTTTTTGAATATTATATTCTCACAATCTAGTATATTTTGTAAATAATTACGGTTGACATGTCTGACAAGCAAATACATATCAGAGATAGTTACGCGCAGTTTTTGAATATTCTATTCCAACAGTCAAATATATTTTTAAGACTAATGATGTTAAACGATGAAAATTACTAATGGTTAAATGTAAACTAATATTGGAAAACCCACAAATTTTTCATAAACAGCAAATTAATTCATAGTTTTTGATACTGTATTCTAACAGTCAAATATATTTTAAAAATAATTTCTATTTTTTTACGGGATTTAGTTGTAAATTTTAAATATCACCTGTAGTTTACCTGAAATTATATTAGACTAATTATATAAAACGATGAAAATTACTAATTAATTAAAGTAAACTAATATTGGAAAACCCACAAATTTTTCATAAACAGCAAATTCATAGTTTTTGATACTGTATTCTAACAGTCACATATATTTTAAAAATAGATTCTATTTTTTTACGGGATTTAGCTGTAAATTTCAAATATCACCTGTAGTTTACCTGAAATTATATTTCACTAATTATGTTAAAAGATGAAAATTACTAATGATTTAATATAAACTAATACTGGAAAGCCTACAAATTTTTCCTAAATAATAAATTAATTTTTGTCAAAACTTTTTTGCCCCTATCGAGTAATATTTCATATTCTTAGTGATTAAAAAACTCAATGATTTTTATGATAATATGAGTAATTTAGAACAAATGTTATCTCAATTATCATAACAATTATATGCTGTATAATACTCTTTAAAAACCCAAAACCCAAGATGTATGTAGAAGAGAACGAAACAATATAGAGTTATTTAAATGTCGTCATTACCAGAGAAAATGTAAGAAAAGCGCAATTTAAGGTACCGTAAGATGGGGTTACTTTGTGACTGCAGGGGTAACTTTGTGACGCATAGTAATTTTTTCCTATTTCAGATCTTGCGCCGCGCCCGTGATACAGGGCCGGCAAAGAACAGCGTCAACAGCTTGTCCGACTTACAGAGACACCTAGTGGGCAGTGACCAAAGCTTCTGCTTGCCATTTGGCTTCGCTGGCCAGTGTATTGTTCAAACCTGTTGTCAAGCTATTGACTCAAACTTCGGAAATTTTGTGTGCTGAAGGCTAACACCTTATGCAACCAACTACCACAGATAATTACTTTTTATTGTCAATGTGTTGGTTAGATTGTGGAGCAATATACCTTTTGTGTGGTGATATTTCCGAGAGGTATGAGAACATAACCTAAATATCGAAAGGTGACGGGGTTACTTTGTGACACTTTGACACTGTTACAAAATAGCCTACAAAGTCGACCCACCTCCTCTTGCCGCTCGATGTTGTGGTTTTCCGTCCTCTAAAATACCACTGGAGTGAAAAAGTATTGTGTATCTGGAAATAAACTACCCGAAGGACCAGAATGTGCCGAAAGACGAATTTCCTCATCTTCTGAAAGAACTTATGGCTGCCCTGGGCGACCGAGGTCTCTTTGATGTCAAAGATATAGATAAAGCTATCCAATGTTTGTAATAGGTATATATAATTGTGCATCAAGCTTTTGATAAGCGTTTTAATGTCTAACTTTATGTCAAGTAATTTTTCCTCTTGGATTTCAAGGCGAAAACACAAATGTCGGAAAGTAGTCCCACTCGACGAGGCAACTTTGTGACACATTTTAACTTTAATTTCTCAATGGTAATTAAAGATCTGGGTTAGCGCAATACGTTATTACGTAAGGAAAGGATGTACCAATGTTTTTCAGTTGTTCGTTTTGGGCTGCTTTTAAAACTGATAGGCTGGCACAGGCAAAAAAAAAAAAACTTTAAATCCGTCACAAAGTAACCCCAACCTTACGGTACATCATATTTTTCATATCCCTGAGGCAACATTCTTCGAGATACCTGCCCAGATATATCACTCGTGCGATATTATGAGAGATGTCACTCGTGTGTCAAAGTGTCGGCCTGAGTTCGAACAGCAACCGAAATGAAGATGTTTCTGTGCTGCTGCCCCCTCATATGGAACAAAGTTGGTGCTCCCATCATAAGTCGATTAAAAAAAAAAAAACCTCGGGGTATATACATAAACGAATATTCTATCATGAGTGCCTGCTCGATTGAATGTTACTCTATTTAATGGTTTGTAATTCAATTCGACTGCGACCTTGTGAGCTTTTAAGTGCACTTTTCTTTTCGATAGTTTCATTACGTCTAAAGTGATCTTCAGCGCACTTAGTCGTCGTTCGTAGACGCTCCCGTTTGGTACACATACAAGCCGCTAGCAGAATGCTTCCAAAATTGGTATTCTCCCGAAAGCTGTTGTTTGCCGACAGTTTGCGGCCAAAATAACTTTCAACTGGAGGAACCGACCGTCTTCTTAGCAGAACATTTCCAGAGTATGAAGCATCAGCCGTGTTCGCAAGATACTCATCTATAAACGTTTGTCTCTGAGGTTTAGATTTCCGCGCAGACATCATACTTTATAATCACACCAAATTTTTTTTGGGTGTCTCTAAAACAAAAAATAAGAAAAAAAATCTAACATGTCTTTTTAAATTTTTATTTTTTCAAATAAACCTTTATGATGATTTGGTAAAATGAACAGTAAAATATAAACTTCTAATATATTTTACTGTTCTTTATGTAAAGAATGTTCGTTTTTTTTTAAAAAAAAATTCTATTGTAACGTTTTTTGCTTTATATAAACTTTATAAAATCCTTTAACTTGGATGAACATTTTCCTTTCCAGGAACAAAATTAATGACTGAAATAAGCTAGTGCCTTGTTCTTTAACTATAAAATGCTTAAAGTATTATTATTCATTTTTATAAGAATAGATGTCTTAGACACCAAGCAAGGGAGATATTCAGATTTTTTATCTCTTTGGAGTTTGTAGGGGTGGGAGGAAGATAGGAGCTTACCTGATGTCGCCCCTGGGGGTGCTCGGTCAAAATAGTGGTGGCACCAGGCGAAAAATCGGCCTCCAACCCTTGTGGTTGCCAGTAGCCGTGAGATAGTTAGGAGTGGCATCTCTTCGCCCTAGAGCATTTAATCATCTTGATTAGGATTTATATGGCCAGAGGGCATTAGTAACAGCAACACAATATTTAGATTTTTTAACCAAAAATAAATGATAAATTTCATGAACTCCTCCTATAAATTAATTGATGCATTTATATATCGCACCTCTGCTAGAAGAGTGGTACTTCTCCGAAATTTTCGATTTTGAGATAATTGCACCACAATGATCTATAAGAAGTGCTTCTCATTCTCGAATAATGTTATAAGCCTAGTACCAACACAATCTCCTAGATGGCGCTTATTACCCTCTTCCACAACTAGGAGAGGGAACTTGCTCATGGCGAAGAATGAAAATAAATTTTTTGTCAGTGCCTAATGTTGTTGTAATAAAATGTTCCTGTAATAAAAATGTTCATTAAGTTTTATTTGGAAAATAAATTTGTATTGTTTTCTAACCTGCTGTTCATGTTATCAGGGTTTTTTCTTTGTATTGGGAAAAGTTTAAGTAGATTCTGCATTAGCATAGAGATATGACAGTGTTCCCTCAAGCTCAGCCCATGTCGAGAAAATGAGGTTACTAGAAGAGGGTTATATCTTGTAATTAAAATTCAAAATAATGCTTTAAAAATTGAAAACAACTAAAATAGTATATAGTTTTGCCTTCTGAAGTGATTCAAACAATAAGTTTTCCCCAAATTACCATAGGCATTCATAAAAGAAGAAATGAAATTTCGACATATTCTTCTTTAGCTCTTTTGGCTATTTGAAATGGAACACTCTTCTAGCAGAGCTGCAATATTTCGACCTTATGTATAAAATACACAGGAAGATCTTTAAGTCAGAGTCTTTCTTTTTAGTGATGTCCCTGAAGAAGCAGCTCTTGCATAACTTGTGTGTGATACGATATTATTTCTGATCAAGTGCAGCCTAAGTATGTGGCACCAACAGGTTATTACCCATATTTTAGATTTTATCGAGCAATTTTTCTAATAAATGCAGTAATCAGAAAGTGCCCCTCCGCTCTGCACTTAAGGTCGACCGGTGTTAAAGGAACTTTCTGCTTCCTTCCGTCTGGTGTTCGTCTTCAAGGAATTGAAGGAATGGGAAATATTTTTTTCGTCCTGGAAAAAAAAAATTCCCCTAGCAGTATCTCAGAGCTCCTTGAACCTAAAATCTTAGTCCCCCTACACACACACACTCACCCAAAAAGAAGAAGAAAAAAACGAAAGATGGGATGAATAGCTGCTTTTTCTCCTCCTGCCTCTAACCTTATCCCCTAATACCACGCGTGAATTGTAGGGTTGCCGTAAACAATGTTGGCGACTTGGCAACGGAAAGTCATTTCACCGTAATGATTCCCAAAAGGAATAGATGGGGAAAAAAAGCGGTGAATTAACGGGCTCCTTTTACAATATTTGTCTTTCTAGGGAGAAAAAAAAAACGTCGGGAAATTCTCTGGCTTTTTATAGTCGTTTCAACAAATGCTTTTAAGATGTCTTTAGATGTGTTTAATTGAGTTACCGGTCTTGGTTTTGGAATGAAAGAGAAGACCAAAATTTTTTGCCCTGTAGTTTTTCATGGCGCAAGCAATTTGAGAGGGCGTTTGTATTACTGTAAAATAAAAAACAGTTTCAGCGTTTTTCTTTAACAGTTTTCATTATTTTATAGTTTACGCAGTGGAAAATTTGAAACGCTACTCCAAAAGAGTGTCAAAACTTGTCAAAAAAAAAAAATGCTTTTAACAGAAAACTAATGTACTGGAAAGAAATGATTCTTTATTTTAATTTTAGTGACAGGAAGTATTAGTTTGAAAAAATTTAGAGCTTTAGGCTTTTTCCTCAACTCTTGGTTCCCTGCGTTGATACGAGGCCATTCAGTAGCGCTATTTGGTAGAGGAATTCGATTCAAGCACCCTCAAAACCGAATCCTGAGGCACTAACGACTAGAATGCCCCATTTTTATAATCTAAAAAAAGTTTTTTTAAGTGAAGTGAAGTACAAATTAAATGCCATTATTTCAATTTCTAGGAAAATTCATCCATTACCGCTCTATTTTGGATGTAAAACCATATCTTGAAATAAATATTTCGTAATTTATATCTTTTATACATTTTTTATAAATTAATAAATTTACTGACCTAGGAATTAGGTATTTTATTAATGTGCAGTACAGTTTTAAATCCTCGAGATTTATAATTATTTATTATTGATCGGATTTAGTTCTTTAAAGAAGTTCCCAAAACTGACTAGAAAAAATAAAAACTTTGTTTTTAGTTCTTGAAGCGTGAAATTACACTGTTCTAATTCCCGTTTTCAAATAAACAGTTTTGATGGATTTTGGAAGTTTCTGTTGGAAAATAAGTTTCAGTTCTTTCTTTGGAACTAAATTTATATTGGTAGTAGAACAATGTTTTTAATTATTGCATAAATGAGTATTTTATCCGCCCTTAACTAACCTTGTTTTGTAGCTTGCACAGTGTGCAAGCGACCTAATGGTTTTGCACTGTAGGTCCTTATTATAGTATATTTTATCTGCTGATGACATGAAAACGATCAAAATCTTGATAAAAAACAAAGTTGTTTCCAATACCCAAATTTTGAGCTGATAATTTTAAATTGTCTCTTAAAATATTTATAAAAACAGCATGATTCATTATGCCATCAATAAATACCAAATTTCCTAGTCCTGATGCTGACATGCAACCCCACACAAGGATACCTCCACCGGCATGCTTAACTATTCCTACTAAGTTCTTGGGATTAAGTTCCTCGTTTTTTTCTTCTCCGTACAATTATACGCCCATCAGCACCAAAAATGTTCATCGGCAAATAAGACATTATTCCAATAGTTTTGGGGCTTATTTATCATTGATAGTGCGAAGGGAAGCCTAAACTTTCTGCCTAAACTTTCTCACTCACAAAAAATTTTCTATGGGCAGAACGCCCATGTAATCCAGCTGTTCTGAGAACTCGTCAAAAAATTTCAGGTGAAATTGAAGTAGAAAATGTTTCATTGAATTCTGCAGAAACTTTTACAGCACTCAAACGTGAATTTTTCGCAAATTTTCTAATTATAAAATTCTCTGATCACGTTTTGTTAACTTTGCCGGACGGCCTTTTCTTATCTTGTTTTCGATCCAATTTTCTTCTTTAAAGCGTTTTTTCACATACTGCCCAGTAGAATGGGATAAATTAAGTAATTTATCAATATTCCGAACTGATTTACCACTACTGTGATGAAAAATAATCAATTTTCGAATGCTGTTTGTTGTTTCTTTACGACTACGAGCCATTTTTAAATAATAAATAGAATATTACGGAGTAGGCAAGCAAAAATTAAATCCAAACGATATTTTAAATGCCACCACAATTCAAAAATAAAAATAAAGCGCCAGACAATAATTTTAATTATGAATTTATCCGAAAATATTTCAGTGTACGATGACTTTTGTTACTTTTTGATTACTGGTTTCTTATTAATAAAGATTTACTATGTTTTCAAAATATTTCATGTAGTTTTATTAAGAATAGATCTTATTATTAAATACCCATTCTAAAATATTCATTTTAATTAATGGATAGACCCCTATTTCATTGAAATTCGTAAGTGTACGAACACTTTTGGGAGCCACTGTATATCGATTAGACCATTCTATGCATTGGCATGATCGATCGCAGCGACATGGAACAAAATCCTAGTCCCTTCTCAAATACACCTGTTGACCATTTCTAACGACAGTGTAGTGGATCTAAGAAACAATTATGAAGTGAAAAATATATATTTTAGAAAAGGATGTTTCAGCAATTGTCTTAGTTAGTTTAGTATTTACATTGATCACGTACTTGAAAGGCGTCAAAATATTATCCAAAAAGTATTTAATATAAACAAAACAATTAGTACGGATTTCGTCACAGAGGGAGAGTATAACTCAATTAAAAATTCTCAGTGTAGATGTAAGAGTAGAATGAAAGAGCATAAAATTTGTTTTCTTTAGAAACATTCAAAGTGTCTCTGCAGAAATGCTCTGTTCAAAAATGATCACATGTGATTATTTTCATCAGTTGGTATGATCGATCACAGGAAGTTTATAGTATATATATATATATATATATATATATATATATATATGTGTGTGTGTGTGTGTGTGTGTGTGTGTGTGTATGTATGTATGTATGTATGTATGTATGTATATAGTGCGTGTAAACACTTTAAGAACAGCAAAAGATTTTTATTTTTTTGATAAATTTAAAATCAGATGAAAAAATAGTATACTCAAATGTTTATCATAACGTTCAATAATAGCTATACGTAACATTTCTATAAACAAAATACTGGTGTCCTTAAAGTATTTACATAGGTGGAAATAGCGTTTGTTTGCAAAATTATTATTTTTTCGCAAAAAAAAGCTCGCATAAACATTTTGTTGATTTTTATACTAGTATTTCAACTTTATGACCAACATTTAATTTCCATTTCAATTATCTCATTTTAAATTTATCAAAAATTTTTAAATTGTTTGCCGTCTTGCTGTCCTTAAAGTTTTTAGACGCACAAGTGTATATATATATATTTATATATATATATATATATATATATATATATATATATATATATATATATATATATACTAGCGGACCCGACAGACGTTGTCCTGTTCAAACGTTGTAATTCTAGCTGAAGTACCCGGCAATGCCCGGGATTTTAAGAATGTTTGTTAACCAAAATCAATTTAAAAATTAACACAGTATAAATAACATAGAAAAAATATATATGAAATGTTATACACATCTCAGAATTTCAGTCTTTCATCATTGTAGTACTAAAATCTGAAAAGTAAAAATGTCAAATTCTCTAATGTTTGTTAACCAAAATTAATTTAAAACTTAACACAGTATAAATAACATAGAAAAAAACCACGTGAAATCTTATACACATGAATAAAAGGAAAACCCAATATCAAAATATATAAATTTATAATAAACTCTTCAGAATTCAGCTAGATTTAGCCTTTCATCATTGGGGCAAAAATAAGAAGATGAAATTATAGGTTTAGCAGAAATTTCCAATGATATGACTCCAGCGTCCCTCTTAAAAAATGAAGTGTTTGATTGAGGGCTGCAAACCATTTAACTCCTCTCCACATTTAACTCCTATAAACATCCTCTACAAATTAAATTCCTTTTCTCTCCATAATAAACTCCTCAGAATTTTGGTAGATTCAGCCTTTCATCATAGTACCACTAAAAACTGAAACATCCTCTCCAGATATAAATTTATTAATTGCAATAATTAAACACATACAAATGTATAAATTACACAAAAGTTTTTTAACCAACATTTGAATAATTCGTAAATGAAAAAGCATATGGAAATAAAGATAATAAGAACTTCCGGAATCGAAATTAACTACCCTTAATTTTTAATTAATAAAAACCCAACACAATATGAATAAAAACGATAGTTGTTTAAAACCATATGAAAATAAAGCTATTATAAAGATAATAATAAAGAAGCATAAGAAAATAATGCTCGCGCATGAAGTTAACGTTACAATATAAAGATAGTAATAATAATATAAACCGCGTGCATAAAATATTTAGCTTTTCAAGCGAAATAAATTAATTTTTAGAAAAAAACTACTTTTAATCGATAAATTAAATATATTGCACAAAATTTTGATTTTACCAACATTCAATCCTACAATTTACACCCTACTTCTTTGAAGTTGGGTGTTGAAACATCCTCTTTGACAAATTTACACCCTACTTCTTTTAAATTGGGTGTAAATATAAAGTTTTAACAGCCAATTGAATGCGTGTTAAAAACGATTGTTGTTTAAAATTATATGAAAATTACGCTATTATAAAGATAATGATAAAAAAACCATAGGAAAATAATGCGTGCACATGAAGTCAACGTTACGATATAAAGATAGTAATAAAATCTATATATATAAAACAGTTCAGTAACTGACTGACTGACTGACATACAACGTACAGACCAAACCGCTGGATCTAAATGGTTGAAATTTTGCATAGCCATTCTTCTTATAGTGCAGGGGAGCACTAAGAAAGAGTTTTGAAAAATTCTTCTTAGATTTTTTTAAATTAAATTTTTAAGCTGTTTTTGTAACTTTTTTTTAAGTTTGCATTTAAAATAATAATTTGAGGGTTATAAAATTTATATCACGAAAAAGATTATAAAAAATCCTTTAAATTAAAATCTTTTTCGAATATTTACCTCCATTTTCTGATTTTTGGTGAATTTTTGAAGATTAATTTTTAGAATATAATTTATTAAACGCTGATCATGTGATTTCTTTTTCTAGTACTTTAAATAAATTTATCGTCACGTAACAACGAAATGGACCAAAAAAAATTGTTTTTTCTTGCTAATGCGGCAGACGATTGGACATTATCCAAAAAAATATTAAAATAGAGTAAAAGATATGTTCCTCAAACTGTACTATATTAACTGTACTATATTCTTTAGTATGTCCTATTAGATTTAATTTGAATATTTTCTTCGACATTATTTTGTGAATAAAAATATCCCTTACGCTTTTTTTATAAATATATTTTTTTGTTTTTTTTAACATTATTTGTATACATTGATCGTCGTATTTATAATATATATATATATATATATATTGACATTAATTGCATACATTGACATATTCATTGCATACATTAATTGAAATTTACA
This sequence comes from Dolomedes plantarius, assembly GCA_907164885.2. Lineage (NCBI taxonomy): Eukaryota > Metazoa > Arthropoda > Arachnida > Araneae > Dolomedidae > Dolomedes > Dolomedes plantarius. The sequence continues at coordinate 9,537,697 of OU015492.1, read as the reverse complement.
CGACTCTGCATTCGAACCCGGGTCGATAGCATGGTACTTGCGCGACCTTCCGAATACGCCACAATGACACGGTAGTCTACTGAGTAAAGTGAAACTTATTCGTCATTCGAAAGTTGTGGGCTGGTGTTTATACATGTCAGAGGAGTTTTTAGTCAGAAATAAATTAGCAGGTTAGAAGCTTAGTCTTTAGTTCTTCAATAGACACAAATATATAGGCGAGGGGGGTTGCAGTAGCGATTAAAAAAGATCTCATGTCACTTAGCGTGGTTGATTCGAATTTTCCATCGCGTGTCGAGAGTATGAATATGCCGTTGGATCTGATGTATTTTACAGTAAAAAATCTGACTTGAAAGATTATTATTTTCATTTATTCTGGTTTAATATATGACTTGAAACTTTTTGATTTTATTTATTTTTATCTTTTCGCTCGCTGTTTGCTAACTAAACCTAACGTGGACGCCATTATCCAGAGGGCCGATTCCACAAACTGTAACAGCTTCCATTTACCGGACGCACCCCCTTATAAATTGTTGTTTTTTTATTAATTAATTAAAAATATAAAAACATTTTCTATCGGATCAAATTGTGAATCTAAACCATTCTCGATTCAACTTAATCGCACACACAAAATTTCATAAAAATCAGTCCAGTCGTTTAGGAGGAGTTCAGTTACATACACACGGACAGAAGAAATATATATATAAGATATATATATATACTAGCGGACCCGACAGACGTTGTCCTGTTCAAACGTTGTAATTCTAGCTGAAGTACCCGGCGATGCCCGGGATTTTAAGAATGTTTGTTAACCAAAATCAATTTAAAAATAACACAGTATAAATAACATAGAAAAAAAAGCATACGGAATTTTATACATATTTATAATATGAAAACTCAATTAAAAATGTATAAATGTATAATAAACTCCTCAGATTTCAGCTATATTCGGTATTTCATCATAAAAAAAGCTGAAAAAATAATAAAAAATAAAAATAATAATTTAAAAAAATTAAAATAAAATAATAATAAAAGAAAATAAAATAATAATTAAATAATTAAAAAAAATAATAAAATAAAAGCTGAAATAAAAAAGCCTTAAAAAAAAGCTGAAATAACGGGTCTAGCAAAATTTACACAACTGTGGATTTGAACCCGGGTCGAGAGCATGGTACTTTCCAAATTGGCGACCTTCCGAATGCGCCACGATAACACGGTGTTCTAGTGGGTAAAGTGAAACATATTCGCTATTGGAAAGTTGTTGTGGGCTGGTGATTATACATGTCAGAGGAGTTTTTAGTCAGAAATAAGTTAGCTGGATAGAAGCTTAGTCTTTAGCTCTTCAATAGACACAAAGATATAGGCGAGGAGGATTGCAGTGGCGATTAAAAAAGATCTCGTGTCACTTAACGTGGTTGATTCGAATTTTCCATCGCGTGTCGAGAGTATCAATATGCCGTTGGATCTGATCCCTTTTAGAGTATAAAATCTGACTTGAAAGATTATTATTTTCATTTATTATTCTGGTTTAATATATGACTTGAACCTTTTTGATTTTATTTATTTTTATTTTTTCGCTCGCTGTTTGCTAACTAAACCTAACGTGGACGCCATTATCTAGAGGGGTGATTTCACAAACTGTAACAGCTTCCATTTACCGGACGCACCCCCTTATAAATTGTTGGTTTTTTATTAATTAATTAAAAATATAAAAACATTTTCTATCGGATCAAATTGTGAATCTAAACCATTCTCGAATCAACTAAATTGCACACACAAAATTTCATAAAAATCAGTCCAGTCGTTTAGGAGGAGTTCAGTTACATACACACGGACAGAAGAAATATATATATAAGATATATATATATATATATAAAATAAATATATATATATATATATATATATATATATATAAAATAAATAAATAAATATATATATATATATATATATATATATATATATATATATATATATATATATAGAGAGAGAGAGAGAGAGAGAGAGAGAGAGAGAGAGATAGATATAATAGAGAGATATAGAGAGAAAGATACTCTCAGAGCTTTGGGCAGATGACTCATAAAAATTACGATAATTCATTCTCCGAGACATTCCGCTAACTCTCTCCATTTGCCGTAAAAATCGTTAAGGTTCTCTTATCGAGTTAAAAGAAAGCTTGTGCACAAATATAAAAAGATCAAAACCCACTGCTTTTACTTAACCTTTTTTTCTCTTCTTAGCCTAAGGGAGAAAAAGATGCAGTTGCATTTAATAGATGAGTAACAAACAACATTAAGAACTTTTTTTTAAAATGTGTAATTGCCTAAAAGGCTTTAACATTTAGAGCGCCATCTTTAGGACGAATGGTGTTAACTGCCTTTAAATGACTATTTTTAGGAATGTAGTCATCTCAGTAACAGTTTGGTATGCTTTTTAAGGTCAATAAAGAAAAGTGCTTTTAATCGCAATCGAGTAGCATTTTTTAAAATTCGTGTTGCGGCATTTTAGTTTTATTTCCATACTTTTATTTTTACTCATCTCTTTTTGATGGGTATTTTTTAGGTTTTGATTGGATAGTAATGATTTCCAGTGGCTTTTTTTTCCCAAAAATGAAATTATTATATGCTGTGACAACAATGGAAAGATAAATTGATATATGTACAGCTACAGAAGCAGTTACTTCTAGAGTTGTGAAAAATCGCAATGGATTTGTAGGTAATAAAAAATAACAAGTCATTTGTATCAAATTAACTTAGTCAATGGTGTTTAAATAACAACATTGAAATTGCTTATTTTTTTCATTTTTAACAACAGAAGCCCTGCCTCTTTTGACCATGTGACCAAAACCAAGAAATCAGACACTCGTTGTAACGTTATAAATCATTTGCAAAGAGTTGGTTTGCAAATGAGTTTCGAGAAGGAAGATAAAGACATGGTTCGAATCTCGACAAGCACCACGTGTCTAAAGGTCTGTTCACATTGCATCGTTGCGTTGCGTTACTATATTGGCTCGACGATTGTTGACATAACCTGTGATTGGTTTGACGTATTACGGGATCGTTGAAGCTCTGTGATTGGTTAAAATTTTCAACCCTGACGCTACGAGGGTAAGTCGGTTAAGGACACGTTAAATCCGTAAACCAGATTTAACTTGTTTGTAGGGGTGAAAGGAGACTGCGAACCCACCAGGTGTTGCCCTTGGTGGGCCTCGGTTAAAATTGGGATGGCATCGGCTAGAAGTCACTTCGACTTTGGTGGCACCCGATAGCCGTGAACCAGGACCGCAATTCTTTGATCTGCAGCTTTCAATGGACCGGGTTAAGATTTATCTGGCAAAAGGACATTAATAACAGCAACAACAACAAGACATGATATAATAGTCTGGAGGCCTGTAAAACAAGAAATGCAAGTTGGATTCCCGAATCATTCCAGTTTTAAGTGAACCAGAAAACTCTGAATAAAAGTGGTGCTGAAGAACCATTGTTGTTATGCTGTCACAGAACGAAAACTAAATGGGTCATAAAAGAGATTTGGTTACCATTTAAAAAGAGAAGAAAGAAAAAGGGGAATGGGAGGTTCGTTTATAAAAATCGAGTTATGTCTTAAGTCGGTAGTAGTTTCTAAAGGAAGAGGTCGAAATCCGATTTACGAGTAACCCTAGTTGATTCTAAGAGAAAGAAAAAAATTATGGCAAAATCATCTATATTTAACGGCAGAAAGAAAAATAAATTGGTTCTTAAAAGGGGTCAGGGTTACTTATTGTCTCATCCAAGGGAGAGGGGAGGAGAAGTGACGTTCGTAGAGAGAAGTTAGGACATAACTTACGTCGGTAGTGTTTCTAAAACGAAGAGTTCAAAGTTTAATACACTAGTTGTTTTTAATAATAGAAAAATGGGCAGGGTGCAGTATTGAAAATAGGTGGAATTATTCGTAACCTAAGAATAATGGATAAGCCCAACTGTGTCCAGGGATCGAAAAGAAACTAAGAAAATGTTGATGGTAATTTCTTTGTGAGATAATGTGATTATAGTTACTATTTATTTTTCCCCTGAAAAACTGTAAACGATATAAATAGTAAAATAATGAAGTAAATTCCTTTTCTAATCCGTCTTCTTATTCTCAACTTTCAAAGAGATACTTTTCGTTTTATTCACCAATGGGTCTCCAGAACAACCTACTTCAAAAAACGTAAATAAACATCTCTTCCAATCCCAAATTCTCACAGTGGACCCTTTCTGGGATCAAAATTCTCCTTGGGCCAGCAAATATCTAAGTTTTAATATTTAACAAATTAAATTCGCATCATAAACAAGTAACGATCAAAGTTATTCAATGCTGACATTCGTATTTTCTTTCTCGTGCCGCTAAGGAAAACAACAAAGATGCAACATTTATATATGTTCGTCTGTGTGCGACAGTACCGGAATTAAAACTCTTAATTATGGATCCTCAGTCTGAGAAACATTTAAAAAGGTAGCATTGATTCGTTATTGCTAACTTAGGCGGAACAAATTAAATCCTCTTCAAAAACAAACCGTTAGGTCTTTTTTTGAAATTCCTGTGAGAATATTCGCGGCTTAAATGGTACTGTTCGGTCCCCAAGAAACAAAAATGCACCCCTGAATAATTGCATTAGCTCCGAGCCTGTTCGTGCCCCGGCCGCGTTCTGATGTTCAGCCGGCAAGTTAATTAGATAACCAAGGCAGAAATCGACGGATGGAGTTGCAAATTAATTCTTCCAAAGCCGAGTAAGTTTTCATTTGAAAGTCGTTGGGAGTGTGTCTTATTTCAAATCACTTGCCGAAAGAATTACTTGTTAGCACTTAATGCAGATTATTTTGAGGCTTTGATTTCCATTGTTTTGTGACTTGGTTGTTCTTTGTTGTGCTCTTTTGTTTCCTGGGCATTTTGTTGTTCTCTTTTCCGAGTGCAGTACAACCCTTTAATAATTTATCTCTAATCCGTTTGCGGAAGAATAGAAGAATAGACTTCATACTATTAATTATTTCAGTAATTGAATCTATGAAGTTTGACACAAACACACACATTATATATATATATATATATATATATATATATACGCACAGGTGTGCATGTAATATGGTGGTTTGCTATGAAAGTAATTGTTTTAGATATCTTATGATAACTATAAATACGACGGTCGAATTTAAAACCTTAAATTCTATATTATTCATGATAGTTCTATCTTTAGTTCTAATATCATGATATATAATATTCCACTATTTTTAAAATAATTTATTCACAATAAACTAGTTTTAAGATTTCACTTTTTAAAGAATTTCTGCCGTACCACTTGCTATTATGTTTGCTGTTTCATCTGTTGTGAAACAATTTAACTGTAGCTTCACAACCCGTGTCAAAGGATTTTGCAAGTTGCTTTTAAGCGGCCCTTTTATATAATCCGATCACTGAAGGTGTTATTTCTCCCTTTTTTTTGTAAGGTTGTTCACGACCTAGGTTTATATGTCTTTAGAATCTCATATTTCTGAAGCAATCATTCGTTGAATGACGATATCGGCACTGTTGAAGAAGGGGTGAAATAATTAAACTTTATTTTTAAAGTATTTTTAATTTGGTTTTCCTCCATATTTTTTTCGTTTGAACATTTTAAATATTTATTTGATGCTGACATAAAATGAGATACATGCCTTGATAGGATTGTAAGGAATGTTTTCTGACAAAAATTATTGATTAATGGTTTCTAGATGCTATCTATGTTCTTAAAAATGGTCCCAAACAAAACACTGACCATGATTTTTATCCATTAGAACTCTATTAGTCCTGTAGAAACCTGTCTTATACACACCTTTCGTGTACCTTACCTTTTTAAATATGCTTACCATTTTGCATACTGAAGTAGATAATAAAAAAAAACTTGTTGGTTCTTTATTCATGTTACATTCGAGTTCAATACTGTACTTAAGCCCGTCTGCACACGGAGCAACTCAAAAGAAACTGATAACTGACTCAAATCACAAACCAGTCCGTGATGAGTCGCAACCTATGTAATTGAATGGATCCACGCACACGGCGCAACTGGTTACAAACCCTTTCTGACGGGTTTGTAACCAGTTGCGCCTTGTGCGTGGCTCCATTCAATTACATAGGTTGCGAGTCATCACGGACTGGTTTGTGATTTGAGTCAGTTATCAGTTTCTTTTGAGTTGCTCCGTGTGCAGACGGCCTAACAGTTTTAAAAACGTCGGTTCTTTTCTTCGTTAAAAAAAGACAATATTTAACTAGTTGTCTGCCTTTGGCTAAACACTGGTCTTGACGACCTGCAAAAGCACTTAATAAGAATTGGAGTGACCAGTGTAGCTGCCTGCCCACTCTGTAACCTGGACGATAGGGATGGAGGTCGCCTCAAGATTTGCCCCAAAGTTGACAATTTAGTTTTTAATGCTGACGATGGTTTTAAGAAATTTTTTACTGATTCTAACGTATATTGGTCTGGACACTGACAGATGGTCGAAAGGAAGGTGATGGGCGAAGATTTAAAAACCGCACTGTACTTCACACTGTATTGAATTAACAACATCGCTCAGCGATTTAAACAAATAAACAGTTATTATATGCGAACAATTATCATTTTTTAACTCTTATTTTAAGCTTATGACACTGTCTGTTAACCTAATAAAAAAATAGAAAAGCTTTCTAAATTTAAAAAGAAGTCTTGTTATTATTGTAATTTGTCATTAACTGACGTAAAACTAACAGTTGATAATGGGAGGTGTTCCAAAATATGTTTTTTTTTGTGCGTGAACTTCCACTGTGTCAGGAGATAATCATGCGGAAAAATGCATTTAAAACGATTATGATTCATGTAACTTTTTAACTGTTAAATGAATTTAAACTACTTTTTTTAATTTTCTGTTCCATGATTTAAAAAAAAATTAAAAGAGAGCTGATGTGTGTCATTCCCCATGAATCTACCACGCACTGTCTGAAAAAAAGCTAATTTTTTTCCTTGAAATTATTCTAAAGAATAACATTCCTGGAGTATACGGTTACCGAGCAAATATACTAGACGCAGTCGAAACAATGTCGTAATGTTTATTTCAGCATTCATTCATTCGCCTTCTTTCTACTAATATTGTTTGGAATATTGGCAGCCATTCAAAACGGAGGCAGCCTAATATTGATATTTCACTTAATTAGCATATCAAGGTCTTCACTGAATTATTCTCCCACAGTAAAATTTAATATCACATTTGCAAAAGTTATGAATGGGGAGTGAAGGAATGCCACATGAAAACTTCGTTGCTTATTTACCAATAGACTGGCAAATTATTCTGACAGTGAAAATTTTCATCAAAAGTTTAAAGTTCACTATTTCCTTCTCAAATCGTCAGTGCTATTTTATGAGTGTTATCAAATATGTAGCTTATATAAAGTTTTATCTGCTAAATATCACTTTTATAGTAGTTATATAAAATCTCCTGTAAAATGAAAGTTAATTAAGCTATTCAAATCATTTCATTGTAATTCATGATATTAGAATTTTAAAGTTGTGGTGGGTTATTTATCTTGAAATAGTTTATAAATAAAATTTGAAAATATTAATCCCGAATCGTAAAATATTAAACCAAAACAAGACAACATTTTTTTTTTTCAAGTTGATATGGGGGTTACATAAAAACCAGGCCTAGATAAAACCTTCACTTAAGTGATATCTCACACAGCATTATGCTCTTTATATACATTTCTATTCTTTAAATTAAAAAGTCTTGTTTTATTTGGACAGGGAAATTTATCCTTTTTGTTTGCCTTGTATTAATATCTCCCCTCTGTGTATTAGTTTGAATAGGTATCAATTGCTTTGAAATTATTAACGGAAAGATTACTTTTATGATGCCGTTTAGAAATTTTAGATCATGTCTATGACTCTAAATACAAATATCGCAAGATATTTAAATTTTCTCTATAAAATGTGTATTAACATTCCTATGAAATTCAGCATTTCAACAATTCCCCGAAGACTTAATATAGCGATGTTATTCACTATTTGTACGCAACGTTGTATCAAATCTTGGCTTACGAACAATCCATCTTGTTTTCATTTTTCATTTGCATTTCGAACCGATTATTGTATCAAACGTATTCCACGCAGCATTTTTGTATGACACCCAGCAGTGACACTGCAGCTGTCGTTTCCCTGTTTATTCTCCTTACATTTAATTTCGCCAATTTTCCTGTTCTAGCAGACATTTATGGCAAGAAATCTGCTCCAGTCTTACTGAACCAGGATCAATTAGAATTAATTCCCTATTTATTCTTCCCTCTTCAAGACAGACTCTTTCACCTGGGGGATTGCTCTTGTTCGGTCACCGGAGCATAAGGCTAAAAGAATAACCGAAGCGGAAGACGTGGAATAGAGATTTAATTCTGCTGGGCTTAAGTTAAGAATGTTGTCACCGAAATAGGCCTGAACAACTGGAAGACGGATATTTCTGATTTTTCCGGCACTGCAAAAGGCAGTTACTGTAATTGGTTTATTTCGAATAAATATGGAATTATTTGGAAGACGAAGTATAGCGTTTTGATTTCAGGTATTTGACGTCAATATCCGAATCTCTCACAAGAATTGAAAGTACTTGCGGGTTAATCTTTTATAATGATGTTCCTAGTATTGTTTGTACAAATGTATTTATATCTATCCTATCAATATGATCATATAATTGTTTTTTTAACAAAATCTTCTTTTGAAAAGAGGTTTAAAAATGTGTAACTAATCAGTATTGTTGTAAATCAGTATCAGTAGTGTTGTAAATCAGAGATATCAGTAGTGTAATATTTGTAATCATCATGTTATTAAGCTTTTATTAAACTGTTTTGTTGTAATTGATGTATTTAGGCATGAAATATTTATGAAAACCTTTATCATAAATTTCCCAAAAAAAAGGGGGGGGGGGCATCTGGTATGGATATGAACTGAGGGCACATTTATGCAGTGGTTTTAGAATGTGTTCCGCGGACAAAATAATATGAGTATTATTTGTTTAGTGGTTGAGTATACTCTTGAGATACTACCGTCCAGGCTTGAATTTTCTAGTCGTCATTTTCTGACGATCGTATTTAGCAATATAGGTAGCCCTCCTACAGCACTGCATCTTACAACACGGTTTCGCTCTAACACGATAGGATAAATTGCGGAAACCCTCGTATAACACTGCAATCTGTAACACGGTTTCGCTCTAAGACGATAAAAAAATTGCGAAAACCTTTTTGTTCAACACTGTACTTCTATAGCACTAGATAATATGATTTTTTTAACACATTTAAAAACTAAATTACCGTAAAATAATGACGGGAAGGAATAATGAACTATAGTGGCTTTACATAGAAATGTATAAACAAATTATAATTTATTCATTTATAACTCTATAAAATTACAAGAATGCCTGAGCTTAGCTGAAAAACTTGAATCATTTTCCCTGAATGCAGACTCTTCCGCTGAAAGAAGCCGAAAATTCAAAAGGGAGCTGCAAAATTGTCTATCTCCATACCGTGATATCTACAATGACCTTGTAAGAACCAGCAAATAAACGAAAATTACAGATTTTTTTGAAGAGGATCAAAGGTGCAAAAAATCTAAATGAAGAAAATGGTTCTGAAAGTGAAGGTGATATCGTTCAATTGAAAAAACGTTCTCGTTTGATTGTACTGAGCAGTGATGAGGAAGAAATTTATTAAATTAAGATTGCATTAAATGAAAATAATATTTTTTGTTTCTTTTCGTTTTGTGTTATGCATACATTTATAGTTTTAATAAAAATTAAGTTGCTTATATGGAATTTTTTTTAAATGTTTGTTTTTAATAAGTTTTCAGAACGTAACCCCCCTTTTTTAAACTTTCTCTGGGTCTCATATAACACGGCAGTTTCTAGGAACTTATCTACCGTGTTATAGGAGGGTTACCTGTATCTTGGAGTACAAGACACTATGAAAAAAGTCGACTTATCTATCATTTAGGGAAAGAGTAAAGTACGTTAAGGAGTGAAACACTCTTAAATGATCAAAGTAGTTAAAAAGAAATTAGTGGCAGGGCTCAGAGAAGATTTTACCCGACACCTAAGCTGATCTAAGCCCAAGGGTATCAATTTTCATCTAGTGCAGTAGTTTCTATGATGAAGTATGATTTTATTTGCAGAGTTTCAGTGCTGTGTTAAAGAAGTATATCGAAAGTACGTCGGAGAAGGAGAATTTCTATTTCAATGGGAGGAACGAAAAAGTAATTATTAGCCTTGAATTCAGGATGGTGTTTTTGATTTCACAGCCAAAATCCGTTTGGGGTGTAAATACATCTTTCAATCCAATGTTTTAGTGCATTAATGCCGGAAGAATGTGAAGTGTCAATTTATTTAGCTCTATATATTAAGTTTGGTGTCTGGATTTGCACCGCTCCATAGATTTGTCTCTTATTTATTTCACAATGTTTCATTTGGGTTAATTTTGGACCGCTGGCTTTTGGAGTCAGAATCATTAATCCTGGTTCTGAGTTATTCTGTGATGTACAGATGCTTCGAAAATATAGAACCTTCGATTGCCTTTTGACGCTGTAAGTTCAACTACGAATTGTAAGCGTCAACGCCAAGAAAATTAGAAGAAATAAATGTCGAAAAATAAAGTTAAAGGAAATTGTGGCTCGGGTATCAGATAAGAGTGCTGGAATTCATAATTCCCAGCACATTGACGAGAGCCTTAATTCTGGCTATGAATGGCTCTATTGTGTTTAAAAGAGAAAGTTTTTAAGAGTGTCAGAGATTTTCTTTGGGTGTTAATTTAGAATTATACTCGGACTTTTTAAGACCTTTTGGGAAAATATACATCTACAGAGTACATGTAGCCTTGGACCGAGGTTTCGCTTTTTTTATGGACTCTTCACCAAAGCAGAAAAGATGAGTACGCTGCAGGGAAAGAAATTTCAAATTTGAAATTTATCTGAATTTTTACTGGGGACTAAGTGCAGTCATCCAGTCCACTTCGGAAAGAACGACAGAACCAACGTCTACGTGTTTTATGCATTTTTTCATCTTCTTGCACTCTTAATTTTCTACCACAGTTCGTGATAGACGTTAGTTCTTTCCATAGAGGGCTGATTAATTTCGCTTTGTCTCTCACCAGTGAAAATTGAGAGAAATTCCGCATTAGGAATACCTTTCCCTTCAGTGCACTAATCGGTTATTTCTTGCTGAGGAACCCATAACAAAGGCGAAACCTAGGCCCAAGACTACATGCACGCTACAACGCGAGACTTATATTTTTGCTTTAAGCTCATCACATTTGGCCGGTGTCGTGATCTTATGGTTAAGTGGCTCGTTTATGGTTTTCATGGACACATAAACTACTCTTTCCTTACATATTTATAGATCTCTTGTTTATTCATGTGGTTTCGCAGGGAGCTGCGGTGGCTGTCATTAATTTACCTTAAATTGAATTGTCCGTTAACGACTTAGTAACGTCCATGTCAATCTTACTTAAAATGGTCGTATTTTGGAAGGCTTTATTCATTTAAATAATAAGTCCAGCCGCACTACTTGGGTGGGATCCTCACAGCCGGCATTTATGCATTTTGGGATCTTTTCAGAAACTAGAGAGAAGTCGGGAACTGATCTTTATGACAGGTATTAAATGCGATAACTACTAAACATCTTTTAGATTATTTCCTCCTTAAGACTGCTGTGTACTAACCCTATTGGATTCGCTCACCTCAGTGTTAACCTATGGAGAAAATGTGTCCATTATTTACAGATACATAAATGCTGATAATCCAATAAAAATGGTATTTTCAAATAGCCTGAACTTTTCTGCACCTTGCAACAGGATTCATTTTATAAATTGCGTCTACCAAAGGAGCTTAGGAGCGTTTAAAACACACATATCAGATTTTTTCCACGACTAATTTAAATTTAAAAATAATATTTGCATTTCGTTTTAAATGGAAAATTTCCCAAGGTGTAAAAATTTCTTCTCTATTACAGAGTACGAATTTAAAAGAAAAATCTTTCAATCCAAGTCTGCAATCTGTGGACACATTTTCCCCATAGGCTAACATTGAGGTGAGCAAATCCAATAGGGTTAGTACACAGCAGCCTTAAAGTGTTCATATATCGATCCTCATCCAGATCCATGATAACAGATGGTTGTTTTATACAAAGAATAATGAATAATTGGCGCAACTTTTTTTCTCTTCGCATGCATATTTGAACCACTCGAATGTACTACTTTCGCCCCAAAACTGTCTCCATTTCAATTTCATTACTGGCGAACGAAATGTATGCAAATGATTAAGGAAGAGCGCATGCATCACCTGGCCCGGATCTTTTCATCTTTTACCTCCTTTCCGGAGATAGATTGAGTCGTATTTGAAATTCGAATTCAGTTTTTCTTTCCGGGTATTCCTTTCCGGATAAAAGACCGGAATTATTCACTATAGATTAAGAATGGGAAGTACTATGTCTATTGCTTGGGTTCCTTCCAAATAATTGCCGGGGAATTCCCCTTTACTGGCAGAGGTCCAGTGCGCTCTGCTCTATTTCATTCCCATTTTCTCCGGGAATTTTGGAGGATATCTTTTATTGCTGAGTAGCATTTTTATTATTCCCCTACCTTATTAATGCAAGTGATACGCATGCGCTCTTGAGCAGAGTCTTACTGCGAAAAATAAAACTACCAGATCATTTTTCCCCCACATAGATTCATTCATAATTTGATATTAATGGTAAATGAAGGAAGGAAATGTCTTACGCTAATTTAGATATCTTGCTAACTGAAGTTATTAGATTTAAAGTGTACTTTACTTTTTTTCTTTCACATTGGAACTGAAATATAAAATACTTATTCCGACTAAAGATCTCTTCATTAAATCTAATTTTAAACGTTAAAAAAAATTCCTCCATTTTGCGTTTTGAATTAAACTGAAAGGACACGCGCTATTTATTCAAAGTTACTTTTGTAAACATTTGCATATATTCGAAATCGTAACACACGCATGTATACAAAAGTGATTTATAGGGGGAAAAAGTTGTTTTGTGCTTCTTTTTATATATATTGTGAGATATATAATTTTTTATTCACTTTAATATCTCTTACATGGCAATTTTTCTTAAACAAATCCAATGAAATTGCGGAGAATAATTTTTTTTTCAGTGCAGCAACCCCTTAAGATGCTTAATTTGTTTAAGAAAATATTTGCATAACAAAATTGCTTTTTATGTTGTCAAAGTGTGCTTATCAATTTAACGTATCTGATACTTAATGCATTGTTGTTATAATTAATTTTTTATTGATCATACTGATGTGTGCTTTCTTTCACTTGCAGGTACGGAAAATCCCTTTCTAGAGGATAAATAAATTTCTAATAGACAAGCCGTGAAGGGCCCTCAAGGCAAGATATCGTGTGGTATTTTTTATCTTATTTATTTTTTTTTTTTTAAGGAGAGGGATAGTCTTATCAATCTTTGTTATTTTAGGAATAATATTCTCAAATTTGTGATATTACTAATTAGGAAAACATGAATATTACTTCATTTAAATATACAGTCAGACCTCTATTTAACGAAGTCGCTAAATCCCGAAAAAAAGTTCGTTATATGAAAAATTCGTTAAATAGAGATTCGCCTTTTAAAATATTTTAAACTAACAAAACAGATTTTAAATTCACAAACACTAAATATTATTAATAAAAGTAATCAATCGCACCTTGATTTTGTAAATTAATGTCTATTTGTTTTATATATCTTACCCATCAAACAGAAATCTGCAAGGAAAACAAGAATAAAACAAAACATTTTCCGGGAATACACTGTATTTTCAATTAAAAAAATTATATTAAAATTAATGAATTTTAATGGCATTATCGCATTTATTATAAGAATTAATTTTAAGCATTCATTTCCACATGCGTCCTTAAATTTAATTACTTATAAAGTCTGTTAATTTTATCTGAGTTTTTTGTTTGAAAAAGTGATTTCTCTCATATTACGTCTCTCATCTTTGCAATGCACCAAAAACCCCTTCAGGTGTATTTTCTTGAAACTGCAACCCGCGTTGGAATGTGTTAAAAGAAAGTTAATGTGCTAAATGTGTTAAAAGAGAGAATAAGTTTGAAATGTTCAGAAATATTTTGAGAAATATGGAGAAAAAAAAATATTGGATCACAAGAAAAAGTTTGTTAAATAGAGAATGCACTTCGTTATTTGGAGGTTATTTTACGAAATTCACAAAATGTTCTTGGTTCCAAGGAAAAGTTCGCAAAATAGAGGTTCGTTAAATAGAGATCCGACTGTATATTAAAGGAGAACTTATTAAAAATATCTTCTGCATACTGCAGTAAAATATAAAAAACAATATCCTGACAGATGTCAGCATTTTGATGGGATGGCAAGTTTCCGTACATAAGAAAATAGCATGTATGTCTTATTGTAAGTTGTCGTGTTAGGGACTAAACTCTTCAGTATTAACCACACCATTCTGCTTATATTTATGACAGATGACCTAGTTTTGTTTGCGACCAATCTCTTTGTTTCCAACGAGTCAGGCACTTTGTCTATCATTACATACGCCCATCCACACTGTTTGTTTCTTTATTATGGGTGCACCATATAGGTGAGCAACATAATTCCCGAATCTTAGCTTTGTTGTCGGACAAGTGGTAATCGAACCCACAACCTAACTGTATAGGAAATTTTGAGAAAGCCCGTGTGACAAACCAGTGAGCGACCAGGTCAGCGTTTGCGATCGATCTGAAACGTGCACCAGTCTACAAAACAAAATTAACTGAAAATAATAAAAATATGGTAAAAATCTGCTTAAAGATGACTAAAAGTATCAAAATAATGCATTGTCATCGTGTTCTGAGCTATTTTAAAAGTTTCAAATGTCTAGCTAGTCGGGAAGTTAGATAAAAATCGATTGCAAGATTTGTACTGGACAAACAAATACACACACAGACAAGAAGGCAAGTTAATAAAAACATGGTAATGACAAGTATTTGGCGTTAAACATCCGTTGGTATACCGAAAATAGTTTCTCGCAATCCATGCAAAGCCATTGCGCCGAGCAAAAAATGGTCACGTGACTGGCACCGAAACAATAACTCCGCATTTCAAAAATGTGTCTCTCGCTATTTCGCAGTGTACTACGTATATAATAAGAAGTTTCGCTTCCAACGCGGGAGAGTTCCAAGCACAATTTTATACTTTGTACTCCATCCCAAAATACGTTTTTGTTTAAAAAAAAACCTAAAGGTATATAGCATTGCCTTCCTGCCTTTGGAATAGGTCTGAACACACAACATCTTAATATCCACCGCCAGTCTGAGAAACACTAGGTGTGATTGTCGCTACAGGCAATCCCCAAATGCGGGTTATCACCAAACTCTTTCTACAAATAGGAGAATCGAGAGAAAATTCCAAAACAACGTCGTCGAAAGTGGCGGCAGAAGCGAACACATGAAAAAGGTAACATTGAGAAGAAATTTTATGATCACCAGCCCACACAATAGACACACCCGTTAACGAAGCAAACGCATAAAGCCGGAAGTGTGTAAGAGGTGGGGAAACAAAACAGAGAAGTTAGAATTATGAAACTAAATTAAGAAATAAAGGAATCGTGATAAATAATCAGAAAATGGAGGCGACTGGAAAACCAAAAGATCCATTTACTACAGCAAAAATATTTCTTAACAGAAGATAGAATTACTGTAGGAATTGGGGATTTATTGTGAATATTAAGAAGTTGAATGTTCCCTTTGAGCTTTTTGCATTAGTTTCATGAAAGTTACAATGAGTCACGTAGTAAGGGAGGTCACTGGAAAAAAAAAAAGAATTGTACAATTCGTAGAATACATGCTTCAAAGTTTAGAGAATTGGATTCGAATCGCAATGGAAGCAGACAATCGATAGAGTGCCGCCCCACCCACTGTTAAGTATAGTGAAGGACCTTTAAGGCTGCTTTGTACTAACCCTATTGGATTCGCTCACCCCCATGTTAACCTATGGAGAAAATGTGTCCAAGGATTGTCGGCTTGGATTGAAACATTTTTATTTTTAAATTGTTTTCCATAGTAGAGAAAAAAAATTTGACACCTTGGCGCATTTTTTGTTTTTTAAAAAAATGTAAATATTATTTTAAAATTTAAATGATTCGGGGGGGGGGAGAAATTTGATATAGTGTGTTTTAAACTTTCTTAAATTTCTTGGGTGGACGAAAAGTTCAAGCAGAATGAAAATATCATTTTTTGTTGGATTATCAGAATTTATGTAGCTGTCAATAGTAGGAACATTTTCTCCATAAGTTAGCATTGAGGTGAGCGAATCCAATAGGGTTAGTGCATAGCAGCCTTAAGACAATTTTTGTGATGCTTAATTCTGCTTTTGTTGTGCTTTAATATTAGTAAGGGAAGTCTTTTCTTGCTATGCGATTTTTGCCTGTATGTATTACTCCTATAAGAATATATAATCCGGAAACAATCTACCCTGTATCAAGTTCAAAAGGGGAAATACATTCGGCAGAGCTTATGGGGATCACTTGATAGACTCATCATGCTTGATGAGTCTATCAAGTGATCCCCATAATTTCTACATACCCCATAATTTCCAGGAAAGCTATCTTTAGTGTTTCCTAACACACACACACACAGAAAGAGAGACGAGACTGTTGGGTTTTGAAACCAAGTCTATTTGATACCTAATAATTCGGGCAGTTTTCTAAAGGTTTCTGCGTTTCTAAAGGTTTCATTTAACCCTTCAGCGGGCGCGCCCGTGTACAAAGTGCAACATTTTCGTAATTTTGAATGGTTTGCTTTTACATGTAAGGTTTGAATGTTCTAAGCAGTTTCTATTTATAACTACACCCTTTCTAATGCAGGTCTGAGTTTCTGACTCTTGTATTACTTTCCATTCACTGTTAGTCGTGATTTAACCGTGGTAAACAAGCGATTATACTGGATTACAATACGACAAAAGCAGGAGTTGATGTAGTCGATCAAATATGCAGCTATTACACGGTATCCCGCATGTAACGAAATGGACAATCTCATTGTTTTTTTTTAGATTTTTGGACATAATAGGAATCCATTCGCAAGTTGTCCTTAGATCCAATAAACCGGACAGTTTTGAAATAAGGCGATTGTATCTGCATTCTTTGCCCTTTAATTATAAATATATCTCAATATTATCAACATTTTTTAATCTTGTCATAAAAAGCAGAATTATTATTTTCAATTTGAAAAAAAAAGTTTATTACAAAAGGAATAATCAAGGTTGAAAGAGACGTTGCACCTCGTGCCATGCGCCTGCTGGTGTTCCAAAAATTGGCGCGCCCGCTGAAGGGTTAAACGCCTTAAACGGGAACCTCTCGGAATGGTGGCATATGAATAGTGTCTCGGGATAGTGTATTGGGAAGTGCATGACAAATGTCCAGGATGAAATAAAAGTAACATCGTGGAATGAGTGAATAAACATTGAAAAAAATATATGTATATGCTGGGTGGAAATAGTTGCCGATTAAAGGTTTTAAAATATTAAAGTTAAAATATTAACAGGGTTTGATTACTGATCTGATTACCCAGGTTCGTTTTAACCCAGCATGTAAACACTGTGGAAAAGAAAAACACAATTTAAATGTTTTATAAATGATGAGGACCAATATTTACAAATTAACAACAAATATTTATTGCACAAATAAACAGTTAAATTATACAGTATTAAAATGATTATTACTCTCATAGCTACATGTATAATTAATAATGTGCTAAAATGATTAATATTTTTTTCAAATAACCAGTTGGGTCCTCACCGAATTAAAATAGAAAGGTACGTGTCATTTAAGGGATATTTAATTTAATTTTATATTAAAAAATACTACTGTACTGTCCTTCAACCGAAAAGTAAAGACTGACTTACCCCAAATATCGGCTAGCTAAGATGACATCGTGGCTTCAATATAGTTGCAGGGTGGACTCGAAAGTCGCACCACAGGGCAAGCCTGTAGGCTATTCGCCCTCTGCACACCTCTCTCTCACCAATCTCTCTGAACTCCTCTATATCTCTCACTCTTAATAATCTCAACTTTTTCCATATATGTTTCCACCTTCCAATCATAATATTTTCCTCCATATGAACTCTACCTACGTCTTAAAACCTTTTTCTAGTGGCTATAATATTTCTCTTTTATTAAAATCACACTTCTCATTGGACCTATACTTATCTTTCACATTTTCCCCTTTTCCTTCCTACATTTTTCTTATATTTTATTTTCTAACACTTGGTCAGTTTTATAACATTTTTTTCCTTACCATGACCCGACAATACTGCTACCGTTGCGTAAATTCCTTTCAATATTCTAAGGGGCTTTTTTTCGACTGACCCTCGTCCAATACTCTTTTACTATGGGGTCTTTTAACTAACCGCGATTTTAACTTTACTACTGAGCCTTTCTTATGGGGCCTTTATATGGGAGAGGCGGCTATTTCTAAACTTTTCCCCTCTTTACCATAAATATATTTTTATTGCGTACATTTCCTTTTCTAACAATCTTTTAAACTTATGTAAAAGGCCTTTTTCTTATGCTGACCACTATAACCGGCTAAATCCCGAATCTACCCTTCCTCTGCGTATACAATTTTTATAGCTGACCCTTTTCTTATTTCTTATCCCTTTCACTACGTTTTATAATGCCTAAAGAATCAAAACATACTTGCAGGTGTTAAAATTCTCCTAAGAACCCTTGGTGGCTTAAAGAGCCAGCATATACACTAAAATTCAATATGATTGGCTTCTGAAAATAAGTAGTCTTCGATGGGAGAAGTGATTGAAAATAACATTTCCTCCTCCTCTTTCTCGCTTTCATAGCATATCATCGAAATAGAATGTTCAAAATCGTATTAACTGAAGTTACTTTAATATTTAAGACAGCTAGATGATTTTCTCCTTTCAGTGTTTACCTATGAAGGAAAATTTTATAATGATTGTCGACTTGGATTGAAAGAATTTTTTTTTAAATTGTACTTCTTAACAGAGAAAGAACCTTTTTTATTCTGTTATCGTATTCATTTTAGAAATATCGTCCACCAAAGGAAAACATTTGCATTTGAAACATAGTATAATCGTATATATTCTCCGATTGATTCAAATTTAACATTATTATTTGCGTTTCCTTTACCGAATGAAAAAGATACCCGATTCAAAAAAGGTCTTTCTTTATTATGGAGTACAGTTTTAAAAAATTTCTAAATCCAAGTAAGCTATCACTGGAAAAATGTTCTCCATAGGTTTACATTGAGGTGCGCGAATCCAATAAGTCTACTTGCTACACAGCACAGCCTTAACAATATCGTCATTGATGACTTTACATAATTTTGGGTATTATCCCACAAAAGTCGTGCAGCGCTCCAAAACCCCGCCAGTCTTTTCTAGAAATTATTAAATCCTTAAATCAACGATAACAGTACGTTAAATATGGATGAAATACAGTATAATATTAATGAGGGCCCGATTTAGAAAATTATTGACTATAGGCACAACTCAGGATGGGGGCCCCCTAACACTGATGTGGGCGTAACATTTCCAAAATTGACACACACAAAAAAAAAAATCATGAATCATCGTGAAAGTACCATTTTACCAAGAATTGGCTATTTGAAGCGTAGAAGCCTAGAACATTATCAAATAACAAAAAGTAATACAATATATTAACCTCTTCATTAAAACACCAATACAATGCAACCAGAAAACTTACTAATCCCTTATATACACTATAACATACATATGATGAACTATACATATAACTATACATATGATGAACTATACATATAACTTTGCATATGATGAACCAATCAATCAAATTTGAAAGGATATATAAAAAAATTCCTATTTAAAAAGGTAAAATAAAATTTAAAAATTTGAATTGGGAATTTTTTTTTCTTTTAAAATAAAAAATTTTGGGGGTCCCGTAGGCCCGGGCCTAATGGAAAATCAGGGCCTGATATTAATTATTGTACATTACCACAATTCAATTCCATTCTATACTTAGAATCTCTTCAGACTTGGGAGTTTTTCTTGTGTGCAAATACAGCCAGGCTGAAATCAAATGGACTCCCAACATTTCAGTAATTTATCGCCCCCAGAAACCGCAAGATGCTATTCAACAATCCGTGTGTTTTCAATTGGTTTGGTGGCGAACCCCCGGGCGGTATTTATTGCCCCGCCGAGGGAGAACTTTTATTGCGGATTCTCACCCCATGTAGCTTCATTTTGAAATCCCCGTCGATCTCATATCTCTGTGTTTTGGAAAGAAAAACCAATATGTTTGGCAAACGGAGAGAGAGCTCATAAAAGTAATGGATGTTTTGCACTCGCACAGTTAATTGGTACACGTGTTTCGATTACCTATTCCACGTTTTGGGTGGGATTATTTTTTGCTTGCATTCTCCATTGGTAATGCGAAATAGAATCGCAGGTTTGGTCTAACCGCAAAAAAAAAACGATATATTTATTCGAATTACTTTTTTTTGCCTCTTGTATATATTCTTTAGAAATATTGCTTCTTTACATGATTTTTGGAGAATTGTGCCAATATAATCATTTATGAAAAAATTGGCAAAATTCTCTAATAATTTTCAAGAAGAAAATGGATTTATTTATTTGTATTACTTTTTTCCTTGTATACTTTTTTATTACAAATATTGTTCCTTTACACGATTTTGAATAGGAGAATTTTGCCATTTTTTTTAATTCATGGCCTAACGACATGAGGCAACTTTTCAGAATTTTTTTAGCATCGTAAGCTGGCTGATGAGATAGCTTGAAAAATTTCAGATTCTCTTTCTGGTTGAAACCTCCAGCTGATGCTAAAGTGCAGAGAGGAAACCGATTTAAAGAAATCATTTCTTGAATACCTTTGAATTTGTTTAACTGACAGCGCTGTGCTCTAATTATCTGAAAATAAATAACATTTAACTTTTTCTTTAAAGTATAAGTTTGCTTTCAGTCGCTAATCCAATATTTAAATCTGTTTTAACCGCATATGATTAACTAGTACGAATTTGCCATCATTGAATAAAAGCAACATTTTATAAAATTGAATCAAAAATAGACTGTAATATAATTCTACTTCACCGTTATTGAATCTAAATAAAGCTTAACTTTTCAAATTGCATTTGAAGTGTTGTTCAGATAAATTCCGTGAAACTTCTGAATTCGGTTGTTAAGCAACAAAGTTCGGTTCAAAAGTTAATTGCAGCAGTCGATGGAACGAAATTAGCTATGGTTGTTTAATAGGATAAAGCGTAACTTCTCATACGATTCTATTAGCAGTGCCTTATTTAATACTACTTTATTTCAAATTAAAGTTTGATATTAGAAGTGATGAATAAATTTTGATTTTATCCCCGTGAAAATATTTTGCCTTTGAATAGAAATTATCTTTTCAACAATGTGCTATTTAAAAAAACACTAGTAGGTACCCGTCAAAACATGATGGCTGGATATTATATATATAATAGCCATTGTCTCTGTATAACACTTCCGGGCTGTACTCATCTTTCAATTGA
The DNA here is from genome assembly GCA_907164885.2 of Dolomedes plantarius. NCBI lineage: Eukaryota > Metazoa > Arthropoda > Arachnida > Araneae > Dolomedidae > Dolomedes > Dolomedes plantarius. Next base: position 9,516,129 of record OU015492.1, on the reverse strand, counting down.
AGCCCTCAGTAAACAAACGCTGGTTAGGCTTAATTTCAATTTCAGATGTGGATCGGAATTTTTTCGTACCTAAAAACTAATATCTTCTCCATCAAATCACGTTTGTTCAGCCTATTTTTCTATAAAACACTCAGAACTAAAAAAAATTGGATGCTTTTAGCTGTATATTTAACAGTTTTTAAAAATCTGTTTACTTTTGCGATGAATTCTGAAAGTAAACAAACTTGAATGCGAATGAATCAAGTAGCTCAAGTATTCATATCGCGTAGTGAGCTGTAAAAAACCGGATGTCAGTCTACTACTCCAATCGCATGAAAAACTAAATAAATAAAACATAATGAAAGGGTTTGCTTTTACAAGGTGTGGATTAAATGCAATATTGTTAGATAATTCGGGATATTATTTAACTTTCATTTACTTTTTCCATTATGACGTCAAAATGACAGGTTACCTTCTAGTAATAAATAATTGTACTAATGCACAAATCATACTCAACACATCATTACCAAATGTTGGAAATCATAATATTAAGAAAAAAGAAATACACTTTAAAAAATTACTATTGAACCCAATAAAGGCTAAATAGGGTTACTCAACAGCGCGAAATAAACAATTTCCGCCAGGTAATTCCATATCTCACAAACATAATTAAATTTTAAAATGGACGAGAGGGAGCTAGAGGGATTCCTCGGAATAAACAAATTAACGTGTTTATGCGGCCTTGTGCTTAGTGAGTATCTAAAGCCAGATTTAAACATGTCACTGAGCATGCGTATAAAGCAATTTTTAACTGTAAATTTTTGCTAATTAATGGAAATCGCTGTTACAAAAACCACATTTGACACATCTATGGATTGAAATCTTTCGTTTAAGACTAAAATGAAGTAAATTGATGCAGTAGTTCTCTCTCACGGACTGCCCCAAAATCGGCTTAGCAATATAAACATATAGATTTTGTATAGTATTTTGTCGAATACGTGTTACTGGAAATCCATTCCGTTAGGTCGCAGTGCCAAATCAGGAATTATAATACCCACCAGCAAGACATAGATTTTCCGAGACTCCTCTCTAGCAGTCTACAGCTGGAAACAGATCTCGATGACCGAGCTGTCAGAGAGCATCCGATATTAAAACGGGGAAAAGGCAAAAGAGCTCAAAGCTATGTACATCTGATCTTAATTGCACTTCATGCGGGTGATCTTCCCTAATAACTCCCTTAATGAAGTCCTGCAGTTTAATTAAATGCTGTTTAAGTGTACCTCTCGTGGCCCCGTGAACTCCGATATCAGTTATGAAACTTAATCAGTAGACTGGCGCTTTAAGTGAAGCGCGAATTCCCTAATTACGAAACCTTGCACCGAAGGCATCAGCCCGCGCTGCAGAAGGTAGATGGTTTCATGTTGTGGAGTGGGAGGTATCTGCGAGGTTGTAAATAATCTAGAAATACAGAGCAATTCGCATTTTCCGTTAAATTGTCTAATGAAGAAATAACGTGTTTATACTGGCCAGCAAATTAATAAATAATTTTACATACTATGTTATATAATGTTGATATCTATATTGTACTATATTATATATACAATGAAACTGGTCTATGGCGGCCAGTCATGGATCCGAAAAAGAGGGACCGTTTTTAGAGGTGGCCGGCTAGGGAAGCTGCACTAATATATATATATATATATATATATGTATATTTTTTTGTATATATATATATATATATATATATATATATATATGTATATTTTTTTGTATATATATATATATATATATATATATATATATATATATATATATATATGTATATATATATATATATGTATATATATATATATATATATATATATATATATGTATATATATATATATATATATATATATATATATATATATATATGTATAGTATATATATATATATATATATGTATATATATATATTTATGTATATATATGTATATATATATATATATATATATATATATATATATATATACATATATATATATATATATATATATATATATATATATATATATATACATATATATATATATATATATATATATATATATATACATATATATATATATATATATATATATATATATATATGTATATATATATATATATATATATATATGTATATGTATATATACATATATATATATATATATATATATATATATATATATATATATATATATATATATATATATATATATATATAGTGGAATCTCGATCGATCGTTTTCGGATCCATCGTTTTTCCGTATGTGTCGTTCATTTTATCCAGTACCAACGATCATATTGCTTTGTTATGTTTCCGCATCTATCGTTTTCCCGCATTGATCGTTCATTTCAATCGGTCCCTTGAAAAACGATAGATCGAGATTCCACTGTATATATATAACATATAAAACCCCAAAACCCTTTCAAAATTCTAAATTCTTTTAAATTTCCTTAGACGAATTAATTACGCATTTCGATTCCAAGAACAAAGGAATTGACTTTCAGGCATCTTTTATATAACCCCTGTAAACTCCTATACAGCCCCTGTTGTTCAGAACTACTGTTGTTCTGAACCCTGTTGTTCAGATATATATATATATATATCAAATACGGCTCTTCGTTGAGTCAAGTGCGGTTCCCGTTAAAATTTTGGAAACTCGTGCCAGAATCAAAATATCCAAACTTAAAGAAAGCTACTTATCGTCTATTTTCGATTTTTGGTACAACATATTGCTGTGAATCTTTGTACTCCCCAATGAAGTTAGTGAAGTCGAAACATCTTTCACAGTTGACCAGTCAACATCTTACGGAATTTCTGCGGACAGCTTTAACGAATTTTACGCCAAATTTTAAAAAAATTGGCCAAAGATTGTCGTTAGAGATTTGATTTTTGTTATATTTGATTTTTATTATATTTGAATTTTACTACTAAAATTTTGAAATAATTATTTTCTTTTTCATAATTATATTTTTTATATGCGGTCTTATATATGATTTGGGAAAATATGCAAATAATATATTAAATATATATTAAAAATAGCATATTAAAAATAGTATATTAAAAAATAATATATTAAAAATAGCAGTATAATATTTTAGCAAAAAAATATAAATTAACAAAAACAAACCTAACTGGTTACGCAATTGCAACAAAAACTGAAAACCAGTAGAAATATTATACAAAATATTTTAATTATATTCATAAACTAAACTACTCGCTTCTGAAATACAGCCCGGTAAGTGAATAACACGAGAAAGTCCAGTGTAATTTTATTTGCTGTGGAATATGAGAGTATCACATTTTATAGCAACTGTGCTAGACATACAGTCATTTGCTGAAAATTGTTGATGAAAATTGCTGAAAATTGTTGTTAAGACGGCTATTTAACGAGAGAATTTCTAAACACACAGTTGTATGTTAAATCAGTAATTAAGAGTTTCTTAGCCTGGAAACTTACTAAAATGACCTATCTTCTTATAGCAAAACTTCTGAAAAGTGCACAGTAAAAAGTGATAAGGAATGCACTGGACAATTAACACGTTTACGGGGAAAGGTATTTATTAGTTCGGAGGAATAATTCATAGAGCAGAGAAAAATTATAGAAGGTATGAAGGGAGCCTGAGTTTTTTAACTAACACATTTATGAATGTTTATTTTTATATACCTATTTCTTATAGTGACCGTCTGCAAAATCAGGAATTGGAGCATACTTCTCGTTAATAATTTGATGCGAAAATTGCTGTTAGTATCTAACTACTTGCTAAATTACGCCTGTAACGGACTTTTGTAAACATGCATAACAGAACTTTTAATAAATATTAAAAGACTTAAAGATGGCTTTAGGCAGTTTCAGGTACGAAAAAAATTTCAAACATTCACAAGTGTTTCTTTTTACACAACGCCATTCAAAAAAAAAATTCATTTTATACGGTCCCTGAAAACGCGACATCGCCGAAAATTCGATTTCACGAATTCTTAAGCAATGGTTTTAGATCAAGCTAACTTCCGGTAAAAGGATCCTTTTACAGACTGAAAGAAAAATAAATTGAAAGAAAAAGCACGGAAAAAAGTCAAACAGCGAAACATAAACTGTCTCGAGCTCTTTATTTTTATAGTATTTTATTTGCGGTTTCTGGGTGAAAAAGTCGAGTTATGGTCCCAAATTCTTCCACTAACGTTGTCTATAATTCTCTTTGCTGGCACCATATGTTTGGGTTACAAATTGAAGGTTAAGCTCTCATTCTGACACTTTGTGTCACGTGATTTAAGATTACGGATTCCAGCGGAAAGGACAAACTACGATCGGGAGTACGGAATTATATATAGTAAATAGGGAAAAGGAATCATGCAGTAGGAAGTGTAGTAACTCGGAGAAAATGATATACGATTTACCGTACTGAGATTCTGTAACAGGTTATTAAAGCTGCTATGTACTAACCCTATTGGATCCGCTCTACTCAAATGTTAACCTGTGGAGAAAATGTGTCTACTATAGACAGCTACATAAATGCCGATAATCCAATAAAAATGGTGTTTTCAGATAGCCCGAACTTTTCTGCACCTTGCAAGGTTTCATTTCTACCAATTTCGTCCAACATAGGGATTTATCTCTATATATAAAACAGTTCCGTAACTGACTCATTCATTCACTGACTGACTGACTGACTGACATACAACGCACAGACCAAACCGCTGGACCTAAAGGGCTGAAATTTTGCATGGCGATTCTTCTTATTGTGTAGGGGTGCACTAAGAAAGATTTTTGAAAAATTCTTCTTAGATTTTTTTAAATTAAATTTTTAAGCTGTTTTTTAAACTTTTTTTACGTTTGCATTTAAAATAATACATTGAGGGTTATAAAATTTATATCACGAGAAAGATCATAAAAATTCCTTCAAAATGAAATTTTTTTCGAATTTTTACCTCCATTTCCTGATTTTTGGTGAATTTTTAAAGATTGATTTTTAGAATTTAATTTATTAAATGCTGATCACGTGATTTCTTTTTCTGGTACTTTCAATAAATTTATCGTCACGTGCGTAACAACTAAATAGACAAAAAAAATATTTTTTTCTCTTTCTAATGCAGCAGACGATTGGATATTATCCAAAAACAATGCATATCCCTTACGATTTTTTTATAAATATATATATATAGATAGATATATATTTTACATCAATTGTATACATTGATCATCGCATTTATTATAAATATATATATTTATTTTTTGGCATAAATTGCATACGTTGACCGTTGTATTTAATTTGAATGTACTCCGTAGCGAAGCGCGGGTTTTCAGCTAGTGAGCCTATAAAACACCAGATTTTTTTCGCCGAATAATTTTAAATTTTAAAATATTATTTGCATTTTTTTAAATCGTAAAAGGTCCGGAGGTATAAAATTTCTTTCTCTATTACGGAGTCCAATTTTTTGAAAAAAATCTTTTAATCCAAGTCGGCAATCCTTGGACACATTTTCTGCATAGGTTAACAGTGAGGTGAGCGAATCCAACAGGGTTAGTACATAGCAGCAGGCCCGTCCGTGATTTGTGCGACAGGCGCCTGATCTAAGAATGATCAGTGGGGTGCAGATTGGTTGGAAATGGGGCGCTGATTGCGACCTCAGACACAAGCGCAAAAATCCACGGACCGGCCCTGCATAGCTCCGAAGTCAGCAACCAGCACGGAGATTTCTTCTACTCTACAGTGCTCTAAAATTCACAAGTCCTTAATGTTATATTTTGTTTGATGGTAATAAAATATACTTCAAATATTCATAAAGAAATAATTTTTTATCCTACACCAGACAGTAGTTTCTTCAACACGAGTCTCTGTCTAGTATCCAAATACACTTCGAAGGTGTTAAAAAAAGTTAAGCTCAGAATCGGCAGATTTATTTGCCAACATCATCTAGGTCAAGGCGACTGTTGGGTTCTTGTCATATCGGGGAGGCCACACAAATGGCATGTGGGTGAATCTGCCAAACCGATTCAGTTCAGATGTTTGTGTAGGTAATGACCAGGAAGGACACGAAAACAGGCGCTACGAATGGCTCTTGTTAGGTCCTGTGGTAACTGGGCCTTTTTATGAGGTGCTCCAATTTTTATCTTTGAATAATTATCGTTTAACATTAAAGTCTACGTAGTTTAAATTTTATCTGTATTATTCTCTAGATTGTTCGGTAATCAACGGGAGACGTAGACTGGGGAGGCCGTAAGCCAGATTTTGCAGCCATCCGCTGAGTCATTGCCATAAATATCACAGTGACTGAGGATCTACTCCAGTGTGACGCGTCGACCACAACCTATTATTGAGCGCATTGCAGTTTTATAGAGAAACTAGAAGGTAACCCGTCATTTTGACGTCATAATACTAATAATGACGTCATAATGGAAAAAGTATATGAAAGTTAAAAAATATCCCGAATTATCTAACAATATTGCATTTAATCCCCACCTTGTAAAAGCAAACCGTTTCATTATTTTTTATTTATTTAGTTTTTCATACGATTGGAGTAGTAGACTGCCATCCAACCCGTCATTTTGACGTCATAATACTAATAATGACGTCATAATGGAAAAAGTATATGAAAGTTAAAAAATATCCCGAATTATCTAACAATATTGCATTTAATCCGCACCTTGTAAAAGCAAACCCTTTCATTATTTTTTATTTATTTAGTTTTTCATGCGATTGGAGTAGTAGACTGCCATCCAGTTTTTTACAGCTCACTACGCGATATGAATACTTGAGCTACTTGATTCATTCATATTCAAGTTTGTTTACTTTCAGAATTCATCTCAAAAGTAAACAGATTTTTAAAAACTGTTAAATATACAGCTAAAAGTATCCAGTTTTTTTTAGTTCTGAATGTTTTATAGAAAAATAGGCTGAACAAACGTGATTTGATGGAGAAGATATTAGTTTTCAGATAAGAAAAAAATTCTGATCCACATCTGAAATTGAAATTAAGCCTAACCGGCTGTTTGTTTACTGAGGGCTTCAATTGAAAGATGAGTACAGCCCGGAAGTGTTATACAGAGACAACGGCTATTATATATATAATAAGGCTGTTATATATAGTTACTGAGATCAAGATTTTTCATTTTAAAGAGCTCATCATTAAAATTTTTCGCAAAACTATGTCATATTTCGTATTCAGGGAAAAAACAGTATCGTTAGTGCGGACATTTTATTTCTTTCAAAAATGGAACTGACATGATTTTGCTTATGGAAACTGTCAACCAAAAATGAATTACCATCGTATGGTAAGACACAGCGCGTTGTTAAGAGCTGACAGATTGCATAAAACTTGTTGGTATTGCAAAATAGAAGAATACAGCTTCTTAAAAATCCACAGAGATGATCCCCCCCCCCCTTAAATTCTTAACTTTTATTGTAGATTTAAGAAACTGCGTGTCCATGTTCAGCGTATACAATATATAATACGTTACACTCTACCTGTATTACTCTTAGATTGATCTAAAAGGATAATTGGAGAATACTGTGGATATTTCATCGCTCTAGAAAAATTAAGGAAGATTTATTTATAAGGCCTAGTGATTCATAAATGACTGATTATTTAAAAAAAATCAATGCAATAAAGAATATATTGTCCTCGACAGTTTCATATGAAAGCAATGCATTCCTTGACTCTGTAGTGAAATTCTTTAGTGATGATAATTATTTGGCTTAGTGATTAATACATTCATTCGGTAAGGAGAAGTTAGTGGGAGAATCAGTTGTATTTCAAACTAAGAAAGTGTTGTAGAAATGTGAGAAATTTTTCTTTTAAGAAAAGGCAAATTAAATAATTTTGAATGGAGACCAAGGGCTCCTGGTCCTTGGTCCTCGCCTGCCTCCAAGGGCCCCTGGTCCTTGGAGCAGGCAAGCAAATCAAATAAACCTTCATTGGCTTCAGCTTTCCATTATATTAATAAAAGACTACAACAGTTATTAATGCAATTGATCCAAATGAAGAAAGATTCACAAGTGTAAATCGTCGTATCCAGAAAAATATGGCTTGCTACCAGATAATATACAAGGAAAAGAAGACGCAAACTGTTCAAACTACCTTGGATAACTTTGTTAAAAAAACACTTACAACGTACCCTCTGTCGCAAATTCTGAGCCAATGGATTGTACTAACATAATAAGTAGTGATGACGAAGAATAATTTATGTCTTCTAAATACAATGTATTTTAAATTACGTGTGAAAGTTAAAAAAAAAAATGTATGTAGGTGCATATACAAAGAAAAACAAATTGTTTGAAACTCGACCAACTCGACTTAAACCAATGTCTCGGTCCCTATCTCGGTCGTAAGTCGAGGAATATCTGTAATGGCCTTACTCAAACAACCCATTCAAATATAAGCAATGCCATTCTCGTTCATATTAATTTGCGAATAGTTGGGTCTTTTGTTTTGTTTTCATTTTACTTCTCTGTTGAATTTAACGTACTTAAAGGTGGGGGGGGGGATGATTCCTTTCCCGTATAGCGGGAACATCTGCCTGGAAGGCAGATATAGATGGAATATCTCTTTCCCAGGTATTCCTAACTAGAAATTCAGAGGTTATTTGTGGTTTATTACATTTCATTGGTAGCCACAATCGTCAAACCATTTCTCCTTAATTCTTGACCAGCTTCTATTGAACAGAACCAATTATCACAGGTTATATTACGGTTGAGTCGAACGAGTGACAGGATCGGAATTTTTAAATTTTGCTCTGATTAATTTAATTTTTACCTGAACCATAGAAGGCTGACGTCACGAATCACCCTTCCACAATGAAGAATGCTAAAGCATGTGTAGACTCACAGTATCCAAGGTCGAAGGGTGGGGGGGGGGGCAGCGTTGAATAAAGAAACCATAGCTGCCTGAGAGGAAGATGTTCCGAAGAGTTAACATATGAGGAAATTATTTTCAATGATTGACGACTTGGATTGAAAGGTCTTTTTTAAAAATTGTACCCCGGAATAGGGAGAAAAGTTTTTTTATTCTGCTATCTGATTCAGAAATGTCGTCCTCCAAAGGTAATAATGTGCGTTCAAAGCACATTATACCACTTCCCCACCCCCCACCCCAAATAATGAAAATTTTAAAATATTATTTGTGTTTCTTTTAAAGAATGCAAAGATACCCGAGTCAAAAATTTCTTTCTCTACTACTAAATATAATTTAAGATAAAATCTTTAAATCCAAGTCGAAAATTATTGGCCAAATATTCTCCATAGGTTAACACTGCGCTGACCGAATCCAATGTGGCTACAACTAGCAGCCTTTAAAGACACCACGAGAAAAGTTTTTTAAAAAAATCCACTATAAAGGAGCTTTTTAGAGGCGATATAAAAGCGGTGTACTTTCTTCCTGCATCCTTGACAGAATCCGTTCGCCGGAACCATATGGTGCCGCAACAAATTAGGGGTTGGGTTTTAAAAGGCCCCATTTTCGACCGAGATGATATATCGCGAGGTGCGAAAATCCCGACATTTCTGACAGCGCCTATCGTGTGACAGGCCGTGATGGATTTTTTGAGGAACGACGGAAGTGAGATTTTCTCTGGTATTACAATAAATATTTTGCCAAAATATACGGTGTAAAAAAAAATAGTGTGCCTTTGCTTCGAAACACGGGAGCTTTGGGTGTTTTTTGAGTGTCGTAACCGAAGGAATAAGTTTCATGTGGCTACATTTTATTCCAGTGGGAAAATAAAACACTACTTAAGACTGAAAGTATGTTTGTTCCCATTAAAAAATATTTCGGGATTAATCATCAAATACCAGTTGATTTTGTTGCAACATTATTTTAAATATGGTTTTAGATATTTTGTGTCCGCGTGTCATGGGGATTTCATATTTTATATTACACAGAAAGTGTTTTCCTCACATTATCCGTTTGATGATATGCTTCTCCATAATTTGTAGCGCTTTAACTTTCATCGATCCTTTGAAATGAAACGGTCCAAAATCGGTGTGTTGTGTGAGTTTGGGCTTCCTTTATAGCTTTCATCTTCTATATATATAAAAGAGCTTGTCTGTTTGTTTGTCCGCTATAGAATCATAGACTGTTTCACCCACCGGGACCAAATTCGGCATAGTTAATGTTTAGGACCCAAGAAACTTAAATCAGGAAAAACGAAATTTGGGGCTCAATTAGTTTTTTTAATTAACTTTTTAATGATTTTTGTGCCCCTAAGCGCACCTCTTAAATGTGGATACAGCCCCTTTACCACAACCAGTCTAATTCGATACGCGGGGGAAAAGAGGTTTATTCTGAGGGGTGGTTTGAGAGTTGGTCTGGGGGTGACCGGGGGGGGGGGGCAGGGCGAAGTGTTTATTTTGCGGGGGTGCAGCCCAGTATTTTTTTGATGGAATGCATGAAAAATTTTATATTTATATATCTACCCTGGCAACGCCGGGCAATAATGCTAGTATCTCATATCTACGTAGCATTTAGTCAGTGTTGTTAAAGTGTAGCCATCATGAATGTAAAACCCCACCGCAGTAGATACTTAGGTCCTTTGCTTTCTGAAGCTGGGATTCATACTGCCTCAGGGCACTCAATATTAAGGAATTAGATGAATGGTCACGAGACGGAAAGTGAGACTTAACTTCCAGCTTAACTCTGCCTTAGTGGAAAAAATCTAATCGCATAGCTGATTGTACTGAAGCAAATCCCTTAGTTGCCATGTTGGTACTTGATGGTTACATTTCACTAGTGGCACAAATATTATCTCTTGATAACTTGAGTTTTGATGTTTTGTTGTTGTTTCTAATTCCCTGTGGCTAGAAGTTCCATACCAGGTCCATATAGGCTTCGAGCTGAAGTCTGTGGCTCCGGTTTATATAACACCACAGGGGTCGGAGTCCATCATAGCTAGTTGCCATCTCAATTTCAAGCGAGAACCCCGGTATACGGATTTAGCGTGGCCATATCGGGCCTAGACACGAAGGTACTAAATGGCGCGCGTCGGAATTCGATCCGAGCAGCCTCCGCATTGAAATCCGACACGCCACCACAAGACTACCTCGAGCCCGCGTTTTGATGTAAATGCAGCAAATTTATTTCATTCGTTTGTACCGACTACTGAATATTGATTTGTAAGTTTTATAGACACATATATAGTAAATTGATTATTTTTCTATACTGTGAGACGTCTTAAAATGTTTTATTTGATTGATTTCATGTTTTCATTCACTCATGTTTTATTGAATATCATAACGTATTATGTAAGTAAGATTTTTTTTTCTGTGGCAAGGAAGAGGAATGCAATAAATGACAGAATTTAGTTCCAAGAAAATATAATATGAAAAACTGAATCAAAAAGAAAAAATATAGCTCGTGACTTTGGCACATATGACAAGAGTTCGTTAAAATTTTCTCACACGAGGCACTCCAAATCACGTTTCAAATTAAAGTTAAGGTTCTAAAAAGGCGATGTTTTTCCAACCAGATGATGTATCGCTATATGCGCAGATCTTGACGTTTCTGACAGCTACTGTCACACAATTTTACGCTACGGCATGTTTGTAAAGAAGTGGAAATAGGGATTGGGGTTTTAGAGTAAATATTTTGTGGAATGGCGGTGGCCGAATGACTTAAAGTATAGAAAATATATGTTTGGCCAAAGTATTTTCTACTAAGCCCTGCTGAAAAGAAATCTCTTAACCTTTTTTAACTGTGTGTTTTAAAGGTGATCTTGATAGAGAAAGATTTTCATATCCATTTTACCCAAAGCTGCCTAAAAAGGGAATTTATAGCCTTATTATAATACAATCGCATGTTGATGAAATTTAGTGTATGATATTAACCCTCTAACGTACGGTGGGGGTCGGATCCGACCCAGGAGTGTGTTTTCCCGTTCCCGTACTCTCCCCTCCCATTGCAAGAGATCGAGTTGACAAGGAACCCTACCAGGCAGTCTTGCAACAGGTGTTGGAGAGGTTTCCAGTAAATATGAGTGTCTTTATTGAAAAACGTTATTCATGATCACTAGTCATTTTTTAAAATTTTAGATTTTTAATTTTCTTATTTCAATTTTGAAGGCCGAAAATGTCAGTATATATTACTTTTTACATTTTTGTGCTCGGAAATTTGGTTTAGTAACTTCTAAAACCAAGTACAAGACTAAATTACATATTAGACCTAATATATACAGCATTCCATGTAAATGCCAGGGAGTCTTTCTTTGTTTAGCAAATTTACAATTCGTTGATCTTTTTTTCTTCAAAAAGGTTTGCATTTCACTAGTTGCATTTCCCTATTGGCACAAATGACAGAATAATGCATTTCAATAGTGGCACAATGACAGAATAGTGGCACAAATATAGGCGCAGAGAATAGTGGCACAAATGAGAATAGTGGCACAAATGACAGAGAAATGACTAGTGGTACAAATGACAGAATAATGCATTTCACTAGTGGCACAAATGTCATAGTGAATAGTGGCACAAATGTCATAGTGAATAGTGGCACAAATATAGGCACAGAGAATAGTGGCACAAATTAGAATAGTGGCACAAATGACAGAGAAATGACTAGTGGCACAAATGAGAATAGAGGCACAAATTACAGAGAAATGACTAGTGGTACAAATGACAGAATAATGCATTTCACTAGTGGCACAATGACAGAATTTAGTTCCAAGAAAATATAATATGAAAAACTGAATCAGAAAGAAAAAAATATAGCTCGTGACTTTGGCACATATGACAAGAGTTCGTTAAAATTTTCTCCCACGAGGCACTCCAAATCACGTTTCAAATTAAAGTTTAGAGTGCAACATCCTTTAATCTTTCACGCAAAAATTATCAATAAATGTTATTATACAACAAAAATGCTTATTGTGTATTTATTTCTACCAAAAACCTCATCAAAAAAAAGACATCGGGTCGGATCCGATCCGGCTGTACCATCTATTTCGTCTCAAACCACTGTACCGCTAGAGGGTTAAATAAATTTTTCTCCTCGTGCGGAGGCACTTAAGAAATTCGTACAGTATACCGTGGAAACTGTTGACCACTTTAATATGGGAGCAAGGGACCTTCAATCTCGCTCTTCTTTAATTTTCAAAATTTTACTCTATATACCAAATGAGTATAATTAATATTCTTTTCTACTACATTGAAGATACTTAGAATTCACAAATAAGTATTTTGTGGAGGAATTAGACCTGTTTATCAAAAAATTCTTCAAAAATGCTAGAATTTTTCAAAAGGCTCCATGAGTATTCATTTTATCCTGATATCTTCCAAATTTCTCAGAATTGTTAATTGAAGTGTTTTTCAAAAAACTGTGCATAATTCTTTGAAATCACAAATATTTTTTCCAATTTATAGTCCACAAAATAAAGTAAAAACATAAAAAAATCATTAAAAAATAACAGGCAGAATAGAAAAAAATGCTTTAAGTCTTTAGATTCCTACAAAATATTATATAAAAAAAATTTTTAAAGTCAATTCCTACTTAGGTCAACAAAGAAAATTGATAAATTTTGTATATAGAGTTAAAAATTGAAAATTAAAAAATTCGAGTTTGAAGGTGCCTTGTCCCCTTAATATGGGAGCAACATTTAGGTGAACCAGCATTGCTCCCTATAAGGGGACAACACGGGAACGCCCAAGCCTTACTCGGGATTGGAACCCACGCCCACTACGTGGAGGCTCAAGAAGCTAACAACTATACCATGTGGGCGGCTAAATCAAAAATGTTAAGGAACCCCAATTTTCACTTTGGGTCCGGGGACACAGGGACTATAAAAGAGTGGCAACAACACAACCATATCCTAAAGAAACAAATGCCCTATAAGCATCTCAAATCATACCCAAAAAATGTAAGAAAAAAATCGCTATAGCATACATAATTTAGAGTGCAACGTCTTTTAATTACATCTACATCAAAAGCATCTGAAATAATTTACTTTACACGTATAAAACTGATCCACAAAAAAATCTTGAAGTAAAACTAATCCAGGATTTTAGAAAATTAGCGGACGAACTAACGTTTCTAAAAATATTGTTACTGTTATTAAAAAAAATATTTTTGCACATATCAATTTAATTTTTTTTCCTCCAAGAATAAATTTTCTAATTATAAAATTTTGATTATCTTATTTCCTAATTAATTTCCCTATTATACTTCTTGCTTCTTAAAGACATGAAAACCATTTAAGTTAAATTGTGTTTTTTAAATATTTAGTTTAATTACATCTGCCTCTTTCTTTTAAATTATTAGAACCGAAAACCATATCAAAGATATTAAAAACCAAAATTACTTAAACTGAATATTATTAAAAATTTCAAGATCAAAATATTTAAGTTCTTTAAAATTTTCTAATCAGCAATCTCCTGCATTAATGATTTAAACGACGAATATCACTTAAAATGTATTTAAAAATTATTTACTGAAACAATTATGAAGAGTGATAGTATAAAACGGTTCTCATTTTTCTTTCTCCAGAGGTTTCGACCCTTGTTTTTAATCCTGTAGTAAAACAGTTTTCTCTAATAAGCCATTAATTAATCTAATTCATATTTATTACTCTTTTAATTTTTTTATCAGTTGCATTTTTTACTCTAGATTAAGCTATAAACATTTTATCAGCAGCGTACTTCTATTTAATTAAATTTTATAATCATCTCAGTAGCCCAAAAATTTATCCGTTTTATAAGAGTCTTCCATTTTAATATCGCAAATTTTCTTTCGGTGATGATTAAAGACATATTAATGATTCTAGGATAAAAGTGTAATTAAAATACCATTACTCGTAAAAAAAAATTTGATTATAAACATCAGCTAATTGTACGAAGTTCTCTACTACAACGAGCATTTTTTTGTAGTGCAGCTGATGGATGTAAGTCAATTTTTAATATTTTATTTAACGGAGACAGGAAAACTAAAGTATTATCTTCTTAGATCTGAAGAACTGTGTCTATAACTTAAAAAAAAAATCTTCTTCGACTTTGCACAGGGGTTTTGCATAGGAGTAATGATTAAGGCAGGATATATTCTTTAGATTTCTTCTACAAGAAAGCGCTTTTACAGAATCTTATAAATTTATCGACTTTTCGCATTGATTAGGATTAAAGTAATCTCCGCTCCAAATAGTGACGAGATTTAGAAAAACTAGTAGTGTTCTCAAATTGCATTAATTAAATGAAAATACCTACTACTTCTACAGGAGATATATCTCCGAAAAATTTCATCTGATATATGAACGTAGTAAAATTATTTATCTTATCGTTTGAACGTAATTTTGAGATTTCTGATGTCAGTTTTCTGTTGTCTTTCTAGAGACTGTTCACATTGCGTTCGTCAGCGTTAGGGCCTGTTCACATAGGAATCCGTTGCGTAGCGTTAAGGGAAAGATGACGTTGAGACGAAAATAAACCAATCATGGGCGTTAAAAGTGCCATTGCTAATCGCTTGGAGGCCTATGATTGGCTTATTTTCGTCTCAACGTCATCTTTTCCTTAACGCAACGCACGGACTCCTATGTGAACAGGCCCTTACTCGTATTGAAATATATTTAACCAACTAGCTGAAAACCCGCACTTCGCTGCGGAGTACATTCAAATTAAATACAACGGTCAATGTATGGAATTAATGCAAAAAAAAAGAATATATATATATATATATATATATATATATATATATATATATATATATATATATATATATATATATATATATATATATATATATATGTATATGTATATATATATTTATAATAAATACGACGATCAATGTTATACAATTGATGTAAAAAAAATAAATAAATATATTTATAAAAAAATCGTAAGGGATATTTTTAAAGACAAAATAATGTAGAAGAAAATATTCAAATTAAATCTAATAGGATATACTAAAGAATATAGTACAGTTTGAGGAACATAATATCTTTTATTGTATTTTAATATTTTTTTGAATAATGTCCAATCGTCTGCCGCATTAGCAAGAAAAAAATTTTTTTTTGTCTATTTAGTTTTTATGCACGTGACGATAAATTTATTTAAAGTACCAGAAAAGAAATCACGTGATCAACATTTAATAAATTAAATTCTAAAAAATAATCTTTAAAAATTCATCAAAAATCATAAAAATGGAGGTAAAGATTCGTGATATAAATTTTACAACCCTCAGATTATTATTTTGAATGCAAACTTTAAAGAATGTTACAAAAACAGCTTAAAAATTAAATTTTAAAAAATCTAAGAAGAATTTTTCAAAAATCTTTCTTAGTGCACCCCTACACCATAAGAAGAATCTCCATGCAAAATTTCAGCCCTTTAGGTCCAGCGGTTCGGTCTGTGCGTTGTATGTCAGTCAGTGAGTCAGTCAATTACGGAACTGTTTTATATAGCATAGATTACAAACCTCCAAACTATTAGCCACGGAATTGTTAAGGTCCGTGATTGGTTTAAAATATGTCAATACGAGTAACGCTGAGGTTGACGGACGCAGTGTGAACACGCCCTAAGATGACGGTATAATTTTAGCGACCAAGAAAATTATTACAAATATTATGAGTACCATGGTAACATATTTCCAATTTTAGAGTGCCAGTTTCCTACAAATTACAAAAAAAAAATCAACTAGGAGAATATGACTTTACTACATATGTAGTTTTAGAAACTTAAATTAGGATGCATGATTTTAAAATATAAAATTAATCTGGCAGTACAAATAAGCGGTTTACTTAATCTGATTACCTTTTTTTTCTAATGTGGAAGGCACTTTTGTCTTTCATACGCCCATTCTACAGGGCGAAATTATTGATTGCTTGTAATGGAAGCACCGGTGAACCATCATCACCGGTGACACCTGGTGACACCTCCATTTAGAGCAGTGGTTCCCAAACGGTGGTCCGCGAGAGCCTCGGGAGTGGTCCGGTACCACATATAAAATAGTTGCCAAATAAATGGGGATTTTGAAGGCAATGTTAATTGAACTAGATGTTCATCCGATGATTATCAGGTGTTGAATTAAAATTTCTTAAAAGTTTAACATAATTATTTTATTATTAGAAAGTGATACGTCTTTAGAATGTGAATATGTTAATCCTGCATCCCTTTTGCCTGAGCGATATTCTATATCCCCATACCCCTATCCTCAAATCGGTGGGGGATGGTGGTGGTTCGCACATGGTTCAATTTCTGGCTTAGTGGTCTACAGACTTCTATCAGTTGAGAACCACTTATTTAGACCGACCACCCGCAGGGGCGACATCTAGGGATGTTGATTAATCTTTCCAAAAAATTGCCTCAGTGAAGCATAGCAGAGTTTTGATAAGGAAAGAAAAGATGACTCGAAGGAAAATCAAGTTGAAAAAATTAAGTTTATTCACATTTAGAATAATTAACACAGAATTGGGTAACTTACCCAAACAGCTTGAAAGCATATAAAAGTCAAGGTAATAGCGAATGCTCAAATGCTCCAGTATGTACTCCCCTTTTATACTTGAGTACTTACGTACAATTTACATATCGATTGAAGGAGCTAGTATCGATACCAAAAAAAAAAAAAAAAAAAAAAAAAAAAACACCTAAACGGAGTTGTGACCTCACTCCTTCAAACTGGCGCCATACATACAGTATGACGCAACATTACTTTAACAATGGAAGTGTAAAGAACCGGGTTACTAACAAGGGATATCGTAACGCCTTCCCACCCCTGCAAACGGGTCCTTAAGCCTATAGCTTTAACGTGCCTAAGCCTGGCGTAGACACTGGAGTCTTCAGTGGAGCTTGCCTGACTCGAACCGAAAACCCTCAATTCTTGCGCCGGGACCCAATATGATTGAAATGCTCCTTTGCATTGTTTGTTTCCTGCTCTTGAAAGCACTGCAATGTAATACTCCTTGATTTTAAGATTAGATCCCCATTCCCCCCTAGATTGATGAATAAATTTGAGAAAATTTAAACTAATATTTTCAAGAAGATAAATTTAAGTGAGTTAATTAAATTTTCTTGTCTGTTAGTATATTCCATGATAATAAACGCTCAATTAGTCTCTCTGTTCATTAATAACTATGGTACGTTCCTTTTTACTTACAAATTTAGTTTTCAACGGAAAAATTAAAAGCAAAGAATATGTATATGAACCAGGAAAGGCAACCTCATTATTAATGATTCCCCAAAGAGTAAAAGTAAATTTGTAACATCTCGAGTTTGTAACGTCGAAGAGTGCTTAATATGTCCAAGATAACAGTTTAATAATGGAATATATGATGGTAATTTGATAACAATGCAGACATTATATAACTATTTCAGCGATATCATTTAACTTAAACATTATATAAATATTTAGGCTGTCATGAAATAATTAAGCAAACTTGATATTTGAATTAAATAAAGATAAATGAAGCATTCCTTGAAATTTTTAAAATATTCAACGTTCCCAAATCATTTTGAAATGCTTTCCTATAAATTCTATAAATTAATAAAGAGTTTATCTTCTCACTGAAAACTGCGTATATAGACAGATAGATAGATAGATAGATAGATATATAGAAAGATATACACATACAGTGGAACTTCTTTATCTGACCACCCCTAAAAACGGCCATATTTTATTCAGAACTGATAAGACTCCAAAGAGCCAATGTTATAGAGAAAACTCTTTTCGATGGCCACCCCTGAAAACGGCCTTTTTTTTCGGAATCATGACTGGCCGCCATGGAGAAGTTTCGCTATATATATATATATATATATATATATATATATATATATATATATATATATATATGTGTGTGTGTGTGTGTGTGTGTGTGTATGTATACAGTGAAACTTCTCCCCTCATATAAATATACATCTACTATATATGAGGGGTGGCCATCGAATAGGGGGGGGGGCTTTTCTATGACAGCTAATCATGGTTCCGTAAAAATGTGGTCGTTTTGACGGGTGGCCGTCTAAAGAAGTTTCACTGTATATATATATATATATATATATATATATATATACCGGGTGCGTCATAAATTCGTGCAAAGTTCTTAAATTAATAATAAAAGAACTAATGCTCGGAATTTTTTTCTGTTTGCGCCAATAAAATCAGAGGGATATTTTTCCATGTAAAAAAAAAAAGTTTCCGAAAGTCACCGAAAGAGGGCGCTCACACGTCATACGGAGACGTTTTATGCAAATCAGGCAAACTCAAACAGAAAATCAAACAGATCACAATAATATGAGACTGTGCATTTATTTTAAAGTAACATATGTTCAACATTTCTAACAGGACAAGATAATAGGCAAGTGAGGCGCGTCACTAAGCCCATTACAGCGTATTCTAGCATAGATGGCTGAGACTGTCTGTCGAATGACATTTTTCTGTTCCACTAAAGTGGTTGGGGATCCCCGGTACACATGAGACTTTAAGTATCCCCCCAACTAAAAATTTTCTGGGGTCAAGCCTGGTGATCGTGAGGGCCACTGAACCTTAAAACCGCGACTTATAGAACTCGGTCTTCAGTGAAAGATTCCAACAGGAACGTCTTGATATCACGTGAAATGTGGGGCGGAGCACCATCCTGCATGAAGCTGACAACAGGTAACGCATGTCTTTCCTGCAATACAGGCTTAACGTGGTCACGGAAAAACGCCCTCTTTCGGTTACTTTAGGAAACTTTTTTGTTACATGGAAAAAAATCCAATGTCCCTCTGATCCTATTCGTGAAAACAGAAAAATCTTCCGAGCATTATCTCTTTTATTATGAATTTTTGAACTTTGCACGAATTTATGCCGCACCCGGGGTATATATATATATATATATATATATATATATATATATATATATATATATATAGTAGTGAAAAAACTGGATTTTCTCTAGAAAATAGTTGACTTTTGACAGGGTAGCAAATATTCCAAATATACGGAACCTTATCTGTTTTTAGAGCACATAGTACATAAACTCCATTCAATATAATATTGAAGGGAGTTCCAGAGTACATAGTAGGAAAACTCCATTCAATATAATATTTCATAGGAATACGCTTTCCGGGCGAAATGGGCAAGTAAGATATATCTACAAAAGGCGAACTTATACAAGAAATTAAAATTAATTTTACTTGAATTGCATACGTTCTTATTTGTAATCTGAACTCCCTTTTAGGGCCTGTTCACATTCGTCAGAGCCAGCATTAAAGATTGAGTTTGCGCTGATTGGTTAAATGGGTAAATGATTGGTTAAAAATATTTATACCCATGAGTAGTTATACCCATTTTAACCACATGAGTAGTTGACGCTGACGGATTTTATGTGAACAGGCCCTTACTCGTTTACTGGGGTCATTCATTATACTTGCATATTTTTCTTTCATTAATAATTTCATCGTGAACGAGCCATTATCCCTCAGCGCAATCTAGCATTAACTGAATAACTGAAAGCTAACAATTCACAATTGCTTTTATTCAAAATTATACAATAAAGTTTCATTGAGAATAAATAGTACTCGTATGGAAATTACACTCAATTAGGATTTTTAATAACATTAAGAAACATTTTGTTACACACTTTACAAATATTCTAGTAATGATTCTTCTCTTTATAAGTTTTATTTCCCCTATAACGGAAATCGATGCTGTATAAATGCACATCTCAAATTTGGAAACAACACCTTTTATGGATCGAGGGAAAAGAGGCCGTCGATCCATGAAAGATTTTGTATGCATGCTGTTGCAGTCTGCATAATGAATAGGTAATTGGTGCCTCTGATTATTGGATTAGCTCGATATATTTGGGTTTTATTCTGTAAAACAAACTTAAATCTTTATTTTGAATGTTTTATATCTGATAAAATCCATAGATATTTAGAGATTTAATAATTAAATGATTTAATGCATTTTAAAATCTTTTTTGCGGAACTTTCTATATTTTCTTATTAAATACTTAAACAGAAATTAATTTTCAAACTTGATTTTTGAATGCAATAAAGATAAATAAAGTATTCCTGGAAATTTAAAAAATTTCAAAGCCCATAATTCATGATGATTTTTTTCTATAAATTCTGTACATTGATTCTGTAATTAGATTATATGAGTTTGCCTTATCACCAAGAACTGCAATATATATATATATATATATATATATATATATATATATATATATATATATCCGACGGATTTGTAACCAGTTGCGCCGTGTGCGTGGTTCCATTCAATTACATAGGTTACGACTCATCACGGACTGGTTTGTGATTTGAGTCAGTTATCAGTTTCTTTTGAGTTACTCCGTGTGCAGACGGCCTAAAGCTCCACAAATTATCATGAGGAAGAATGAAGTTTTATAAGAAAGAGGCCTATAGTTTCTTTTTAATGTTATGGAATAATATTTTTAAAAATGTCATGATAATTTTATTCGAAATTATCAAATTGGCTATAGTGGAAGAGACCCTGTGGCTGTGTAACGATCGCCAGCTTGCTAGGCCGCTGTTGTTAAGACCAAAGTCTGCTGGTTCGAATCACATACACAGCTGCCAGATATAAAGATCCTGCACGGTTAAATAAGCACGAATAAATTAAATTCGAGGTAATATACTGTTATGTATTTTGGTTGTAAACCGACAATTTGAAAACACATAAATTTATCTCTCGGAATCTATACATTTAAGTTGCTAAACCGATTCTTTGGGCAGTCCGTGAGAGAAAACTATTGCATCAATTTACTCCGTTTTGGTCTTAAACCCATTTTGGCCTTAAATATTTTAATTTATAGATGTGTCAAATTTGGTTTTCGCAACGGCAATTTTTATTAATGAGCGATAATTTACAATTAAAAATTGCTTTATGCGCATGCTCAGTGATATGTTTAAATCTTGCTTTAGATACTAAGCACGAAACAGCATACATTAATTTGTCTCTGCGCATGCTCATTTACATGTTTAAATCTGTCTTTAGATACTTACTAAGCACGAGGCCGCATAAACACGTTAATTGGTTTATTTCGAAGAATCTCTCTAACTCTCTCTCTCTCTCTCTCTCGGCCATTTTTAGTTTTAATTATGTTTGTGAGATATAGAATTTAACCAGATGGAAATTGTCTATTTCGCGATGTTGACTAACCATGTTTCTTTTCATTGGGTTCAACAGTAAAAATTAAAATAGTAAAAGTTTTAAAGTGTATTTCTCTATTCTTAATATTATGATTTTCAACATTTGGCAATGATGTGTTGAGTATAATTTGTGTATTAGTACATTTTTTTAACATCCAGACGTCATGTCATGACGGATACCAATTACTAGTAATTTATAAACTCTCTAAATAACATTTCTGTTCCTTCGTTCTCACAAGTCTTCTGCAACGGTCATGTTATGACGGGATATCCTCAAAGGCAGTCTCATATACGCAAATTGACATAGGTAGTCTCTGCATCTAGCGGGATGAAATATCACCCCAGGAAGCGAGGGGGTTTAGCGAGGAGGTATTTCTGTGTGCTGCGGATGTGAGGATTGTATTCATCATCGCAGCTGCATAATGTAGTCGGATCAGGTGACACTTTACACCTTTTCGACCATTAATTGCGAGTTTATGCGTATCTATAAATTAGTTTTGCACTTTCACTGTCTACTCATATAAAGCGAATCAATTATGGAAATGCCGCTGTCAACGGTATGAACACAATATAACAATACTCTTATTTGAAATAAATGAGCGTGATGAGAGTTATGGTTTCTTGTGATTTTAGAGTATTTAAACAACTTAAACGAATCACTTAAAAAATTCAACTTGAAACCTGTCCAGTTAGAAATCGCAATGAATATTTTATCTCTGCAGTTAGAGATCGTATAGGGCTCTAGGAAGCCTAGTGGTAGAGCGAAGACTTTCGGTGCTGGGGGTCCTCGGATTGAATCCCGACAAGCTACAACACAGATATATATATATATATATATATATATATATATATATATATATATATATATATATATATATATATATATATATATATATATATATATATATATATATATATATATATATATATAACCTAGCTGTAACCTAGTGGTAGCGCGCCAGCTTTCGGAACCAAGGGTGCTCGGTTCCAATCCCGACAAGGTCCATTAAGTACCTCTGTGTGTAGGCCGGATATGGGCACATTAAGGTGACTGCCTACGTTCGGAGCCATTTTTTTAAAAAAATTGTTTTTTTAAGGATTTTTTGGTCTCTTATGGTAAAACAGCATTTAAAAATAAAAATTTAAAAAAAAACTTTTCTCTAAATACCATACTTTTTTATAAATTGGTCAATTTGAAGTAAATTTTAATGAAATTTAGCTAAAACGCTTATCACTCTGAACAAAATTCTAATGCTACTATTTTAATTTCCTTCTTACACATGATACATATAACAGTTATCTTCAAAATGACCTACAATCTAAGAGAAATTTTAAAATGCAAAAATAATACAGACAATTTTATGTTCCAATACGAAAATTTTCCCCAATTCGTCATTCCTTTCCTTATAAAAACAGCCCCAAACCATAAACTATTTATTATACATCAATTATTGTACGTCATTTCATTAACAATAGCATCTAAAACATTTCCTGAAAATTTTATCAAATTATATGCATTATTATGTGAAATATCATGATAACGGTAGCGATTTGTGCTAAAAAACATAATTCTGAGAAAAACGCCTTTAAAGTTGTTTGTCACTTCAATTTTGTATTAGACAATTTTTATTAAAATAGCTATAACTCTGCTTATAATTGATGTAGAATGAAAATCTAAGCGGTTTTGAAAAGAGAAAAGATTGAATTACAAAATTCTTGCAAAAAATAAAATTGACCAAAATAGTCAAAAAATGGACGCATCTAAAGTTGTTTGTCACTTCAATTTTGTATTAGACAATTTTTATTAAAATAGCTATAACTCTGCTTCTAATTCACGGAGAATAAAAATCAAAACGGTTTTAAAAAGAGAAAACATTGATTTACAAGATTCTTGCAAAATATGAAGTTGACCAAAATAGTCAAAAAATGGCATTTTTAACGTAGGCAGTCACCTTAAATCCGTACACCATAAAGTCCCTCTATGCTGTCAGAGAGGGTGGGAGAGGGTACTATCCCCCCAGATGCCGTCTCTAGGTTTTGCTTGGTTAAAATTGCGGTGGCATCTGGCTAAAACAGACTCCGTCCCGTTTGGTGTTATTATAAACACGAGCAGTACCTCTCATCCCGCTAGCCTAAATGGACCTGGTCTGGAATAAATTCCCGCCAGGGGGCATTAGAAACAACAGAAACAGAGCTCGCATATTTGAAACATATTGTATTGTGAAGCCTTTTTATTCTATAAGCCTATTAATGTTCTACGCAAATCTTGATTACAGAGAGATAATTATATCACGAATTGTGGTGTTACTCCTGGTAACATATCATTGAATCTCAAACAGATATTCCTAAACTTTTTCTTAATTTATTAATCCATCTAGTATTGTTTTACTTGTACTGAATTTTTTAAATCCATTTACCTGTGTTGAGTTCAGATAAATGATTAATATCTGGATAGTAAATTTGGATGTGCTTGCGTATCATTAAGGTATTTTAAATTCGTAAATAATCTTAGATTTATTTTAAACTCATAAATTCATTAACAATAAGCCTAAAATTAAATATCTATTACAAAGGAAAAGTAATTCTACATTTTCAGTTTTCTAATAAAACATTGTTGATTACACATAAATTCATCGTGTAATCTGATACCCTAGAATCGACTACCTGGTAATCGAATCTTAAGCTTGTTCATGGAAAATTCAGCACTACGCTGCATTGTAGCACTGAAAAAATGAGACTACGCATTGCACAGTTTTGACCTGAAAATATTAATATCTAAAAAACAGTCTCTATTGACATAGGGTGTTCAGTCTTAATAAAAAACTTATTATTTTAATTT
This sequence comes from Dolomedes plantarius, assembly GCA_907164885.2. NCBI lineage: Eukaryota > Metazoa > Arthropoda > Arachnida > Araneae > Dolomedidae > Dolomedes > Dolomedes plantarius. Next base: position 9,491,232 of record OU015492.1, on the reverse strand, counting down.
TAATTTTTAAATAATTCATTATAATTATGGTTTCATTTTATTTATTATATTGTTTGTAATTTTAATTCTAATTGTGTTTCTCGTCAATAGAGGGCATCACTATGTAACTTCTTTTATATCAAACAAAAATGTTTTTTATTCTGTTGTTGTTGCATATTCGATTCTGAGTAATAGCAAAAAAATGGCTAAGAAATCTTTAATCTGTTGTGGTGTATATTCTATTCTAAGCAATGTCATGTAAGAATTCAAAAATAGCTATGTTGGATGCGATTCCGTTTATTCTTTTTTTGTTAAAGATTCTGTGCAGATTAGGGAATCTTGATTCCGTCAAGAATCTTGACCTCCTAAAATTTGCTGTGATGGGCCGTAAATGATTCACAGAAATATCGAAACCCTTTTCGGTTAATTTCAGAAATCCCCACAACTCTCTCTAAACCTCTTATAATTCATTCCGGATTCTCGCTTTATCAGTCTGCCATTCAACTTCATGACTTAGCCGGAAGGGTTAACGGCTTTGAATAATCTGTCTTCTGCCGATGTTAATTGATTTATTCGAGCTTCTTGGGTAACAATGGAATCTATTGATCATGGATTAGTTTCGAAGATGATTTCCGTAATAACAGTAGATTCCCTCATAGCTATAACATATCTCAGAAGAAAACTCCGAATATTTTACCTGTTTGCTTTATTGAGGAGAGAGTAAGACATCGTAATTTTAGAGATATCGTGTAAAAAAGCTGTCCAGTATAAACTTTGTTGCAGATTTTTCTCGAGAAATTTTATACTTAAAATATATTCGTGTTAAAGGTTATTAAGTAATTGCATCCTGGTACAAAACTATTATGTTCATCTTTATTTTTTCGAATAATTATATGACTGTCATGTTTTACCAAAATACTGAACAACATTTAGCATCTATCTCACACACACACACACACACACATATATATATATATATAAATTGTTCCGTTTTCCTGGGTTTGATAGGATTAAATAAAATATCTTCAGAAAGTGCACCCAAAATAAAATTTATTAATCTGTAAATTCTTCAGGCGCATACAATATACAAACAAAAAAACACGTAACAACTGTCTTCTATACAGCAGAAAACTCTAAAAACACAAGTCAGAATAACAGAGTCTTCAATACAATACACGCCTAACGCATTTTCAATACATTCAGTTCTCAGCAGAAAAGAACACACTAAGTTCCAATGCCAATGTCAGGTGTATTTATAGACTTCCAAAGCGCTTCCTATCGGTCGGCCAGCTAGAAATCTCTAGAACGTTTTAGAAAGGTCTAGAAGGTTGGCGACCATATGGCGCCATATCGCGAAATTTGGCGACCTAAATAAGTCACCAAATCCATCGCCTATTTGGCGATAACTCTCTTATTTGGTATGATTACCATAGACTCGAAAAATTCGTATCTATCTATCTATCTATCTCTCTCTCTCTCTCTCTCTCTCTCTCTATATATATATATATATATATATATATATATATATATATATATATATATATATATATATATATATATATATATATATGTATGTATATATATATATGTATGTATATATATATATATGTATGTATATATATATATGTATGTATATATATATATATATGTATGTATATATATATATATATATATATATATATATATATATATATGTATATATATATATGCGTATATTAAGAATTGTGATGCTAATCTTTACGTTATAATCTTTACACACTCTATCTTAACTGTTAACCACACCGATTTTTATATTTAAATAGTCAATTTTCTAGAACAAAAATATCAGTGTCAGTCCTCATAATTACGTATGAACTTCCAACAATTAATTTCCCTCAGTTATACGAAGGGCAAAGACTGGGGGCAACTTGCTGTCATGAAAGCTTTGTTGGAATACTGCCAAACCTCGTAATATTTTAGCGCTTGCAACTTTTAGGAAATGATGTAAACCATTGCAAATTAAATAGTTATTGATAGCGCGTTAAAGTATCGTTTTACGCATACCAGTGGACACTTATTATTAATTTTTCCCAGTTCCATGTTCCCCTAAAAATTCAAAAACCTGTAATCATCTTCTAAATCTGTTGTATATAATTTAAACTCTGACACACGCATTTAAGAACTGTCTTGGTAAGTGCTTTTGATCTTTATAGATGTTATAAAAATCCCTTTCTTCCTGTTAGCCGGAGCTGTGCGCCTCAACTCCACTCGTACTGGTTTTTTTTTCTTTTCTTCGCTTATAAGCTACGTGAGCACGAGCCTTTATAGCCCAACATAAAAAGAAAATGCCCTCTGGTAGTACATTTATACGTTTTACCCGGGATTTGTGAAAAATAACCGCTTTAATAACTCCCGGGAAGAAAACAGCCTCCGCTCGCCTCCGAAATTTGTTTCCATTGTTCATTATTTTTAAAGAGAAAGGCAGGTTTTAAGGGGGGTATAATAAATTACTTACTTTTCAATTTTATTCCGAATAGGAGAAAAATGCTCTCTTTTCCGTTCATTTACTGCGTTGAAATCGAATTTGACTTCTGATAATACCGCTCACGGAAAACGAATTTTTGTTTAACAAATAACTCGCGTGGAAATCATTTTCCCTCTCTGATCTGATACATATTTAATAATATGCAGAAATTTATTTTCAAAATATTTTGCGCTACAGGAGAGCTTTTCGGGAGATCCGCTTATACTCATTGGATCGCAACTGTGTGCTTCCTCCCTCCCCTGCAATTAGTGTAAATATTATTCCTTGCTATTTGGAGAGCATCACTCGCTATTTGCTCAATTACGTTTAAGGCCGCTTGGTAGATGCCATATTTGATTCACTCATCTCAGTGTTAACCTATGGAGGATATTTTTCTAATAAAATGTCGACTTGGATTGAAGAATTTTTTTTTTAATTGTACTTCGTAATACAGAAATAAATTTTTACGCTGCTATCTTTTACGTTAAAGACATTTCGTCCAAGAAAGGAAAGTATGTGCGTTTAAAACACAGTATACAGCACTATTTTTCGCCGAACAATTGAAATTTAAAATTGTTATTTGAGTTTCTTTTAAAGAATGAAAATTATAATCGAATCAAAAATGTCTTTCAGTATTACGGAGTACAATGTTACGGAGTACAATGCTATTACAGAATAAAGTTTTAATGTTGAATGTTTTGTGTTCAACTGTATTTTGAATTATTTATTTATGATATAAAACAGGAATTATACATTTAAGTGTAAAATTAATTTCATAGTTCTGCGCGCAAGCCAGTATACAATAAAAATACTTAAAAAACAAGGTAAAGTGGAACCTCATTTAACAAGCACCTCGCATAACAAATATTTCGCATAACGAGCAAATAAAATCGTAAAAGGTTCGCATAACGAGCAACATTTCGCATAACGAATGACGTGGAAATCCCCTCTTCACGTCACCAGGATCATCAACGGCCGAAAAATAAATATTTAAGGGCAGTCATGGATGGTTCGAGAAGCAAATATCATGGAACTGGAGGATAACAATGATATTGAGGAGCTTGTGGATGAGCACAACCAAGAGCTGACCACCGAACAGCTAATAGAATTGCAGTGTCTTTCACAGCAAGCAGTCGTAGAGGAGAGTTTGTCAGTGGAGAAGGACGAAGAAACAGCAAAGAAACAATCTTCTGGCGCAATAAAAGAAATGATGAAAGCATGGCAAACTGTTGTATCGTAAGTCACAAAGCATCACCCTGATAAGACGGTGGCTATGCGCGCTAGAAATTTATTCAATGACAATGCGGTGACACATTTTCGGCAAATTTTAAAGCACTGAGAAAAACAAATGTCGCTAGATAGCTTTCTAGTAAAAAAATTAGATATGTGTCATAAATTCGTAAATAATAAACTACATATGGATGATTTTGCTCCTTAATTTATGTATAAGTAATTTTCTTTAAATAATAAACTTTACATCTAAAATATTTTGAGTATTTTTTGGCATGGAACGCATTATCGTATTTTACATTAATTTATATGGGGATTATTGTTTCGCTTAACGTGCTCGTTATGCGAGGTTCCACTGTATTTCTAAAGCATTTTTAAAAAAATTATTTGAAAGGATTTTGAGAGTTGACAATTTGTTTATTAAAGTAGATATATCAATTTATCATATACTTAAAATTTGGAAAAATTGGGAGTAAATTGAAATAGTTACAAAGAGTCGAAAAGTATAAAAATGTGCCTTATTTCCACGACTTAAGGGTCGTGAGTTCCCTTACAAAAATCTCTAATTCCGAGTCGACAACCTTTGGAAAAATTTTCTCCGTTGGTTAACACTGAGCCAATCGAATGAGCCGTGCAAACTTAAGGCTGCTGTGTACTAACCCTATTAGATTCGTTCACCTCAATGTTAACCTATGGGGAAAATGTGTTCACGGATGGACGACTTGGATTAAAAGATTTTCTTTTAAAAATTGAACTCCGTAATTCAGAAAGAAATTTGACACCTTGGGGAATTTTTCGTTTAAAAAAATGCAAATAATATTTTTAAATTTAAATTATTCGAGAAAAAAAATTTTGGCATAGTGTGTTTTAAACGCTCCCAAATTCCTTTGGTGGACGCAATTTATAAAATGAATCCTGTTGCAAGGTGCAGAAAAGTTCGGGATATCTGAAAATACCATTTTTATTGGATTACAGGCATTTATGTAGTTGTCAATAGCAGACATATTTTTTTCTCCATATGTTTACATTAAGGTAAGCGAATCCAATAGGGTTAATATACATGAACCTCAAGTTGTCTTTGATGTGCAGGACTTTATCAACGAAGATTTTCATTTTGAAAGATTTAAAGATTTCAGATATACAGGATAGGTTTTATCATACATTTATTAGACACACTAAGGAGATTTTTTGAAAGCATATATAGTTTTTCTTGTCAATATAAAATTTCAATGAAATGCTTCTATTCATCGCGTCAGGTAAGGAGGCTGATGAAGCTCAGCTGTAGTAATACGGCGTCTAAACGCATATTCAAGCGCAATGATACACATCGCATGTGGCGAATTAGCTGTTAAATGGAATCGTTGAATATTAAACATGTACGTCGAATATTAAACGTGTTCAGTCACTTTTATGTGTGTCATTCTTAAACGAGAATGGTTGTTATAGTGACGCTGGACCGGACTTCAGCCGGATATCACACCCCTCTCCCGTGATTCCTAAGGGCTGGGAAGAAAGTGATGCTTGTTAGTGATGACCATGAGATGGCTTTGTTGCGAAATGCTGAACGAGAAAACAGACACAGACACGAGAAAAGTTCCGGGTTCTTTCTTGGGACTTGGAAGTACAGGAAAATGCTTTAGAATTATAAAATATGAGACAGGTTGGTCACCGAGTATCATATTTTTCAGACTATTTGACTTAAAATTGGGATGCGTCTTATGGTCCGAAGGTAAAATTAAAATAAAATGAATATTAAATTATATATATATATCATATATATTATATATCTATGGTGCCCGGTATAAAGGGCTTAAGTAAAAAAAAATTAATTTTTACATATTTGTTAGTATTGATAAAAAAAAATACTTTTGACTGAAGTCGATATTATTGTTCTGCGATTGGTATAAAAGCCAATTACTTGGTAAATTTAAATCACTGTTTTTGACTTAAGCCCTTTACACCGAGCACCATAGATATATTATATATATTTATTACATATATTATATATATTTACTAGCTGAAAACCCGCACTTCGCTACGGAGTACATTCAAATTAAATACAACGGTCAATGTATGCAATTAATCCAAAAATATAAATATATATATATATATATATATATATATATATATATATATATATATATATATATATATTTATAGATAAAATAATGTAGAAAAAATATTCAAATTAAACCTAATAGGACATACTAAAGAATATAGTACAGTTTGAGGATCATATCTTTTACCGAATTTTAATATTTTTTTGGATAATGTCCAATCGTCTGCCGCATTAGCGAGAAAATAAAAATATTTTTTGTCTATTTAGTTGTCATGCACGTGACGATAAATTTATTTAAAGTACCAGAAAAAGAAATAACGTAATTAGCATTTAATAAATTAAATTCTGAAAATTTATCTTTAAAAATTCACCAAAAATCAGAAAATGGATGTAAAGATTGGAAAAAGATTTCATTTTAAAGAAATTTTTATTATCTTTCTCGTGATATAAATTTTATAACCCTCAAATTATTATTTTAAATGCAAACTTTAAAAAGTCACAAAAACAGCTTAAAAATTTAATTTAAAAAAATCTAAGAAGAATTTTCAAAAATCTTCCTTAGTGCACCCTTACACTATAAGAAAAATCGCCATTTAAAATTTCAGCCCTTTAGGTCCAGTGGTTTGGTCTGTGCGTTGTATGTCAGTCAGTCAATCAATTAGTCAGTGAGTCAGTGAGTTACGGAACTGTTTTATACTATATATAGATTATATATATTATATATATTTATTATATACATTATTAATTACATTTAGTATATATATTTTTTATATTTATTAAGTTAGAAATTGAAAATGTCTTTCTATACCTAACGAAATACAAAATATTATTTTCTAAAAATCCTCCCAATAATTTAAAGGTGGGTCTTATGGTCCGCGAAATACGGTATTTTATCAACAATTATAAGAGGGTTCGAGACGTAACATTTTCATATTATATTTCTGCTTTAAAAGGAAATTATATTTTTATTTTCTTGCCTTGAAACTTACTATACAAATTTTATAATTCAGTCACAAAGAAACCGCGTACGTATACTACAATCACATTACAGTACACAGCATATTTATGCTGCAATGCTCATTGCACCCTGCTGTACATCTGAACATCTCCGAATAGAAGTTTTCGTTATTTGCTATCTTTAAAAAGGTGTAAGGTATACACAAGATTCGATTCACAAGAATCGAACTTTTGAGTGAATGAATTAAAGAAGCTGCTTGAGATATGCTAATTTCGGCATATGCGCTTAGTATAAATACCACGCAGCGTCATTAATAAAAAAAGGTTGTTAGGGTTGAAAAAGGTTGTTAGGGTTGAAAAGGTTGTTAAGGTTGATAGATAAGCGAGAGGGAGCTACGGAGTAAGTAGCTCCAGGTGTTATCCTGCGCTAGTGCTTAGGGGGCCCAAAGTTTAAGTGGCAGTACTGCTGGTTTGACTCTCTGCTGGTTTGTGAGTATTGAAATGTGTATTTCTATTGAATGTTAATATATATATTCCGTACAAGTAGTACGTATGCTTATTGCTGTAAAAGCAAATTCTATATGTGCAACGAATTCAATAAACATTGTTTCATGTATAATCTGTGTTTGTATGAAATTCATTTAGAGTGCCACTTCAAATTATATACACCCAAATCTGGGTAGAAGTGAGCTATTTTCTCTATAAAGCAGGGGTTCTCAACCTTTCAGGCTCTGTGCCCCCCTTCGAACACTGATGTGAGGTCACGCCTCCCCCCCCCCCCCCCCCCCCCACCACCATATGTGGTCAATACAAGTAATACAATCGGAATTTGAAACTGAAGCTGGTTATTAAATGAAAATATAGAATAGATAATTTCATACACAAAATTTAATATTACTACTCTATCTTAATTTGGAACATATTATTATTATTAGAACATATGAAATCAAAGAATTAAATACAGATCAAATATATTTGAAGTAATCACGGATCTAGGTGAGGTTGGCATGTAATACCAATCACTTTCACAATGAGAGGGCTGGAACTGTTTGTCCTTGACAAGTTTTTGAATATTATGTTGTAACTGTGACAAAGCTCACCTCAGGTCACTTTCAACGTCCAACTTTGCTCGATATTTTGACTTTATGTATGCTAATGCTGACAATCCAGATTCACAGAGATATGTGGACGAAAACTGCACTAACAACCTCAAAGCTTCCAAAGCAACTTCTGGGTAAACAGGAAAATAGCGTAACAAAAAATTTTCAACATCCATGTTTTAGAATTCCGCGTTTGCTTGAGAATCACATTTTAGGTCGATTGCCTGTTCCTGAATATGCTCAGGAAGTATATCCACGTCGATTTTAAAAGGACCTCTTGTCAACTTAAAATCCCAATTCTCTGAACTAATATCTGGAAAATAGTCTGCAATTTCATTTTGCAATGCTACCAAATGCCCTGATATAAGGTCCTGCAATTCATTTATATGTTGCAATGGAAGATTTTTTTTTTTGTCATCTAGTAGGTCGTTCAATCTTGGAAAGGATGAAAAGTTTGGCACTGAACTCTGAAGACGGCATTGCCAAAAAGTTATCTTTTCTGTGAAACCCTTAACTGCATCATAAGTCTTCAGAATGTTTTTCTGACATTATAGCTATGACAATTATCGTGGCGACAATTATTGTGTTCGTGTTCGTATGTCGAAAATACGTAACGGTTACATTATGGCAGCAAAATTGAGTACAGCAAATTAAAGTTAGTTTTGCTTTTTATCTTTTTTTTAAACTCACGCCTCCCTTAAAATTCTTCTACGCCTCCCCAGGGGGGCGCGCCTCCCAGGTTGAGAACCGTTGCTATAAAGGATATATCTACATTTTTTTGCAAGGTACATCTATGAAATATTATTATACATGGTTGCTTTTTTAACGAAGGATTACGTTCCTCCATAACGGTCTTCCGGAAAGCGAAATTTCAGACGCCAAAACCGTCCGTCATCGCGAGTTTTAATTTTGGCATCGCGCCAAACCCAGTGTGTGTAGCTTGGGTAAGCAGTAAACAGTTAAACAGCTAAGTACCAAAAGGCGTCAAAATTTTGATATACATATATGTATTTATATACATGCGTACATATATATAGATACATATATACATAACATATACATATATACATACAAAAGAGGTAAGCAACGATAAGTAATCCTACGTTAATAACCTGCGGTAGTTTCGTTAGAAGAGACGACGTGAATTTTTTTTCATTTAATTGACATCAGGTTTTTTCGCTTAGGATACAAATTCTGAAAATTTGTTTTGCTTAAATAAAATGCATTCCCCAAAAAGAGATTGCAAGCTTTATAAATAAAATTTTAATGAATCTTGAAGTTATGAAACAACTTTCCCCATGCATAAAAGTTTAAAAAATGTGCAAATAGAGGTATTGGTTCTGCAGATGTATGAAAAAATTTATGAAATAACATAAATTTAATATATAACTGTGATATAAATTTATGAAATTTATAAAATGATATAAACTACAATTTTGTAACTAAAATTGAGATAAATTGCAGAAAAATGTTCTAGGCTCAATAACAGTTAAATTTATATGTATTCGACAAATTTACTCCAAAATTAATCACTCACCCCGCCGAATAAAAAATAAAATTTGCGTAGTTTGCCTAAGAGCACAGAACCTGTCTATTATGATGAATTCGTTTGACTCCGCCCGTAAAAAGTTTCCTATAAATAATTATTATGTAAGAGATAGTGGCAACACTCTAAATTATCTCCTAATTGTTCAGTTTTCGCTTTTTTTTCCCATGAATTTTACTTAATTTTCTGTCAATGGTGTTGGTGCTAAAATCGTGACCAAGTTTTTTGAATCGATTTCAATTTACAGTTGTTAACACAGTTTGTCATCGACAGTTGTAATCTATACTTTTATACTGTACTATATTTCATCCGTAGAATTGTTTAATTCAGTCTGTTGATTCCCCCTAAATACGTTTATGGAAGCGACATTAAAATTCAATTAAAACTATCAAAGGAAATTAGTAACCTGTTATTTCAAGTAATTCATTCATGTAACGCATTTCTGTTAATTGCAATTCAGTTGCTTTAGTTTCACTAATCTATATTACTACTCTCGAAAAATTTATAAAAGACAGAAAGATACTTAAATAAAGTGTCTAAAATCGACGATAAAAACTAGGGCCCGAGGTAGCCTATTGATAGCGCGTCGGCTTCCAGTATTTAGGGTGCTTGGATCGAATTCCGACAAGCGCCGTTAAATGCCTTCGTGTTGAGGCCGGTTATGGTCACGTTAAATCCGTAAACCGAAAAGCTTTTCTATGATGTCAGTGGGTTAGGAAGGTATGATCCCTCCTGATGTCACTCCAGGGATTGCTCGGTCAAAATTGGGGTGGCCCCTAGCCAAGACGGACTCCGACCCTTGTGGTACTATTATAAACAGCACTTCACAGCCCGATGTCTATTTGGACATCCTAGGGCACTTTTTGCCAGGGGGGGGTATTAGGAACAGCAACGACGGAACAATAGAAACTAATTGTGGAATTAATATAAAAATTTATTTTACGGATTATGATTGGCTGCGCTTTAATCTCCTACTGTGTAGGTTTAAACTTTGGTTAATGATTCATTTCCAACATCTGGGAGATTTTTTATATTATGCAGAACTTCACAAAGAATACAAGCCTAGGCAATTCTAATTTTAATGGAGCAAAGAGCGAAGTACAAAAGAAATAGTCTTTAATTTAGAATTAATATCTGTAGGGAAATAAAAACTGAAAGAATTGACATCTTACTTCTCTCCGAAAAGCTTATTTTGTTCTTATAACCGAAGACAAATTATTCTCTTCTATATTGTAACATAAGATATTTCAATTTTATAGCCTGAAGGTATGCAGGATAAAAATTGTACATTTGGAACAATCGAAATGATGGTTCACTTACCGTAACAAAGGATAAAAAACGTAATTTATTCGCTCTGTAAATACAGGTATATTCTCGTGTCAAGGAATAAGACCATTTATCTTGTCTGTAATAAAACCCATAAAATGTGAAATACAGTGATGAAAGAAATAGTTCTTTTCTCTTTTAGGTTTATAGCGGCTGCTGCGTTTGACTTTAATTTTTTAAATTGGGGAATAGATTTTCATAAGGAATGCTTCAAAACTGCTTTGATAAGATTAGAATTTTTACATAAAGTGGCTGATGCTTTTCTTTGGAAGATATTTGTTAACGTTATTCTTTTTTATGTAGATGGCGTACGCTTTACACTGTAAATTCTCTCGAGTTATGCAATAAACATTTTCTCTGAAAAGTTTTAACCCTTTTATATACTTGAATAAAAATCATTTTAAGCAATCATATTTTAAAAATAAATTGAATTTAAATTTCTAAGAACTGCAATAATTCATGAAATGATAATTTACAATTCATACACTTACTTGTATGGAGGAAAAACTATTTTGATTCTTCATTTGTTTTGTGAATAACAAACAGTCAACGCGTCTTTATAATAATACTAGCTGAAGTTCCCGGCGTTGCCCGGAATTTTAAGAACGTTCGTTAACCAAAATCAATTTAAAAACTAAACACAGTATAAATTACATAGCAAAAGAAAGCATGTGAAATGTTATACACATCTCAGAATTTAGGTAGATGCAGTCTTTCATCATTGTACCACTAAAAGCTGTAAAGTAAAAATGTCAAATTGTGGAATGTTTGTTAACCAAAATCAATTTAAAAACTAAACACAATATAAATTACATAGAAAAAAAAGCATGTGAAATATTATACACATAAATAAAAAGAAAACCCAATATAAAACTATATAAATTTATAATAAACTCCTCAGAATTCAGCTAGATTTAACCTTTCATCTTTGGAGCAAAAGAAGCTGAAAAGTAAAACATAAAATATATAGATACATTTATAATAAACCACTAAAAGCTGAAAAGAAAAAATTTCAAATTTTCTTTTGGAAAGTAAAGAATTATGTAAAGTAAAGCTGAAAAGTAAAAATGTCATTTTGTCGAATGTTTTATTCTTTGAAGATTTTAATAACTTATTTCCTACAAGTGAGTTTAATCATTTTGTGTAAGAAGTCAAACGATTTTCTCCCTTTCTGTACTACCCTACATTAACTCTCTCACCAACATGAACTCCTGGTTCTTGACCAATAGAAGCTGTCTCCCTTACCCTATTAGAACTTGCCTAAATTTATTTAGGGAGGACTTTATTACTGACCCTCGCCTATTAATGGACCTCCTGAGGAGTCATGGACTAAGTCTAGCGCTTCTAGACCAGCAGAGATTAGAAACAACAACACCACCAACTTGAACTAATGATAGTTATCGCTCTGTTGAGGGGACAAGGTACCTTCAAACTCGAATTTTTTAATTTTCAATTTTTAACTGTATATACTAAATGAGAACAATTAATTTTCTTTTTTACTACATTGAAAATCCTTAGAATTCAAAATAAGGATTTTTTGGCAGAATAATGACTGTTTTTCAATTTTTTTTTTAAATGCTAACGTTTTACAAAATGCTCTATGCGCATTCTAAATTAATTAAAGTCTTTAAATTTTTTATTATAAGTTTACCATATGTATATAAATATAAATGGGCATTTAATTTTTTTTTGTAGGAGTATAAAGTCTTAAATATTTTTTTTTATTTATTCAGCCTTTTATTTTTTTATGTTTTTACTTTATTTTATGGTCTGTAAATTAAAAAAAATATTTGTGATTTCAAAGAATTATACACAGTTTTGAGACAAACACTTCAATTAACAATTCAGAGAAATTTGGAAGATATCGGAAGAAAATGAATACGCATGGAGACTATTGAAAAATTCTAACAATTTTGAAGAATTTTTTGATAAATAATTCTAACTCTTCGACAAAATACTTATTTCTGAATTCTAAGTATCTTCAATGTTGTAGAAAAGAATATTAATTATACTCATGCAAAATATTCAAAATTAAAGTAGAACGAGATCGAAGTCCCTTGTTCCCTTAAAAGAGTGAAACGGTATCTCTAATTTGAATCTGTGTTGGATAAATTATTTGACCCGAGCACCTTCAGCACCGAAAACCAGTGCGCTGTACCACAGAGCTGCCACAAGCCCTAATTACTGATTTTTGAGACAGCAAAACGACATGACTTTAATTTTGTAGACCGTTTGCAACGCTACCGATATTTTTATCGTTAAGTCGACGCTTTATTATGAAGTATCGATACGAAATAACTACAATATCGAAACATTCGTGATCGATAACACCCATTTGATCTGCACCTTTTAATAACACAGTTGTAAAGACAGCTAAAATCGCTATTTCGGAATAGAAAGTCAACCACAGCTAAAACTTACGTAAGTCCAAAAGATAATCCGTCTGTCCCGGAGGTATACGGATGAATTTGAGAGACGACAAATTTCGTAATGGCAATCAGCTTGACTAGTACTACACAATACAAAATAAATACATGCATTCCATACAATACAAAATAAATACATGCTATGATAAACAATTATATAAACCGAAACAAACAAACAAACAAAATTATCAATGACCCAAAAAGGGGTAATGAAAGCTAAAACTTACGTAAAATGAACCTAAAGAAATTATTGTAAAATTTTGCTTGTTTGATTGCTTTAAATTGTTTGAATCTGAAACGTAAAAAAGAGCCCGTGGCTGCAAGTTCCGAACTCAGTAGTTCATTTTCCGACCGGGAAACAGTAGGATTGTCACTATAAACAGTTTACAAATACGAAGGTCATCAAATTGGGGAGACAACCGAAAATTCTACATAGAAGCTACATAGGCGCGGCGGAACGCTCGGAAGGAAAAAATATGTTTTATGACCACCAGCCAACACATGGGACACATCCGTTAACGAAGCTAATAGATAAAACAGGAAGTTTCCGGAGAATTCCCTTTTCCAGTTAGACGGAGCTCCTCCACATTTTGCTACAATCGTGCGGGAATTTCTTGACGAAATATTTCCTCAGCGATGTGTCGGACGAGAAGAGTGGATTATCTGGCCCCCCACGGTCTCCAAACCTTACCGTACCCCTGTGGATTTTTTTTTTTTTTGGGGGGGGGGGAGGTTATGTAAAAACACAAGTGTATTCCATCCATGTCCGAAATCTGGACCAAGGATCACTGAAGCTGTTTCATCCGTCACGCGGGATGTTCTCTGTCGTGTATGGGAAGAGACTTCTTGACGTCTGCAGGGCAACTAAGGGAGCACACATCGAAGTCTGATTAACAGATAAAAAACTTGGAGATCTTTTCAATTTGACGTATATTTCATCTCTCCACAATGGTTTTTTTTCCGAAGCTCAAACCATTAAAAAAAAAACAAAATTATTTTTGGGACACACAGTATGTTGCCAACGTGTCAGGCGCATTGTCTTTTGAGATCTGCCCATTGAGCACCGCGAAAGTTGTTGGTTTCTTGCAATTGTAGCGCCGTATAGGGGAACAAACATCGCTGTTAGTGGCACCTCAATTTAAACCAAGCGCCCTCACGATTGAAATCTGAGGGGAGTGAGGACTGGTACATTTCTCCCACCACTACACGGAGGTACAATCCGGCCTACAGTTTTAGGCTCGGTGCACAAGAGCGATCCGGTGTCGTTGCGGCACCGGATCGCTGTCGTAGACACGAGGGCATTCAGTGACATTTGTCGGTGTATTCAGTGACGTTTGTCGGCATTCATTGACGTTTGTCGGTGTTTGTTCAGTGGCAAATGTGTGAGGGGTCAGTGATTTTTCTCGGTATCAGTGACATTTCTCGGTGATTGTCGGTATTCATTGACATATTCAGTGACATTTGTCGGGTATTCAGTGACATTTGTCGGTCCAGTGACATTTGTCGGCAAATGTCAGTGATATTTGCCGAGCTCCCTAATCCCGATGCGCTCACCAGTAAGGTACCTTAGCCTACTTCGAGATATTTATCTATGTATTTCACGATTAAAATATTCGAGCTACATATTTTCTACTACCCACTTCATAAATGTGTTTTAAAAAATTGTTTTATTTTTTTGCGTAAATATTGATCTCATCAAGTTGCATTTCTACAGTCAATGCCGGTTATACGTCACTAAACAGATAGAAGAAATGATTGCAGAGTTAAAATAAATTCGTAATTTTTTTGGGGGGAACCGAAATAGACTTAAAGTCATTAAGTGTCCAAGAAGAATTTTTCTCTTAATTTCTGTCTAGAAACTTCTCTTCATAATTTTCATGCTTTAAAGTAAATTGTAAGAGGTTTAAAAACCTGGATTATCAACTTTCCCTTCGCGGACAATTTCGCTCCAAACTTTTAGCTCGGCAAGCCAATCAAAACGATCCACTCCAAAAGCCATTCGGCTCGGAATCCTAATGACGTGAAACAAGCGCCCATGTTACTCCCTAATGGTACTCTTTGTGTTAATAGGGAGGCCTATTACTGGCTTGAATTTCGAATGCCTATAGGATATTTATTCTTAATTGGATATTTAGGAGTCCGGAAGTAATGAAGTTACCATCGCATCAATTTGTAGGGCATAGATTTAGCCGAAGGTTCTCTCGAATCAGATTTATATTATTTGCATCGGCCTTTTCAGATGTTAGATGAAATTACCTAATTAAGGGCACGAACGTGTTGTTGTAAATTTCAGTTCATTATTCCCATTAACGACACATTTCTATAATTTGGGCCGTTTAGTAATAGCGAAGCATAGCTCTTAAGTGATTAGGTATGATCCGTTGACATTGTGCGTTTTTTGACACAACGATCGAGGTTTTCATTATAAGGGTTGTTTTTTAATATTATAAAAGAGTCAGAATGATTTTTCAATATTCTTTTTAATAGCTGGTTGTAGAGTGCATTTTCAGATTGTGTGTAGATGATAGGATATATATTTATTTTCCCTTATCATTATTTGTAATTTCTTTTCTGTGCTGTTAAACCATATACTTTCTATATGTCAAAATATATTTCTGGCTGAAATTCCTGTTTAGATTTCGTCTCTTAAAAATTCGTACATTTTCTGCAAAATTTCTCTAAAAAGACTCATTTTTCATCTTTCTAATAATTATCCAGGAAGCAGCAGCGTAAATTATTTATGTGTTGTCGTTGACATGCATTGGTATGTTTGATCTCTTTCTGTGAATACCTTCCTTCCATGGAAGTTATTCTGTTTGTGAGACTAGTTATATTTCTTTGCCATGTTTTGGTATGTTTAATCTCTTTTTGTGAATATCTTCCTTGGAAGTTAATCTGTTTGTGAGACTAGTTATATTTCGTTGGCATTTATTGATATGTTTTATCTCTTTCTATGAATATCTTCAATGGAAGTTATCCTGTTCATGAAACTAGTTATATTTCGTTGGCAGGCATTCGTATGTTTAATCTCTTTCTGTGAATATCTTCCATGGAAGTGACCACTTATAAGACTAGTTATATTTTTTATTATATTTCGTTGGAAAAAATAAAATAAATAATTCCATTATAGTTCTAATGTTTTTTTAATCTTTTAAGACACTCGGAAAAGTAATGCTTATAATTATAGATAGAGAAAAAAAAAACAGTAAAACAATTGGCCATACGCTGTTGATAACAGCCTTAAAAAAGTCAAAATTAAATTAGCGCACATAATTGTGAGACAATCTAGCCTCTGCCCCAGACGTTTTCTTTAAAAATATACGTTTTTTGCCAATAAAACGGGTTGGGGAAAATTTAACTCATTTTTTCATAAATTGAACAAGCAATCATCGTTCTGCTAGCCTTAATTACATACAAATCAGAAAATATTTTTTTTGCTCAAAATTTTTTTTGCATTATATTTACTTAAATTTTTTTTTTGTACGTTTTTAATTTTTCAGAAACACAGTAATTGAAATTCTCAGTTTTTATAGCCAATGATGAACGCACTTAATAATGGATGTGTGGATATAAAACTGCAAAATGAGCCGAATGAAAAAAAAAGATCTTTTTGTATTTTTTAATTAGATAAATGTTTTCGTTTTTATTCTTACTGTTTATTCGAGAAATTGGAGCCCGTTGAATTTTTCAGGTTTGAAGAAAATTACATTCTCATTGGCATCATTCCAAAACGAGGTGGAATTTGTTTAATTCCATTCCCCCTTTTTACTCCGGTTTTGTTCTTAAGTGCTAATACATAAAAACGTTCTTATGTGCTGTATAAAATGGTAGTAGACTGAGCATAATGGCCATTTTTATTCCCATTTCTGCTCTTAACGTATTTATTTGTCCAGTATAAAGGGGAAATATGTGTTTAAGTAAACTTTTTTTGCTAAACATCGTCTGATCAGAAACATCAGTAATTTTAAGCCATATGTATGTTATGTGTAGTCCTAGTACCAGACATTGTCAGATGAATTCGCGGACTCGACGAGGCACGTCAACAACATACGCACATACTGATTAATTTCTATTTCTTTAAAGGTAAACAAACGAAGCTCTTAGTGGAAGAAAGAGTTGCTTTTTATGGAAAGACTAGCTGAAAAATCCGCACTTCGCTATGGAGTACATTCAAATTAGATACAACGGTCAATGTATGCAATTAATGCCAATATATATATATATATATATATATATATATATTTATTTATTTATAATAAATACGACGATCAATATATACAATTGATGTAGAAAAAAATATATTTTTAAAAAAATCGTAAGGGATATTTTTATAGACAAAATAATGTCCAATCGTCTGCCGCATTAGCAAGAAAAAAAATATTTTTTTGTCTATTTAGTTGTTATGCACGTGACGATAAATTTATTTAAAGTACCAGAAAAAGAAATCACGTTATCAGCATTTAATAAATTAAATTCTAAAAATTAATCTTTAAAAATTCACCAAAAATCAGAAAATAGAGGTAAAGATTCGAAAAAGATTTCATTTTAAAGGAATTTTTATGATCTTTCTCGTGATATAAATTTTATAACCCTCAAATTATTATTTTAAATGCAAACTTAAAAAAAGTTACTGAAACAGCTTAAAAATTTAATTTAAAAAAATCTAAGAAGAATTTTTCAAAAATCTCTCTTAGTGCACCCCTACACTATAAGAAGAATCTCCATGCAAAATTTCAGCCCTTTAGGTCCAGCGGTTTGGTCTGTGCGTTGTATGTCAGTCAGTGAGTCAGTTACGGAACTGTTTTATATATATAGATTTTCAGTCGGAAGTGCCTCTTATATGTCAGAAAAACTAATAAAAACCTAGGAGACACACGCAGTTAAAATTGCAGACATCGAAAAGCTGTTGACCAACAATCCGTTTACCAATCGCTCGTTTGCTCTCGTGTGACCCTTGAAGACCTTAATAGGTACGACTCCAGTTTTCAGCTTATGCTATTTGGCACCAAAAGGGTCGGAGTCCGTCTTCTACCTTCATGCCACCACAATTTTGAACGATCATCTGCAGTGGGGCTCGTACTCTTTTCCCACCTCGACAACCCTTCCCCCTGGAGCAGCTTTCCGCGTACAGATTTAACGTGCCCATACCCAGCGTAGGCATAAGAGCATTTCGTGGTGCGTTAAATTATAATAATTATTATTAATTTATTATAATTTATATATTTATTTTAATAATTATTAATTATTATAATCCATATATTATTTCATTAATGATTAATAATTTATTAATCAACTTTACGTAAAAATTCTTAATTAATAATAGTTTTAAATATAGGGTGAAAGATTTTATTTTATACGTCGAATAATATTTATTAAATTACATGTAAAATTAAAAGCTATAATATTTGTAAAAACAGATAATTGATTATTTATTTATTGTAATTTATATATTTATTTTTCATTGTTAATAATAGTTATTAGTAATTTATTAATTAACTATTTGTAAAAGTAGTTAATAAATCATGGTATTGCGCACAGGGAGAAAGTTTTTATTTAACTCGTCGGATAATATTTTTATAAATCTCTTGTAAAATTTAAAAGATACTTGTGAAAATTTAAACCGAGCACCCGAATCCCGACGCGCTAACCACTAGGCTGCTCCGGTCCAACCATATCAATCTTATCATCATGTAAGCACTCTCACTACTTACCTCCATTCTTCACATATTCCCCTATACCGTATACTTTGAGTGCAATAACACAAGATGACAGCCTTACATATTATTTTTATTTATAGTAATTGTATCTTTCCCCCCATATGATTATATGTCACATGTGATGGTCTCCTAACGTTCTATCCAAGGGTCGGTTGCCACTGTGACGACCCGCGGGAGAACGAACCCGTTCCTCTAAACCCTGAATACGGTGTTCAACCACCTGTACGATCCTGACAATTTGAAGATGAATCATGTTTAAACATCATTAATCACACTCTTAGTATCTGCTTCAGAAGTTTAATCGCAGGATTCAGAAGTTACCCTATTTTATACTTTTGCAGAAAAATAGCACATTTTGAATATTTATCCAGAATATATATCCAGAATTTGATGTTTCTTCGTTTTAAGAAAAATGGATTTTAGACAACATTACCACTATCTAAAGAAAATTATTTCCTTAAAAATAGGGCGAAACTCACTCCCTAGCGAATAGAAATCAAAGAATGCCCTCTTGGGAGAAGCAGAACAAAGTGACAAAAAAAAATTTTTTTTCGTGTAATTTTTAGCGAGAAAGATTTTGGTTCGTGCCAACATGAATGCGTTATCTCTTCGGAGAATTAAGCCAGTAATGGAAAACAATGTTTCAACAAAATACTGCCTTCCTTTCCTGGCCCTATTCCAGAAGGATAGGTATTATAATTCATTTCCTCAGAAATCGCTGGTTTAATGTCATTCGAGTAATGATATCATAAGCACATTTTTTTTCTTTCCCGCTGGATGATAAAAATAAATGTCACAGAACAGAATATATTCTCGTAAAAAAAATAAGATATATCATTTCCTGAAGGCGGACATCTTGTTACTTTTAACTCTGCGATGTAGGTTTTCTTTTTGGAAAAACAAGTTAAATTTCATATAGGGTGAAAGTTTTTATTTTTAATACGTTGAAATAACATTTAATAAATCACTTGCAAAATTAAAATGTTATAATATTTTTATAAATAGATAATTAATAATTATTATTAATTTATTATATTTTATATGTTTATTTTATTAATCATTAATAACAATTATTATTAATTTATTTATTAACTCTACGTAAAAATTACTTAATTAATAATAGTTTTTAATATGGGGGAAAGTTTTGATTTTATACGTCGAATAATATTTATTAAATGACATGTAAAATTAAAAAGGTATAATATTTGTAAAAACATTTAATTGATAATTATTATTTATTTATTGCAATTTATATATTTATTTTATTTATTATTAATAATAGTTATTAATAATTTATTAATTAAGTATTTGTAAAAGTAGTTTATAAATCATGGTTTTTCACATAGGGAGAAAGTTATTTAACACGTTGAATAATAGTTAATAAATTCCTTGAATAATTAAAGATAGAATGTTTGTGAAAATAAGTAATTGATATTGTTTGTACAAGGATTCTTAAAATGCTCCAACTTTAAAACTTTTTATTAAAGTTCTAATAATAATTATTATTATATTAATATTTTTATTTTATTAATTATTAATAATTTTTTATTGACTCTTCGCAAAACAGTTAAATGATAGTTATTTATTTATTGTAATTTATATATTTATTTTACTCATTATTAATAATAGTTATTAATAATTTATTAATAAACTTTTTATAAAAGTTTTAACTCAGTAGAAAAATTAATTCTCCCAATATGTAAAATATTAACCGTATCTAAATATTTTTATTATTAAAACTAATAACATGTATTTGTATAGAAGCATTTTTTAACTTTCTTTGAAAACCCTTCTCCTTGAGCAGTCTTAACAGTTCAATCATAGAAATAATAGAAATGCATTTTGCTTTATTTTAAGATGGCGTAATATATATAGGTGAAAGTAGATCTATATCTGCATAGTAATTTTTTCCGAAAATCTACGTAATTTTTCTAAATTACAGTTTTAATTTTCAGCGTTTGACATCAACAAAATCCTGGGAAAAAATTATCTGCTGAAAAACAAAAAATTAAAACATGTTGCTCTTTACTTAAACACCTGCCTTCACCTGCAAGATTCATGATTTTAAAAAACTCCATTAGTAAATATGTGGTTTTAAAAATTTAGGGGGATAAATTTCCCCATGGCTTAACATTGGAATCAAAGATCTAGGGCAGTGATTCTCAACCTTTTTTTTTTTTTGTCGCGGCACACTTTTAACGGTTTCCAAATTTGGCGGCACACAAAGAAAAAGATAAGTTTAAAAGTTGTTTACTTAAAACGGATAAAAACAGTTAAAAATATGGCATTTAACTTTAAAAACAACAGTTTTCTTTTACAGTGTACTTTTCTTTAATTTAAACAAACTCTACTCATAATAAAAAAAGCATTCTAATTTTTACTATATATATTTTTAAAATTTGGCTCTACACTTTAAGAATTTGGCGGCACACAGAAGTGCCGCGGCACAGTGGTTGAGAATCACTGATCTAGGGTGACAACTGATGCATCGCTTTTTCTCCCATTGCAGGAAGGATGATTTTGAAGTAGAACCGCACCACTCTTTGAAAAAAAAATAATCTAATATACAAAATACATTCAAAACTTATAGTCAAGGAGAATGATTTAAATCATTTTCTCATTAAAAATAATATTTATGGACTTATTTCGAAATGTTGGATCAAAAACGTTTTGATTGAATTTAAAAAAAAAATAAAAATATATTTCTCACAGTTAAATGCTTTAATTTAAAATATATGTAAATCGGACGCGAGGTTACGCAAATAATATAGTTAAAAAATGCTTGTCATGTAATTTATGCAAAAGTCGCGACAGTTATGTACCATTTGTAGGCAAACACAGGTAAAAGTTTCTTATTCGAGATTTGACATAAATTACCCAAAACATATTGAAAAATTTTAGACTTTCAGACAAAAATAATTTTCAATTCGTTTGAAAGTTGTACTTTATATGTAACATGCATAAAACAGTTCAAGTAATTTAAACTAGACTGCAAAAATCAACAAGTTCTTGAACAGTCTCTTAAAAAAGGCCACATGCAGCATTTGAGATCTGTAGATTAAATTTTGATGAAAATATTCTTTTATTACGCTGTAAATTAAGTTAAGCTTTATATATCTAACATGCTTAAAAATTTTTCAGTATTTTAGTCTCGACTAGACTGTGAAAATCAACAAGTAATTGAACTAGCGCATAAAAAATGCCAAGCAGACAATTTGAGATTCTAACGTTAAATTTTCGTTAAAATATTCTGTTTGTAAATCTTTGTATATTTCAGCATAGAAAATACTAGGTGCGCTTTACCATAGATTCCAAGAAATATAATTTTAATCTAGAATATTATATTTTAAAATAAAAGTTTTAGGGATGTACTGGATTTTGATTTAACTTCACACTGTGTAATGTTAGAATATCTGCTTGGAAAAATATGCACGAACATCTCTGATTGTCATCAAAATCATAAGGTATTTAGTTGTGTTTAATTAATATATATATATATATATATATATATGTGTGTGTGTGTGTGTGTGTGATGCTCCGTACATCACGCCGTGGAGGAGATGCGTAGAACTTATCAGAGATGCAGTCGGCACGAGGGTGGGATGCAGTTGGGCGAAGTGTTGATCATACAGTAAATCGCTGCCCACAACTTGGAGAGAAATACACACGGAGCCATAGAAGAGAAACACAGGTTGCAGCTACTATCCAGGAAATCCTTTTTATTTAACTATGAAGCATTACGAAAGCGTTATAATTGCAGTGTCCACTCGACTTGTCCTGACGGGGCGCAGAGAGCTGATTACATTGCAAGTAAAGACAGGAGCGGACAGCAGGTCCAACAGCAACGAGAGTTAGAAACCCAAGAGCGAAAAGTCTTCTGTTCAGGCAATATTAAATGGGTGTTTTGCGATATTGACGCCAGAGGGCCTAAACTACTTAATTTTTAATTGGGCGACTTTAGATTCGTGGAGTTCACGTGTCCACTTCAGTTCTCCCTGGGATGCTTTATTGCTAGATCCCGCGCTTGTTAGATCTGCGACCTATTGACCTGGGTGCAGGATAAGTGGCCATAAAGTTCTTGTAACGTGTGGTTTCGACGTTACATACCACATAAATCCAGAGTGGTTCGAGGGCTCTTCAAGAATTTTGACATTACACTGACGTTCGGAATCTCATAAACTTCCTACACTCATATCTGGGGATGTTATTGAGTTCAGATACTTCACATGCGTGTTTAATGATCAGCAGGGCTACGATAAATTATCTTATTTTACTTTTAGGTTGTAATTTTGGAAAAGGGGTCGTGCTTTATTAACAGGATAATTTAATTACGCATTAGATATATCATGGTGGGCCGTTATGATCATATATATATATATATATATATATATATATATATATATATATATACATATACATATATATATATATATATATATATATATATATATATATATATATATATATATATATATATATATATATATATATACATATACTTTATCGTTACTATAAAAGTTTAAATTCAAAGAAATTAGTTTCTTGGAAAATTATACTTCAAAAGCTTTATCTTTTAGAAGTCATAAACCTTTTGAAAGCACAAACAAGCATCTCAATAAGTAGAATTTTGTCGAATTTGATGTACACGAAATATTAAGAAGAATTTCTTGACAGGAGAATGATAATGCCGCTGACAGCGTATTGTTGCAAATTTAAATGAATAATTTTGACGTAAATGTTTCAGTATTACTTTTATTTTGCTGGAATACTGTTTCGAGAATCGCAACTATTATATCCATTTGAGCAATTAACATATTTGTATGTATTCACTGACTATGACATAAATACACATTTATTGACAATATTTCTACATTTACCTTAGTCGGGAATTTTTAAAATTTCACCCTCAAGTGTAGATATGTAAAATAGATGTGATTAAAAACTACCTTTTCTCGTAAACAGAAGATTTTCGTACCCTTACAACACTCGTCATAAATTTACACTCATACAGCTGTGCAGAAATGTTGTTCATTTTATTCTTGGAAAACAACTGTTTATTAATGATCAGAACATAATTTTGTACCATAATGGTATAGCACACCTGACTGAAAATTAGGGGGACTCTGTCTTGTTTTACGCCTCTTCGTTTTTATGGAAAACTTACATCAGTTACTGTTTCAGAAAGTACGAAAGAATCTCTTTTTGAAATGAGATGACGGTGTTTAGAGTTCTACTCCGAGCCGTTGTTTGTTCAGAAGAAATTGTGTAGAAATTTTTGACTTGTCTGTCTTGATGATTTTAGACGATGGTGATATTTTTATAGCAGTTCGTCTTTCTTTCTCGTACAGTCCAGCTATCATGAACGTCCCTCCTGTAACCTTCACGACTTAATTGATGGCCACTTCCACTGACGTTGACCGCTGGACATTGCAGCTAGAAACGGAATATTCTTCGCTAAAGCGAGAACGTAGAACCTTCATTTCGAATTCGAAACATAGCGGTCGCTGAACGTTATCAGTAAGGATTCGTAATTTTCGTATTTACGAAATGGATGCGAATAAATGCGAACTTTGCCGATATGAGCGAATAAATGAGAAAATTATTTTTTTTTTCATTTTCGGCGAAAACTCGGTGATAAACGTCTTTATAAGCGAAATTAGGTAATAATAGTAATAATTTATTAACATAATTGCTTAACTAAGACCATCCGCGGTCTTTAACTGAGAAATTTCACTCTCCTTCGGATTTGCTCCGAATTTCATTTTGCTCCGAACTAAAAATCTAAGTGTAATAATCAATCATCTTGTTTTGTGGAACAATTTAGTAGATTTAAAAACATCGCTTGAGCGCCAAAGTCAAGGGTATTTCAGCTACTTAAGTAGTCAACTAAGAGACTCCTGTTGATGTCATACAGATTTTGATTGCAGGCGAAATGCTGCTACATTAACTTTGCAAAGGCTATATAAAGCTATACAAAGTCTCTATCGTCCCGATAACAGAGTAGATGCTGAGAAATTTTAGTATGTACAACATGGTAATTAATGACAGAAGGCAAAGACTTGAGGAACATAATGTGGAGACTACTACAATGTTAGCCTTTAACTAAGAATTTTGATACTTATTTATCAAAGTAAGTAAAATTGTAATTTTTTGAATTAATGCAAAATTTTTGAATTTATATTATTTATTGCGAATTAATGCGAAATTTTTGAATTTATATTATTTTTTGCGAATAAATGCGAAATTTTTGAATTTATATTATTTTTTGCGAATAAATGCGAACTTTTATATATTATATTTTTTAGTTGCGAAATTTCGATATTTTTGAATGCGAAATTTGTGTATCCCTAGTTATCAGTGAGTTACTCCGTTGAGATTCAGGGCTCAGTAACACACCATCATATACACCTCTACTTGCTTCTCATCTTGACAGTTCGTTGTCAAAGTACCTATTGCGTTTGAATTGCGTTTATACATAATTTCTACAATATATAGGATTTCTATATACGTATCCCCTCCTGTGCACACTTAGCGTTGGCATTATTTTAACTGTTAATTAGTATGTTTAGTTTAGTATTCTTCAGTCTGGAAAATCCTAAAAATTTACCTCTTATAAACGGTTAGTAAGAACTTATTCGAAAGTTTCGTCTGATGAAAAATTTCCTTTGAATGAACAATGGGGAAATTCCTGCCATTCATACTGAAATGTTTAAAAGAGAGAATGTCACTAACATGATTGAGTGACAACTCTGAAGAGCTGACTAAAATAATCAAGACTATTATTATAGCACATCGTCGGTAATCCAGACTAAATGGGGTTTTGACCCAGTCCGGGTTATCGTCTTATCCGGATTTTCGCAACCTATAGAGAACTTGATATTTACAGTTCACTAAATTCATTATAAGAAAATTACAAGATAAAAATAACTGTTTATATACCATGTTTTTGAATTTTCTGTTGAATCATATAAACTTGACAATTCTATGTATTAATAAATACAGTAACCACCGCTTATAGTAATCAGTGGTTATAAGAATCAATCGTTTATAAGAATCATTATCGCAAAAACAAAATCAAATGTATTATTTCCATGTTAAAATTTTCGCTTTAAAGAATCAATCCACCGGTTTTAAGAATCAGCTTACACTCTTTGCTTTCCTTTCATTTTTCCAAAAAAGCAGCTTAAACCCTCAAAAGGCACGATGTTCTTTCTTTATATTTTTTAAAAGAAAGAGTGATAAGATGGGATGGAATACAGTCGTAAAATGCATTCCTTTCTTTGCTAGACATAACATAATAGTTTCCCCTTAAACGCTTTAGCACATCACTGTCCTATTAGCATACCCTCCTGGGTCCGATTAATTTTTGTCCACTGGCAAACAAAGACAGGGACACTTTTTTTCCCACCTCCCACATCCTGGTTGCGGCTTTCTGGACCCTGAAATACATAAATCTTCGAAGTGTCCACTACGATTTAGGCAAACGTGACATTAGTAGATTCAACACGTTATCAAACCGTGAAACGTAAGCTAGAAGGTGAATCTTCGTCTGAGACTATTGGTATTGAAAGAGGTATAACCAGCCTCCTGAAAACTTCATTACGTCAAACTACCATAGAAACCTTTTTCTTACTCCCTTCTGGTAGTTAAAATGTTAAAACTGTTAAGCAGGTATGTTGTAACAAATATTGGATATTTTCTTCTCTTACTATAATTATGTGTATCTACTTATAACTCTAGAAATTAAGTTATATTTTTAAAATTATAAAAAATAATTTTAATAAAAGATAATTAACGTAAATTAAAGAGTACCATATGGTAAATTATCTAATATATGTATCTAATATATCTAATATATGGGTGTGTGTGCCTGTCCAAAAACCTAAATTTCGGCTATAAGAATCAACCGCTTATAAGAATCAAAAACAGTAATAACAAACGTGATTCTTATAAGCGGAAATCACTGTACTTTTTAAAAAAATTTTTGATGAATTATCCCATTAACTTGAAAGTAAATGAGGTTAATTGGAAGTAAACTTGCTTTTAACTTTTCGTTCCCGTTCCGGCTGATAGATGGCTGCACCAGTCTACAAGACAAAATTAACTGAAAATAACTGAAAATTAATTTAATTCTGCTTAAAGATGGCTAAAAGTATTTTAAAAATGCATTGTCATCGTGTTCTGAGCTATTCTAAAAGTTTCAAATGTCTAGCTAGTGGGGAAGTTAGTTAAAAATCGATTGCAAAATTTGTAAGGGACAAACACACAAACAAACAAGAAAACAAGTTAATAAAAACATGGTAAAAATGTCAGTGTAGTTTACAATAACTATTTTATTAAAATTCTAAAAACATAAAAACTACACTAGCAAAAATCTACAAAATATGCCTACAGTACTGTACATTTAAACGGAAGAATTAAACATTAATGAAAATTGTAAAAAAATGGAAAGTTCGAGAAAGGGCAAGGTTAATGACCAGTGTGTCAAATCACCTCACACATATGTTTTCCTCTTCTGGTAAGGTAATCTGGATGTCTGATGCTCCGGACAATTGATGTCCGGATTATCGACATTGTACTGTAAATTATTTTGCACCCAAGACCAATCGTTGGCCGTTAACACAGAGAAAACGTTCCCAATTTTTATACCTTGGAGAAATCACCCACAGGAAATGACGTCTTTTTTGATCACGTAATACCTCCATCCTTTTCAGGAAGCAAATTCTGAAATTGCCTTCATGTACATGGAAGGACTGTACTCATTCCGTTTTCGGACTGAGAATTTCTCGATTCATGAACGCATGCAGGGGAAAAAAGTGATCATACACAGTCAAACTTTTCCCCGAATCAGACTTTTTACGAAATCACTTTATTCCAATCTCCCTAAACCGCTTTCCTCCGGCCCATAAACGAACCTTCTAATCTATTTATTACGGTCTTTGAATCCATTTTTTTTTCCCGAAATGAGAAACTCGAGAGAGAATTTCATCGGAAGCAGGCAGACACTCCCCAGTCCTCCGGGGTTATTAAACTGGTTATTTTTACAAAATTGAGAATAAAACACGGGGATACATAGCCAGCGGGCATTTTGCCCCGGTTTTCAGCGATAAAAGAACATACACACGTAACGCATCAGGAGAGAGAACTGGAAAAAAAAAATCTGTGAAAGAAGAGAGATTGCGATGCATAACTCCCGTATTCAGGAAACGGTGGGTTTTATAACATTCATAAAAAAGTATCTACCCTCGTAGGCAACATTTTGCCGCTTCCGAGCTTTGATTATTTTTGATTGCAGAGATATTTATTGTCCTAGGCTGGAATATTGCAAATAAATTATCAGTTTTATTGGATTTGTATAGGTGGAATCAGCGAAATGCAGTTTTTAGAAAAAATTGTATCTATCTATCAACCAGCAATATATATATATATATATATACGCCTGTCATATATATATATATATATATATATATATGTGACAGGCGTGTGGTTTGCCTGTTCTCACATTAATTTGCAGTCATCATCTTAATACTGGTGGCGAGTGGTAAGTAGTCTAAATCCAATAAACAAACATAGTTCCAACAAAATCAAGTCTAATTTATTTCTCCTTCCAGCAACCACTGATCCAAGTAGCGCATATTTGAGCGCTCGCCATTTTCAAATTGTGGACCCAGCTGACACACGTCCACCGGCAACGATTAAATCCCGCGTTCTGACAAAAGTTCGCGGGCATCTCCGCGCGTCATCTCTCCCTGCACATGCTCAGAGCCCAAACCAGACATCTTTCAAGGAGAATTATATAATTTTTCTCCTCAAACGCAAAACCCACAGGCGCGCCAAGATTTCATAATGAAAAGGAGAATTTCCCTTTCCCAATTCGCGTCTTGAAGTACGAACAATTAGAGGCGAATTACGCTACGAATAAAATTTAATTCCCAAGCCCCCTTTAAATTTAAGGTAATCATTCTTTTCCCACTTAAATTCTGACACACACACACACACACACACACACACGTCCATCCATGTCAAATGCTCGGAAGCGAAGTGAATATCACCTTTCAAGCTTACGCGCGAGACGTTAGGTACATGTGCCTGTTATTTTGAAGGGTCAGCAAATTCTGGGGCTCGTGATGTGAACCCATGCCTTTCTCCAGGCGTATATACGTGTAGGAATGCAACGCATGCGGTTTTATGGGAAGTTCTGTTGCTATGGGTTTTTAAGCGATAAATTACTGTTACTGTGGATTGGATTTACTAAAGGGAATTTAAATGATAGAATGGAGGGCCTAGTATTTAATTTATTACATATATATATATATATATATATATATATATATATATACATATACACATGAGGTGGTATTCAAAGTAGTCCCCTTAGGATTGTAAACACCGATCTCGGAGCTACTGACACGAAAGCAGTGCCTGCTGGAAGTCTAGTTTCATTAATGTGTTCAGCACCATCTGCGATTTTTCCTGAATCTCCTCTATTATGTCAAATTTTTTTCCCTTCAACTTGATTTTTATCTTTGAAAAGAGAAAGGTGGACGAGGAACAACGGCCATGTTGTTATTTGCCAAAAACTTCTGTAAGAGGAAAGCATTGTGAGACTTCGCATTAACATCGTAGAGAACCCAGTCGTACCAATGCCGCATTTGTGGACGTTTATGTATGATGTCCTGCCTCAGCCACCGCAGGACATCACGGTAAAATTCTGCACTAACCGTCTGACCCGCAGATACGAACTTCTTGTGGATAATCCCCCCGTTATCGAAAAAAATCCCGATCAGTAAGGATTTGATGTTGCTCTTGATGGCGCGCTTTCTTTGGCCGAGGTGAAGATAGGCTTTTCCATTGTGAGGATTGTTGTTCTGTTTCGGGATCATACCCATAAACCCCACTTTCGTCACCTGTGACGACCTTAGAAAGAAAGTATGGATCAGTTCGCAGCTGTCCTCTCAAGTCTCTACAGATTCATGAGACACTGTTTCGGTTCGTCACTTAAGAGTCATGGCACAAACTTTGCTGCTATCCTCCGCCTTTTTTAATTCTTTCGATAAAATCCTCTGGCATGTGCCATAGGATAATCCCAAAATGTTACAGATGTCTTAAATGGTCTGCCTACGATCACAACACTGCATTCCTCTGAGAAATCACATATTATGGTGGAATGCTAGCAGATGGGCGTCCGGAACGTCCATCATCCTCAACTGATGTTCGGCAATTTTTTAAACGTTTGAACCTCTTGAAAGTTTGTGTTTGGCTTATAGCGACATTCCCAAATCCTTCCTTTAACATTTTGTGCTTTTCTGCAGCAGTCTTACCGAGTTTAAAACAAAACTTGATACAAAGTCGCTGTTGATTTAAATCGGTCATTGCAAAATCGCAAACATGCGCTGACACAACAGTAAAAAAATGTTAACCAACAAAGAAGACGTTCACTTACAATGAAGCCGCCTTGCCTACTGACTCACAAAGAATGTACGCAGATCCCTCTAGTGGCGTTTGACCTCTAGTAGTTAGTTGACCGTATCTACGTCTGTTCACGCGCATGATTAAAATTTCGGGAACTTTTGATTAGTATATATATATATATATATATATATATATATATATATTGTTTAACAAAGCACCGGCACTTTATGTTTGGCAGATATTATAAATATCCTTAAATATAGGGATGTTATAACGGTGGGTTGTTCATAAAATTACAAGCATACGGTCAAACTATGTTCAGAAAATTGAATACAGTATCCCTGAAAAAACATATTGGTTTGTCATCCCTATATTTATTATACGGTTGTGTAGTATATAAAATACAGGCGTATGATGAACTATGTTCAGAGAATGGCTAAAGGTTCTGCTACAAAATAACTTTAGAATCATTGAATAAAAGAAATGATTGTAATTGAAAGGCAAGTGGTACACCTTGACTATATCATATTACTCAAATTACTTGAATTGAGAGAATTCTCCCAGATTTCTCTTATCTGGGTGATAGACAATTTGTAAAAAACGCCAGTGTTTTAGTCTCAACTTCATATGTACATTTATGTAGATAAAAAAAACATAAAGAAAAAGGCGCTAATGAAGGGGTCCTAAAAATTGTTACCGTATTCTTCGGACCATAAGACGCACCTCAAATTTATTATTTGGAGGATTTTTAGAAAATATTTTGTATTTTGTTAGGTATAGAAAGATATTTTCAATTTGTCACTTAATAAAGATA
This sequence comes from Dolomedes plantarius, assembly GCA_907164885.2. Taxonomy (NCBI): domain Eukaryota; kingdom Metazoa; phylum Arthropoda; class Arachnida; order Araneae; family Dolomedidae; genus Dolomedes; species Dolomedes plantarius. The sequence continues at coordinate 9,460,163 of OU015492.1, read as the reverse complement.
TAAAATATCTAAAATAACATATATAAAATATATATAATAAATATTTATAATATATTATTAAACATTCATTTTATTTTAATGTAACCTTTGGCCCATAAGACGTACCCCAATTTTAAGTCGATTATTTTATGTAAAAAGGTCTTATGAAACCGAAAAGTATGGTATATAATTAAATGCACTTACTTACACACACACACTCATAAAATAGCTTTGTATACGGTGTTTTCTCAAATAAAGGTACGTATTTTTAGTTCCATGTTTTCATACGTCACGTCACAGGGGAACAAAAAGCACGCAATTAAAAAAATACTTTTTGTTTCTTCTAACAATTGATTCGTAAGTTTCTTAAAATTTCGGTTAAGTTAAGCCAAAATAATACTTAAAATTAGAAGGGAATAGGCCGTATCCCCGCGCCCCCAGATAAAAAGCCCTGTATATACACACAAACACACAACATTTATATATATATATATATATATATATATATATATATATATATATATTAAAAAATTTAATATTTCGGAGTAGGCATAACACTTGTTTTAGTATTATAAATAACATAATGTATAAGAATGCTCACAGCCCTCGTTTGTCAATACTAAAAAATGTTATTATTCTTAATGTTTTTTTTTTTTTAATAAGACACTTTAACACACCGATTATCAAAAGCTAATATTTTATACTTCTCTCAAACACACCACGACTCTATCATATTCTCAAATTACTTGCCTGAAAATGGGCGCTTCTGAGCTATTTCATGAAAGATATAAAATCTGGAGGAAGATAAATAGCTTAAGAGCTTGTAACCTTTAACATTTCAACAACAAAAAAAAGTAAATAGGAAAGAAAGAAAAGGAAGATATCGATCGAAATGTAGTGTTATTCTTAACATCATTTCACGTAGTACCGGAAACGCAGAGAGGAAATCTTGATGTCTTATACTTTCCCCCGACGTTTAAACACCTCGTCCCGACTCCAGACGTTTTTGCCATTAGCGATGCTTTGCGAGGCTACTTTTTTATCTTTTATTTTATCACATCTTATCCCTGTTGAGCAAGAAATTTGCTAGATATTTTTTTTATCGCGTTTTTGTTTGTATTACTGGAATATAGAAGTGCTTGTCTGTTTCGTTTATTAAGGTTTCAAGACCAATTTTCCTGTGTTTGGTTCCTCAAAGTTTATTTTCAGTGAAGCAAATACCAGAAAACGGTGTAAAAAATGTGCTTACTATCGGTACTTTTAATTTCTATACTGCGCTCTTTAATATCGGTACTTTTAATTTCTATACTGCGCTCTTTAATATCGGTACTTTTAATTTCTATATATCTTCAACATGCTGAGTCTGAGACTTTCACATTATTGTACTAAAATTACATTTCAAGATAATTGAACAATTTATAGTTTGTATTTATCATGAATCTCATCTATGAAATTCATTTAGCATTTGTTTAATTACCGTTTATACGCGTGTTTAGGCCGCACTTTTATTCCATAAAACAGGTCGGCAAAAATGGGGATGCCGTTTATACACGGAATTTTAAAATTAAATACAGTAAACACCCTTTAGTTTAAAATACTTTCCTACCATAAAACCTTAGTATCTATATATACCTTACAATCTATTACACCGTATCATGCCCACGGCAATTCAATGTATTGTAAATATTATTGTTTGTATATATTATACCTTAGGACTATTTAATAAAACTCTTTTCAGTTCCCAAGAGTTCATCTTCGTGCGAAATAATTCCTCAGTGTACTAGTATATATATAATCATCTTTTTTACCTGTAGTTTCACCACTGTCAGCTAAGGCTATACCTGATATTGTTAGGCGATAATTTAACTCTTAAGGAATGTACGATATTGCTACATTTTGAAGAACGATGCTACCTTGAGACTATAATGGAATTCAGAAAAAAAAATTCCCCAAATGTTGTCTCAAAATTCAGGTGCGTCTTATACACGCACACTGCCTATACACGAGTAAATACGGTATTCTGGTAAATAAAAGTTAGAAGTTAATTAGATTCTGAATGTCATGTGAAGAAAGTCGCATCAACGTTTATAAGATGAATCGACCAAGTGCGGACCAAAACTTAAAGTTTTACTTTGAATGACTGGTTTATAAAACTGGTTTTAGCAGCTACAAATGTGAAAGTTATTCAGATTAGACACAAAAACCTTCACTTTCAAAAGACGTATTAAAAAGCTTTTGATTCAACGATTCCCAGTTCTCAGATCGGAAAATATTTGTAAGATCCAAAGTACTCTCTTCGAAATTAACTTTTCTCCTATTCTAGATTTCAAAATTTTTATGTACAAATTTTATAGTATTTTCAGCTATCTAAAAACATCGAATCCCCTTATTTGAAGACATACTTTATTACCACCAATTTTAAAAAAGAAACAAAAAAAGGTGTTGCTTTCAGATCCGTTGTTCATTGTATGTATAATCTATGTAATCTCACCAAATCTCCGCCAACATTACGGGAAAATGTTTTATTGTTTTTCAATATAAAGGCTGATTTTGGTGAAAATGATGTCAAAATATATTTCATTCAAAATCCAATGTCGGTTAATATCGTTTAAATGTTTAATCCCACTAGGGTAGCCTCATTGCTCGCTGAATTAATTTTTTCATTCTTATAAAATATTATTCTTGTTATAACATATATATATATATATATATATATATATATGTATGAAGGTTGAGTGTTTCTCATTTAGCAAAGTGTATAACCGTGAGAAGATTAGACAATCCTTATAGAAAAGTAATTTATCCTTAATTATAATTTTTAGAAAGTTTTGCGAAGTTTAAGGTTCTCTATATTAAATTCATTTTGGAAAGCGAGTCGAAGTACAAAGTGAATAAACACGTTGAGAAAAGACATGAGAGAAAAGAAAAATCTTTTATTAACGTACTTTCTAAGAATACTCAGCCTTAGACTTTCTATATCACGCGATGAAAACTATTTCAGGGCTCCGAGAGTAAAACCTGGGAGCTTTTACTTTCCAAAGTGATTACTTTTATTAATCAACCTAAAGACTGCCTCCTCCAAAGTGCCAATCAATCCTTATACTCCGTGAGTCATGTCATTATCATCTCTAATAAGACTTACTTTCTCCCCTTTCTTTTGAATGAAACATATGGGCACTACCCCCCCCCCCCGGTCGAATAATCTTTCCCAGGGCTCCATTAAAAATATATATCTTACAGTCATCTAATTTTTCTTTCTTTAAAATACAACTGGCTAACCCAGAAATCTATGGTCTCTGCACAGCTGAGTTGGCCCTTACGCCATCAAGCCTTGTCGTCAACTTCCTTAACAAACTTCACACGATGCTTCAAAAACGCCGCGAAAGCCATAACTTCCAGATTCAAATTTAAAAAGATGGTCATACCAAAGGGAAAGAACAGCATTTTACTGTTTATCTTTAAATATAAAGTTAAATGTTCTTCATGGTGATAGTTTATTACCCCACAAGTCTAAAATAAACTGAGAATGACCATAAATTTTTTTCTGCGCCTTGAAAAGTTCATCGTGTCCGGAAAAAGTTTCTACCCAGCGAGAAATATGAGCGTCGTTAACCTTTTAACATCGACAAGTCGAGTCACTCGATTATTGCCTTTATCCGTGGAATCATTTGATCTCGCTGTAAATCGTTGGGAAAACTTTACTTCTGATCCTTAAACTTTTGGCGTTTGTGTCTCTAAGTACTTCCATTTGTGTCCGTGTCTTTTCCTCGGCGAGTACATCTTTCTTTTTTGTTTTTTGAGTCTTTTCTTTTTGCCTGCGCAGGTATTTTAATGTAGATCTAGGGATAAGCTGTAAAATTCGACTTGCACGTTTGTGACGAGATATTCTGAATTATACGTTTGTTAATATATTATTCATTGTTCACTCTTAAATATTTACATGTTTTTCATCTAAAATATTTTGTTTCGTAATTTTTTTTTCTTTCAATCCATTTGTAACCGTAAAGTTTCAGCATCGCGCCAAAATTAGTAATTTTAATTTTTGCTGTAAACATTTAACCGTTTCAGGGGCGCCATTTGCACAGTGCGAACGCCTAAATTTAGACTTATTTTCACTTGCATTCAATGTATTGCAGCTAAATGGGCAGAAAAAGGGTTAGTGCTGCCATCTGTTATCAGTTTAAAGAAGTAAAAACACTTAACCTTTTAATTGGAACATTTTTCAAGATTTTTTAGGTTAAGAAAATAGTAGGAAAAATCTGCACAGTGCAAACGGGGTAGGTTGTTGCCCCTGAAAGGGTTAATCTTTAAAAAATCGTAATAGACCAAACTTAAGCTTTCATTAATTCAGTAGAAACCTTTTAAAAAAGAGGTCTAAACAAGCACATAGCAATAGAAAATTATTGCCGTACTCATTCTCTTTGTCTTTAATTCATATTAGGTCCCAGTCTTAGGGCCTGTTCACATAGGAGTCCGGTAGCGGAAGCATTAAAGTATTTAAACATATTTAACCAATTACAAACCTCCAAACGATTAGCAACGAAATTTTTAACGCCTATGATTGGTTTAATTCCGTTTCAGCGCCATCTTTCCTTTTACGCTTCAGCTACCGGACTCCTATGTGAACAGGCCCTTAGTGTAACCTAAAAAGAAAATTGTCATGGGAATGAATTACGGCAAAATCCCCTTGTGCTTTGCACCTGTATCTAGTCTATTATATTTCGCATATTATATTTAGCATATATATAAATATATACATTGGAATCTCGGTCGAGCTATCCCCGAATTATCGTTTTCCCGTATGTGTCGTTTATTTCCTCCAGTCACGATTATAATATTTCTTTGTATATTCCCGCATCTATAGTTTTCCTTCATTTATCGTTTAGTGTAATAGGTCTCTTCAAAAACGGTAGATAGGGGTTTCACTGTATATAGCATATTACATTTAGGAACATATATAGTACTATATATATATATATATATATATATAAATCGTAAGGGATATTTTTAAAGACAAAATTATTTAGAAGAAAATATTCAAATAAAATCTGATAGGACATACTAAAGAATATAGTACAGTTTGAGGAACATATCATTTACTGTATTGTAATATTTTTTTGGATAATGTCCAATCGTCTGCCGCATTAGCAAAAAAAAAAAATAATAATAATAATAATTGTTTGTCTATTTCGCTGTTATCACAGGACGATAAATTTATTTAAAGTTCCAGAAAAAGAAATCACGGGATCAGGATTTAAAAATTAAATTCTAAAATTTAAGATGAATCGCCATGCTGAATTTCAGTCCTTTAGCTCCAGCGGTTTGGTCTGTGAGTTGTATGTCAGTCAGTGAGTCTGTCAGTTACGGAACTGTTTTATATTCTATATAGATAACATAAAATTAGCACCCTTATAATTTGAATTATTTTTTTTAAATCTTTAATTAGATAGAAATCGTACATTGAGTTATAAGGGGTTGTAAATCCCGTAAGCAAATGTCTTGAAGACGTTAAATCTGTAGGCGGGAAAGTGTGGGTTTTGTAGGAACGGGAGGAGGGTATGACCAAACCAAATGTCGCCCCTGTGGGTGCTCGGACAAAGTAGTGGGGGCCCCGTGCTAAAGTCAGACTCCGACCCTGGTGGGGCCCAATAGCCGTCAGCTAAACAGTAGCCGTATCTCTTCGCTCTGCAGCCTTCCATGGACGTGGTTAAGATTATATCCGACCAGGGGACATTAGTAACAAAGAACGTCTTTGATAGTTAACACTAAGAGATTAAAAAGCAAACGATGATCCCGTACAAAATGTTAGCAATTTCTGTCTTTTCCTAACTGTTGTATTTCATTATATCAAGGCATAGATATTCATTGTGATGCAGTGCTGGAAAACACCAAAAATCATATTTTCTCAGAACCATCCTCCTCTAAAAGTTTCTTCTCTAAAATCTAGTAATCCAGCTTTTAATGTCCTTAAGAAAGAAATATTAATATCGTTATGCTCCCGACATTTAGAACTGAAGATGTTTATGCATATTTTTTATGCCAGAGTGCTGTTTTTATTCACGAACAATCAAAAGCTTTTAAGTGCTTCACGTGCCCCATTCTTTCCGGATTCATTCTCTTAACGCTATATTTAATTTGCTTTCAGGGATTACGGTCGCTTCTTAAAACGCTTCTCTCAGAGTTGTTACTGAACATCAAAGATTTTAAGTTAAAAAAATTTTCCCTGCTTCTCCTGTAGTTTTTTAGGTTTTAATTATTTAAAATGAGTCATGCTTCTTGAAAATATTTGAATTCTAGAAGAAACTGATCCAATTATCATCAGGTATTTTGCTTACGTATTTTATATATACGTGTGTCTATGTATATATATATATATATATATATATATATATATATATATATATATATACACACACAGTCGGACCTCTATTTAACGAACCTCTATTTTGTGAATTCCTCTATTTTGCGAACTTTTCCTTGGAACCAAGAACATTTTGAGAATTTCTTCGTAAAATAACCTCCTAATAGCGAAATGCATTCTCTATTTAACGAACTTTTTCTTGTGATCCAATATTTTTTTCTCCACATTTCTCAAAATATTTGTGAACATTTCAAACTTATTCTTTCCTTTAACACATTTTATAGTGAGCAATGACTTTCAACTGGTTTTAACAGTCGCCTAACTCACCGAGAGCAGTAAAATCGCTGTCATTCTTTGCATTTCATTCAGGAAGTGCAACCTTTATCTCCCCCCACTGGGCATTGCGAAGATGCGAGACGTATTATGAGAGAAAACACTTTTTCAAACAAAAAAACTCAGACAAAATTAACAGACTTTATGAGTAATTAAATTTAAATACTGATGTGGTAATGTATGCCTAAAATTACTAGTATAATAAATGCGATAATGTCATTAAAATTCATTAATTTTAATATAAATTTTTTTAATTGAAAATACAGTGTATTTCCGGACAATGTTTTGTTTTATACTTGTTTTCCTTGCAGATTTCTTTTTGTTGGGTAAGATATATAAAATAAATAGATATTAATTTACAAAATAAAGGTGTGATTAATTACTTTTTTAATAATATTTAGTGTTTATGATTTTAAAATCTGTTTTGTGTAGTTTAAAGTATTTTAAAAGGTAAATCTCTATTTAATGAATTTTCCATATAACGAACTTTTTTCAGGATTTAGCAACTTCGTTAAATAGAGGTCCGACTGTATATAGTAAAACGAAGATTCGGGGGAAGGATTAATTGAGGTTTCACTTTATTTATACATACACACACACACATACATATGTGTGTGTGTGTGAGAGAGAGAGAGGGAGTAAGCAATCTGTGAGGTTTTTCTGTCCTGCTTTTCTCTTTTACGTTCATTATGACATTTAATTTCCCGAGAAATCTTTTCTTATTTCTTTCATACGTACAAAAAATGAATTATTCCGCATCATGTTTAAGGTAGTGATACGCATCTGGTTTTAGACCGTCATTAACCCCTTCCAGTTTATACACTTAGACGCACACTAAGACAGAATTTCTTACATCTTCTCACAACACCGACCAACAGCAGTATGTACCCTAGAAAAGATGATGTTGAGGAGCATCCTGAGACACTTCCAAAATGTTCGCAAATGTAGGTTTACAGACGGTAATTACATTTTCAGCCAAGAAAAATTGCTCAATAAACACTTTTAAGGACCACAGACAAAAAGTCTCGCACGGGAACCTTTTTAAAGGGAGTAATTAAAGAGTAAAATTTGTCAATTTAAGAAGAATATTTAGAAGGACGGGGAAGATATTGTAGTTTGAAAAAAATTTAATTTTTGATATAACATTTATACTTATGTGTGTGAGGTCATTTTACAAGCGCAATAAGTGCACTTGCTTTTACTGATTATTCTCTGAGTGAAGAAGCTTGTGTTTCATAAGAAATACTGAATAACTAAGATATTATCAGAGTGTTCCATTTCTGAATGCACATATATCGGAGGATGGTTCTCAGAGTAGTATCCTTTTGTGCGTCGTACCTGTGTAGGTGTATGCATAGTTGCTATTCATGATCAACCTTTCTCAGTTTTACGTTTGATATTGTCATCATCTCTGTAGGAAATTCATTGTGTTATCAGTATATTTGTTGCTTAGTGTGTTTAATATAATTCACAAGTTTACGCCGTCCCAACCCAGAATGTATCCGGCATGGCAAACTGAATGACCAATCGAGCGCCAGCAATCCTGTTAGTCACCAGGGGTTCAATAGGTCCAACGTTAACCAAAGAACCTAGAATTGGGAAATTAACCCCAAAATTTAAGGGATCCACCTTACCACAAAATATTACCACTTCTCCTTAATCTACTTCATTAACAATCAATTATACATTAACTCAACGTACAAACAATACAACCGTAGACTCAATTCGGACTACATTCAATAAATCCAATAAACTCATCTCCACTTGAAAAATAAAATAAAAGATAAAATATTTTAAATACGATATATAATTACGACATCAACGTCGGTACAAACCAATAACCCATTCTGGGTTCACAAAGTACACATTACATCGACAATATAGTGATCCTAAATATTCATTCATATATATACAAAATATTATACAGATAATTTCAATAGTTATAAAAATCGACATCTTAATACTAACGGCAATATTTACATCACATTAACTATATACAACTGATTTAAAAAATTACTAATAAACAAGCCATATAATTTTAATACAAGTAGATCACTTCATAGGTTACACAGCCTATAAACATATAATTCCAATTTAAAACACGCTAAAGCCCAATAGTCCTACATCCACACCGCTAATATCAGCGCCGTAGTCCAACGAACCCAGGTCCACCAGTGTGGACTCATATAATAAGCAAAGGTTAGCGTTGTGTTCAATAACAAGGAAAAACTAATCACATCCACATGTAATGTCGTCATACTCATTTTAACAACAAACAAACAACAGCAAAAAAAAAGTCAGTTAACCCTCTCAATTGGCGAAATGTCACGGCACCCGCTTTCAAGGATTGTACTCCTGAATACGTGCCTTAAGGAGCCACAAATAACGTTGGCTGTGCACTGTGCAACACAGGAGCGATTGCAGCGGCCCGTTTAAAGTCACATAAGGAGCCTTTTTATTGTCTTGGTGAGCGAATTTCATCCAAGACAATTCTCATTCATTCGTAAGTAAAACAGCCCTTTGAAAATATGAAATGGAAAGCTTTGAACAAAGCCGGTCTTTATGGATCTGAAATTTTTAATATGGAACAATGCTATACGGGCACAGAACTAGCTAATGGAAGGAGTTTTTTAATGTTTGGCGACAGAGGAGTATGTCAAGGGGTGGTAGATTGCCATACGGTAAAGATTCCTAGGATCATCTCCATAGGGGTACGTGCAAAAATAGCCCGAGGTATGCAGGCGTAAATTAAGCTGTTTCTCTCAGGAGTATCTAATTCAATTCTGAAAAGAAATTATCTTCAGAACAAGCTTTAATTACTCCTGTTATAAATATTAAGAAATTCAACAGATATAATATAATTTTATTAATACTTTCTTTTCCAATTTGTTCATAATGTTATAATGTTACTATTTATCATTTAATGGAATACATATTAAGTGCCGCAGTTAGCGTTAGATTTCTAACAACTTTGCTCTCGTTAGTTTCTGGTTAAGCTCTCGTGGTAAATTTGAATGATACGAACCTCCAAAGGCAAACTATGCAGCACTCGGAAAATGTAAAGTCGTGGATAGTTTTTAGATTCAGCGTCAACTAAGCTTAAAGCAAAATTTTGGAGGTATTTATCACGCTCATACTCATGTCTTTCGCATTTATACTATTTTTTTAGATTGTATATATATATATATATATATATATATATATATATATATATATATATATATATATATATATATCAGACGTTCAAAAAATACATTTTTGTCGTAAGCTTTATGAATTTTCATATCCTTTCCTGAATACATGTTTCTCCTAACTCAGCGAAAAGGTGCTTGGAAACAAATTTTTCTGTGCACGTCTCTTGGGAATAAAAAAGAAAAAATCTTCATGTTAAACGGGAAAAAAAATTTCACCAAGCGAAATATTTCCTTTGCTTCTTTTAATAAAATACTTATACAGGTACATTCGAAACGAAAATAAATATTTGCGTGCGTTGTACATATATATATATATATCTATATATATATATATATATATATATATATATATATATATATATATATATATAGAAATACTTCTATGCATTAAATATTAAGATCCTTCTGACTAGACTATTCGATTTTATAACTGAACAAAAAAATTTTTGCAGTTTTCCTTATGTTTATTTGGAATATTCAAATGATTCAGGAAAATATAAGCCTTTAATATGATAAATGTTGTATTCTTTCATAAATTTGGTAAAAAAAATTTTAAAATCTGCGTTCAAAAATTAATTTTTAGAGGTTTTTTCTCTTTACTTCTCGCATTTCATTTCATTGGTGTTTAATACAAAGTAATTTTCCTCCTTTTTTTCTGTTCTTCGCTTTTTTCGAAACTGAAATGTTTTAAACAAAATTTTTCTTTGTAGCAAAACTTTATTTTAATTTATACAGTTCTGTTCTCATGATTACACACTAACTAACTTCAATACAGGTTTTATCTAATGAATTATTTTTTTTATTTCCAATTGCCCTTACTTTTTTTATTAAATTGTTTTATTTTTTTTTCTTCGTTATGTAAGCTGTAACAAAAAGGATTTTAACACTGCAGTTTGGAGAAAAATTACGGGTATCACCCGCTTTCGAAGTTTGTTTTATGTGATATCGTTGTTAAAGAAAGACCAGCTTTCGCCATTCGAAAGAAATCGGATTGAGTTTCTCTGGTAACGAAATGTGATGCGTAAAACAAACTTTGTAAGTTTGTTTTATGCGGTATCGTCTTTACGAAAGACCCTGTTTTCGTCAATCGAAAGATGACTCTGTAACGAAATGTATTATCTCGTATAAGTCACAAAAATATTTTGGGGCCTCGGACCGCTCAAATTTTTTTCAATTATGTAGTCATAATGATTTTGTTATGGAAGATTTCATTGAAGCATTGCTTTCCATGATGGACACCTGTATAATGACTCTAGAATTCCTTGACTAGACATGATGGCGAAACTTTTGTCTTTTATCTTGCACAGAAATCCTTGTTTCACAACTTACTGGTATTGTTATTACGAGTAAGGGATATTCTGAATAGATTAATATCTACGCACTGAATACCGTCAACTGGAATAACTTTGACACAGCATACCTATTATAATATACCTATATACTTATTATACCTATTATATTTTACCCAACTATTGGCCCTTGCAATAAATAAATGATAATCACTCTCCTTTGTCTAGATACAGCACATACAATCTTTTTTTGTTAGTTGGGCCAAAGTTACCCGCAATGGACAAAGTTATACCAGTTGACGGTACCATATTTTTTTAGACCATAAGACCTTTTTACATTAAAAAATCTACTTAAAATTTGGACGAGTCTTATGGTCCAAGGGTAATATTAAAATAAAAGGAATGTATAATTTTAATATATATTTATTATATATATATATATATATATATATATATATATATATATATATTATTTATTTATTGTATTTATTATACAGTTGGCTCTCTGTTTAACGACGCTCTACTTAACGACGATCTCTATTTAAAGACGATATTTCCCAGTCCCGGCCCCTCCGACGTTATGGTAAATGTTATCTTTTCACAAATTCTGTTTAAGGATGATCTCTACTTAAGGACGATTTTTCACGGTCCCTTGAAAGTCGTTAAACAGAGAGCCAACTGTATATATATTTTTTCTTTATTAAGTAAGAAATTTAAAATATCTTTATATACCTCACAAAATACAAAATATTCTTTTATAAAAAATCATCCCATAAATTTCAGGTGTGTCTTATGGTCTGAAAAATACGGTAGCTTTTGTTTTGCGAAATCATACTTTCTTAGATTTTTAATTATTTCCTCTCTCCGAATCAACTTTTGATAGGACAATATGGTAGCATAAATTGCTCTCTTTTTTTTAATTCAACAGTTTTGACAGTTTATCTTCTATTCCTCCAAACCTTAAACAGAGAAAAAAAATAGCCTTAAACACAAGAAAATAATTTGTTCTTAAGATGGGAAATTTTCGTAAAGACATCGCATATTGTATTGCTACGACTGAAGCAGACTGCTTTCGCCGTCCTTTAGAAGGGGAAAAAATGCCCGGGGAATGTTTTAAAACAATTGTGTTCACATCGGAGGTAGATTCTAATTCGTTTAATCTACCTTTCTTCTGTTGTACCCCTTTTTTGGGAAAGAAATATTTTGCCCGGAGCATTGTAACGATTCTCAGGTTACCATGGAAATATTGAACAGTGGAAGAGAGAGTATGGGGTAGGTACAAAATTGCTTTTTTGTTTTATGCGAAACGCTTGCCATGTCTGTTAAAAAGAAGCTACGTTTCTTTTGAATAAATTATCAAGATTGGTAATGCGTGTAAAAGAGGAACAAAGGGATAGGTGGCTTGTTCGGGGTTGTTATTTTTCCGTGTTAATATTGAGCATTTTCAGCTCCATTAATTACTATCATCGAGTGAATACACCGTTAACGTAATCCGTGTGGACCAGTGTTGACGCATAACTGCGAATAAAACCTGTTTGCTTGTACTTGTTTGCTTCATCAAAAATAATCTATTTTTTAACCATAATTTTTGTACATATTTTACATAAAAACCCCGAAAGGCAAAAGAAAACTGCGATATATATATATATAATCTATCATAAATAGAATGAATATGAATCCAATTATCTTAGTTTCTTCTGTTAAACACATTTTTGTGGTCTTATACAATAACTTTAGTCCGGAGGAATTTTACTGGCAGTCAGTGGCGAGTTGAGAAGACTTTCAATGCCAAAGTTTTTGCTTTCTAGTTCCGCCGTTGTAAATAGTTGGTTTGTATCCTCTCGGATTTTGCTTTAAACTGTAAAGACCGGACACTGTAGACGTCGTGTAGCATAAAAGGACTATAGCGTGTTTTAAGCGTCGGTCTGTTTCTACGGGCGAAGCTTTGACCGTTTTATATTTATATATTTCTGTTATTTAGTTAATAGGCGTCTTTTTATGCACACATATTCACTTTCTACGTAAATAAATGACTCATAAAAGACAGAAATGAATAAATGATCCCTAGAGCTTTGCAGTATGGAAACATAGAGTTGATTTAATGCAGATAAAGGCTTTGTTTGTAAATTATTTTATATCGGAACTTATTTATTGAAATTTTTTAGCTCTTTTTACCGATTTTGATTATTTTTAATGGATTTTCTTACTATTATCTGGGAATGTAGTTTTATTTAATTATGACCCAATCATTTTATTTTCACTCTCTTTGTTCATATATGACGGAACACGTGAATACAGAAGTACTCAGAAGCTAGAGACTAGAAGTCAAGCGTCCGACATTTCTTTAATCGCCACATGTCAAATTATGAACTACCAATCAAGTCGAAATCAAAAGCACTGCAACTTTCGTTTCTTATACTAGAACGATATTCCAAATATGACTAAGCAAGATTAGCTAACATGCAGAAGAACTTTTTATCCAGTAGAAGGTCGTATTGTTGTACTTAGGTGGCATGAAGTAAAAAGCGTAGTAATCATGGCTTAATTTTTTTTTTATAACAGCTGCCACAGCGATTCAAACACCTAACAGATTTAAATCTCCATTAGAATGCGCTTCTCGCGCAGCATGATGACATGTTATCTCGTTGTCACTATCCGTCACACTTCACAAGTTGGACGAGCGAAATCTCTGCCTAGAATGCGCATGCTCTGTTAGGCCCACACTGAGGATGAGACCTAGATTCCTGGCTGATGGGTACGCTAGACTATTCATACTTTTTCTAGTGTAGCAGTTAAGGTGTATAATTACTCCTAAGTCAAAAACTCAAAACTGAAAATCTTTTACACTATCAGTGGCTTTTATTTATCTGTTTCAAAAGTGCGCGAAGTTACCTAACTCCGGATAAGATAGATACGTCTAGATTGCTGCATGATTATGCTCAAGCTTTGGTATGGGTATAAAAATGTTTGTTAATATACCTCGCCTTTGTCGGAGACAAAGGCGATACTTTAATCTCGTATTAAGAAAAGCGTTTTAGAATTTAAGAAATGTTTTTGTTCGAAGTCTCGTAATGTGAATAAAATTTGAAAGAAAATTAAATTCATATTTTAAAAAAAAATTAAGGAATTTAATTAAATTTAATCACAAAAATTCTTCTATGCATGTGAAAATCTGGACCTAGATATTAACTAAAACTATTAAAACATGCATAGATTAATTTCTCTAAAATAGAAGAATTGATGATGAATAAATGAAGTGGATCGACAAAAGAACACACTATTTGTTCCGGAACACTATTATTTCGCGGCCGCCGAAGTTCTTTTATTTCTTTATTTACAACGTTCTGTACGTCATTTCACCACGCCAAACGTCATCCACAGTGAATAATTCACATGGTTGCGATGAATGACTTTCGTTATAAATTAAAAGGCACCAAATATACTATCTCACGATGTTATATCAGCATTCTCCTCAGAAAACAAAACCCATCAATTTTTTTAAAATTCCTCTTTACTTCTATCCCCACCGTCACACTATTTGCCGCTCGAGGATCCCCCTACGTCATTCCTCTTGCAAATAAAAAATGCCCCATGGCAATACGGTGGACACAAGAGGCGATTTATGGATGCACTGGTATACCTTTATAGCACTCCACTCGATTTACCCCTCCCCCTTCGCATCCTCCCAGGTTTTTCCCGTTTGTTTTGTACGCGTCATGAATGTCGTTAAACTGGAATGGAGAGCCAACTTCTCTCTCTCTTTTTACGCCTCACCAGGCGAAAAGGTATGGATTACTCTCACCTCCGAGGAGGTCCAGAGGTGGGACGGAACTATTACGCTTTTGTATCGCTTTATCGACTTGTAATAACGTTATGCAGCCATTTCCCATGCGCTATTTATTCGCCGTCACTCGATTCTGTGGTGTTTGTCACAAAGATGGGATACAATCTTCAAAACATCTTAAATTTCTCTTCATCTTATTCGGATGTCGTAACTCATAAAACATATAAAGGTGAGAAAAAACTTTTTCTTAGAAAAAAATGGATTTCAGATGTTGAAGAAATCTTTTGTACGTAATTAATAATTACAAGATAAAAAGAACTTTTTATATACTGTAGCGTCACGACAAGTAGGTAAAGCGATTCTCTCTGAGGCGTTGCTAAAAATTACTACCATGGGATCCATAACAAAGAAAGACAGAGTTCTAATTAACAAACGAAGGCCAAATTTTTAAAACAAAAACTCAACAATTTATTAACAAAAAAATTTAACATTTAAACAGTGCAACATATTCAATTAAAATCCCGTGCAGATTCACAACGTACGGAGCCTAAATCACACATCCGCACAGGCCGCGTTCTCTAGCGTCTCTCTCTCATGTCTGCCTTTTCAGACGGGGTGGAGGGGCCGGCAGATTATCGGCTGACAGCTCTTCTTAGACGCCGAACTTTATTACATTGCAGAAACATTAAGATGACAGTGGAAAAAAACGTTTCTTAATCCCCCCACGTGTTCCGAACTGGTGGGAACGAGCAACACATTCCTTGAAAATCACGCAGCTGTGTTTCAAGCTCTTGTGGGGTCTCGGGAAAAAATAAAACCATATTTCCAGTACGCTACAATACCATGTTTTTAAATTTTCTATTGAATCCTATAAACTTGACAATTCTATGTATTAATAAATACTTTTTAAAATTTTTTGATGGATTATCCCATCAACTTGAAAGAAAATGAAGTTAGTTGGAAATTAACTTGCGTTTAACTTTTCGTTCCCGTCCCGGCCGATAGAGGGCTGCACCAGTCTACAAAACAAAATTAACTGAAAAAGATTTCAATTCTGCTTAAAGATGGCTAAAAGTTTTAAAATAATGCATTGTCATCGTGTTCTGAGCTATTCTAAAAGTTTCAAATGTCTAGCTAGTCGGGAAGTTAGTTAAAAATCGATTGCAAGATTTGGACCGGACAAACACGCACACACACACACAAACAAACAAACAAGAAAGCGAGTTAATAAAAACATGGTAATAAAAATATACTTCAATGGAAATTGCTTTTAATGTGTCTTCAGCTTATTTCATTTTAACTTGCAGGATTTCCATGCTTCTGATTTTAAGGCACATCCTACCGTCAAGGTTAATATTCTTAAAATATTTAACAATATAATGGGGTGGGTGGGTCTAGAACGGAATATTTTACTTTTTTATTTAAATTTAAACTTTTTATTTGCATTTTTTTACTGTCCTCAAATACATCTTAGTATAAAAATCATTATGCGTGTAATAAAAAATGCACAAACAATTTGAAACTTTATTTTGAAAAATTATAAAATTATAAGTTTAAAATTAAAGTTGTAAAAGCATAATTATAGTTATAAAACTATTGTTATAAAATTGAAGTTATAAAATAATTAAAATTATAAATAGAGTTATATAATTGTAATTATAATTATAGTTATAACTATCAAATTTAAATTATATAATTTTCAGTCACTTTGAAGAGCAAAATACCCTTTTCCTCAAAGTAATTTTTTCTTCACAGAAAATATTTTCAAAATTTTTTATTCTAAATCGAAAATCCTGAACACAATATCTTCTAAAGCATAGCTGTACGATATAGTACACATAGACAGTATATAAATGTTGGCTTTGTAATCGTCGAGGGGAAAATCTTCGTTATTTTTATGTTTTATTTTATATAGGTTTTTTTTTTAGCTCAGAAAATAAAAATGTAATGTATTCTGCCTTTTTAGAGTTTTATTTCCAGGACCCCCTTAAATACAAAAGAGAAAAGAAAAGAAAAAGAAATAAAATGGCATTTTCAGCATACCCAACATTTATAGATCTTGGTTTCAATCTCATCAGGGGCATCTTAGTATGGTGTAACAGTTGGTGCCCTGTTTATTAGATCCAAATCCATGACCGGAATTTTTCAACATTTTTACTGGCTACTTTAGTTTTCTAAACCTAGATTTTTCAATGATTTGCGGTCTAAAATTTGGTACAATGTTCTTAAATCAGTAAACAGTTTGAATGGGCAACTCAGAAAGAGGTATTGATATATTTTACAAAATGCAGTGTTTTTTTATGCAATATTTTAGCAGTATGGCAACATTTACACAATATAGGATTTAAAAGAAAATGAATAGCGTGACATATTTTTAGCGTTTCATTATTTTCACGTATTTTTCTTCTCGAAAAATTTACAACAATTGGCAGTCTTTTTATTGGACATTTTCATCAACTTATCTAAGTAATTCGGTTGAATTTACCGTAATTGAAAAAACATCCACAACTTTTGAAAGCGACCTTCGTTTACCTCGGAGTTCGATATCGTTGAAGACCCGCCTACAATGCTATCTTCTTTTGTTCTGGTTTGAATTACCGACATTGAAATAAAAGATTGTAATGTAATCTATATTTTGCGTGGCATGCTAGAAAAATCAAGCACGCAAGAACTGTCATAATGGCAAAGAGTCTCATACAATGCTCTTCTCTGAAGACCTTGTCCTGAAAAACTGCAACGCCTCATGCTCAGTGATGAGCCAGTCAATAGAATACACATCTTCCCCTATAAATAAAATATATAAGATTGTCATTTGGAATTATCCGTTTCTTTTACATTAATTTACTAGCTGAAAACCCGCACTTCGCTACGGAGTACATTCAAATTAAATACAACGGTCAATGTATGCAATTAATGCCAAAAAAAATAAATAAATATATATATATATATATATATATATATATATATATATATATATATATATATATATTTATAATAAATACGATGATCAATGTATACAATTGATGTAAAAAAATATTTACAAAAAAATCGTAAGGGATATTTTTATAGACAAAATAATGTAGAAGAAAATATTCAAATCAAATTAATAACCTCATAATAAAGAATATAGTGCAGTTAATATAGTACAGTTTGAGGAACATAATATCTTTTAATGTATTTTAATATTTTTTTGGATAATGTCCAATCGTCTGCCGCATTAGAAAGAAAAAAAAAATATTTTTTTTGTCTATTTAGTTGTTATGCTACGATTAATTTATTTACAGTACCAGAAAAAGTAATCACGTGATCAGCATTTAATAAATTAAATTCTAAAAATTAATCTTTAAAAATTCACTAAAAATCAGGAAATGAAGGTAAAGATTCGAAAAAAATCTCATTTTAAAGGAAATTTTCTGATCTTTCACGTGATATAAATTTTATAATCCTCAAGTTATTTTAAATGCAAACTTAAAAAAAGTTACTAAAACAGCTTAAAAATTTAATTTTAAAAAATCTAAGAAGAATTTTTCAAAAATATTTCTTAGTGCACCCCTACACTATAAGAAAAATCGCCATGCAAAATTTCTCCCCTTCAGGTCCAGCGGTTTGGTCTGTGCGTTGTATGTCAGTTAGTCAGTCAGTCAGTTACGGAACTGTTTTTTATATATAAAGTTACTTTGATGCATATCTCTCTATTCTAAAAAGAACTAACTGCCGCTGCCGCCGCCGCCGCTGTCAAAAGCTTGTCACGCTATCTCCTCCGAAACCGCTGGGGGTATGGGGTCGAGACCGATACCAATCGATGCAGAACAATGTGGGGAAGAAAGTAAGACATGTCTAATATTCGTCGGACTTTAAGTTTTTTTTTATTTTATGTTTTGTGGGAAAATATTGACTTTTTCATGTTCAGATTACGATAACTCGCCAAAAAAGGATCGTAGAATTTTTTTTTTTTACAATCTAAGACTACAGACATTTCTCCTTCAAACAAGACCTCATTTGTTTAAAAATAATTTAAAACAGACTGATATTTTTATTAAAACTGAAAATCCACTTTTTGGAAAAATGTATTCGTTTCGAGATATATAAATTCGATGCTCTCAGACTTATTATGTTACAAAGAAAATATTTATATCAACTGGAAGATGAAAGCTTTCTCATTCATATAAACTTCATTTCAAGTCTCTATCTTAAAATTTCGATTTTTAATTGAATTTTAAAGAAATACTTCAAAAAAATCTTCTCATTCCCTTCCTTTGAAAGAAGATCCGATTTTTCACCCATTCATCCATTTCGTCGGGAGGGGGGGGGGAGCTTCAACTGTAAACAAATGAATGACTCAATCGCTGTAAAAAACTATTGAGTCATTCATTCACTTGATTCACCAGAGGAGCGAGCGTAGCGAGGCTAGGGGCGAAGCCCCTAGTAATTATAATAAAAGTTAGTATTTTTCAAGCCTCTTTTTGAAAATCAAAATTCATTTCACAGAATTTTTTTTCTTTTTTGATCAGAAAATGCTATTAACTTTTGATAAGTCGCTTTTTGTTAAATAAACAGAATTCAAGTGTGTTTAAATATTTACATTCACGGTAAAAATCTGTTATTTTTAATCACCTATACCAGAATTTAATTTAAGCACAAGCTACACTTAAAGAGATAGGAATACTTGTTCTTAAGAAATTTATTACTTTAAAATATTCATAATGCATGAGGTGTTGTGGCCCACACATTTCTTCATAAATTTAATCAAAAAATTTTCAGCTATTTTGTAGACTAGCATTTTATTTTTCTTCAGTGAATGAGAAATAATATTTTAATATTCTTATCTGTGCTTGCCGAAACCGAATTAATAATGTATTTGTTATTTTAAAAATCCCTGGTTCTTCAGTTATTGCCATCTTATTCAAACTCTTAATATCATTTGAATGTTTATGCCACCTGTTACCAATAGTTAAGAGACGGAATTATTTAGTTTCTTCTTACGAACGATAGAATTAATTCAGTTAGTTCTTACTTTCTTTATTTCAATCTATATAAAACATTTAAAAGAATTTTACGAGCGATTCGTTGCAGTTTAAAAACCCTTGATTAAGGCATCAGTACACTTGAGAAATAGTATGTTTGTAAGGATTGAGGATTTTAATTTTTATAGACTTGGTAATTCACCTCTCCCCCACCTCGCAAGTACTAGTTAATTCTTTTTTTACACTCAAGAGTTTTGTAAACCATTCAGTAACTTTTTACAAAATATGTGTTTAAGAATGATTTTACTCACAATTTCAGAAATTTTATAGTCTTTGCAAAATAGTTGTTTTAGATAATTCAGCGTTCAGTGCGATCGGACTCATAAAGTTTTCTGCTTTATTATGTTCTCAGTTTGGTTGGATTACGCATATGAATGCCTATATATTTATGTGTAAGAGAAGAGGAGATGGAAATAGAAATATGAAACAAAATATTGTAAAATTCAGATTTATAACTCGAAATGTACAGTCATCATTGTTTTTTATCGCGATTACAATCCAGCTTCATGATAAACTGAAAAGTAATACTCTATACATAAAGTTTATATATTACAGTAGAATTTATGCACGGGAACTTGCAAATCATACGAACTTGCAAATTCAGTTTGCCTATGACTAATAGGAACTTACATTCATGGGGAACTTGTAAATCATACGTAAATTCAAATTCAAAGAAATTAGTTGAACCATTTATCCTCTATAAATCATCCCCTCATTAAAATTACAATCAGGTTGCACTTTCTTTTCACGCCTTAAACTGACTGAGAAAGAAATACTGATGTTTCAGCAAGATTGCATATCTGATTTTGTTTAAAAAAAATACTTAATTTATTGCTCTCACCAGGTACTTTAAATTCTAAAGGAATAGCAGAGCATTTGAGTGTGGATCCATCGCCACTTATTTGCATTCCAGCGCAAACTTAAATGAATGGTTTAATTCATTCACAATAATGCCTCGTTTGATTGTCCAGATAAGCCACTATCCATTTTTTATCACGTCCTTAAATTTAACACTGTTTCAAAAGTGCACGGAATTAACATCAGATTGATGATATATATATATAATATTCAGTAAAACTTCTCGAGCCGACCACCCCTCAAAACGGCGACGTTTTTCCGAACCATGACTGGTCGCCATAGAGAAGTTTCACTGTATATATAAAGCATTTTATCACTGGGACTTAACAATGCATTTTATTGTCGATTATGAGCGATAATTATTATTTTTTCAAAAATTCTGTTCATTCTTCAGCGAGTTTTTACCACTTGTAGGACTAATGTTACATTATCACTATTTGGCAGTCAGCCATAACGGGTCGCGAACCAGGTTCTCCGAGCCTCGGAATGAAATAAGGCAGACTCATTTTGAAATAATCTATACAGGGGAGGGTTTTTTTTCGTTTTTTCTTTTAGTCCCATGTCTTACAAGCTTATGTTTGAAATGCTGAAGAAATAATTAAAGTATATGTTCTTCCAATACGGAATAGGACTAGTTTTTCTCCCGTGCATTATGTTGGCGGTTATTTGAAAAGGTCACATCACATCTGTTTGTACGCAGAAATTAATAGGATGGTACTCTATAACTAGACTATAATTAAACTACTCAATAATTACCTTGTAAGTATATTCAGATCAGTATTTTATCAACCGTGTGTAAAAGAATGCATGGTGTTTAACCTTTACTTTTTCAAAACATATTTTTAATGCATAGTGATTTCTAGAATTAACTACTGTAGAAAAATTGATATTAGTTTCAAAGAAGGAATTTTATTTTTATGACATTAACCATTTTAGTTTTATATATTGTGATGGTATAAAAGATTTTTACCTTAGACATCAGGACTTAAGCTTTTTTTATCACAAACAATTAAATAAAAACTTATTTTCGAACCATAAGACACACCTTTTTACATACAAAAAAATCGACTTAAAATTGGGGTGTGTTTTGTGGTCCGAAGGTAACTTTAAAATAAAATGTCTATTTTATTACATATATATATATATATATATATATATATATATATATATGGTGCCCGGTATAAAGAACTTAAGTCAAAAACAGTGATTTAAGTATACCAAGTTATTGGCTTTTATACTAATCGCAGAACAATAATTCGACTTCAGTCTTTTGTACAAAGAAATGTACTTTTGTATACAAAATTGACACACTTAAGCCTTTTATACCAGTCAAAAGAGTTTTTTTATCAATAGTAACATATAGCTAACAAAATCACTTTTTTTTACTTAAGCTCTTTATACCGGGCACATATATATATATGTAAGTATGTATGTGTATATATATATATATATATATATATATATATATATATATATATATATATATATATATATATATATATATATATATATATATATATATATATATATAATTTATTCTATTTATTATATATTTTTTAATCTTTGTTAAGCAAGAAATTGAATATATCTTTATATACCTAACAAAATATAAAATATTCTTTTCTATAAATCCTCCCATAAATGTGCGGTGCGTCTTATCGTCTGAAATATACGGTAATGATGTTGCATGCTGACTCGTATAAATTTTATTCATAATTATACAGTGAAACTTCTCTAGCGGGTCACCGCGCTAATCGGCCATATTTTTTTCAGAACCGTTTAAATACACTCCATAGAATCAATGTTATTTTATCCCTTTTTCCGCGGCCACCCCTCAAAACGGCCACTTTTATTCGGAATCATGACTGGCCGCCATAGAGAAGTTTCACTGTATATCCTTTTCTCTATTACTGTGTTTAATTACTGAAGTTTTAAATTAAATTTAAATGAAAACTCTTGACTTCACAGTGACCCTGAAACAACTAATCGCGTGCCCGTCTTTTAAAATAGTAGTTGTTTAAATCTTCTCACCGTTGAATTACTTACGGCTTCGCGATTTTCAGCAGATGTGATATAAACTTCCGTCTCTTCATGAAAGATTTCTTAACACATTTACACTCGTGCTGAACTGACTTATGCCAGTTGTGATAAATTTATTCGACTCTCGCATCCCTTCAATAAATGAGATATTTAGCAATTCCGTATAATTTATCCATCTAGAAATAAATATAAATTCTTCCTAGATAATCTTTATGCCCCCCTTTATTTTTCCCGCCGTCTTTTAAAATTCCATCAATACATCAAACCCCCCCCCCCCCCCCAATCTTATGATAATAACATTATCTTTCTATCCTGCTGATATTCGGTAATTTCCAATTTACTTATACGAGAAACTGTGATAAAGAGATATAAAACACTTCTAATCGTTTCATCGATGATATTTTAATAGAAGAATTTTGAAGAAAATTATTACTCTGCTCCTGCGAAATATATTAAAGAAGTAAATATATTCCGATGGGCCTATTTATATTTTAGATAACGTTTAAATTTTATATTTTTATTCTCGGCAAAATTACTTCCGTTATATTAAGGAAATTTATTCTAGAAATTTCCTTTTTTTCTGTAATATTATTTCTTATCATTTTCGATTATTGTTTTATGTAACGTAATAATACCCGATTTATGTTACTGAAATCAGATACGAGTTTCAGTGTTTATTCTTCGAAAAGGTGCAGCTTAAACGAGCACACGTAATATATTTAAGTTTATTCTTGACGTTATTCTTTTTTAATATTAATTCTGTATCAGTTGTATTGGGACCGGACCATCCTTGTGAGTCGGGATCCGGCAATGATGATCGTCGGTTCGAATCCCGACAAACTCCACTATTTTACGGCTATTTTGGGTACATTATGTAAGCCGAAAAGTTGCCTCCGTGTGGTTTGTAAGGGTGGTAGAACGGCTAAAACCGGGAAGCACCTATTCACCTCTGCAATGGACATACAAGGGCGAGAGATTAGTTGAATTTGCTTTGATGTGTGAATTTTAATACACCAATTAATCATTAAGGCTGCTGTGTACGAACTCTATTGGAATCGCTCACCTCAATGTTAATCCACTGCACAAATGTGTGTATTATTTACAGATACATAAATGCTGGTAATCCAACAAAAATGGTATTTTCAGATAGCCTGAACTTTTCTGCACCTTGCAATAGGATTCATTTTATAAATTTCATCCATCAAAAGAATTTATGAGCGTTCAAAACACTCTATACTTCATCCCCCCCCAGCCGAATAATTTAATTTTAAAATATTATTTGCATTTTTTTAAGCAAAGTGTACCTAGGTGTAAAATTTCTCTATTGCGGAGTACAATTTCTTGTAAAAAACCTTTCCATCCAAGTTGACAATCCTTGGACACATTTTCTCCATAGGTTAAGATTGAGGTGGCGTATCCAATAAGGGTAGTACACAGCAGCCTTAATTTATTTGTATGTAGTTTGTATGCCAGTTAATTGCAAGCGGATGACTACATACGTTATTGGCCGGCAAACTTTTTAATATTTTGTTCTGAAAGTTGTAATAGATGTCAGAGCAGCTTTCGCAATTCTGCTAGAGTTTTACTAAAGCTCTTATTTTGGGGTCAGTCAGCTATGCGGTTAATCAAAATGGAATATTAAAACGTTAAAAGGAAAATGTACCTGAAGATCATACAAATGATTAAAATAAGTGTTACCAAAATCATTATCATTTTAGACTCTTTCAGAAGTTTTTGTACACGTGAAGCATTTATTTATTTCATATTTTTTAAATAATATTGTTTAAAGTTATGTCAAATTATATGTGTCTTTCCGTTTCCTTTAAAGAGATAAATGGAAAAGGTCTGGTGGATCGCAGTTAATGTAGGATTCAGCATTTTGATAAAATGAAGAGTTATTCAATGCCTGGTGGCAACAGGGACTTCTGAAGACGATCGCAACAGGCTATAAAAATTAAAATGAAAGATTTATAAGAACATTTGAGCCGCGCAATCAAATTTATTGTTAGAGGAAATAATGAAGAGATATTTGCAGATTGCAACACCTTGAGACACCCCCGTTCATTATAAGTGCAGGAGATAGGCTGTTTAGTTGCACAATGGAAGATAAGCTACCATTTAATAGTATTAACTGTTTACTTTTAAACCAAACAATATAGGATACATAGTAATTTTAACTGAATTCTACAAATCATTAGTATGTATTTTTAATCTTGTGTAACACATAGGCTCATAATCTCTCTCTGGCGAAATATTCTCTCTGCGTGGGTAAAATCTTTGTATCTTCTAGTCTTGGGCTTTAATTCGTATTATATATATTCTAAATGTAAAGTAAACAGATTTTGTAGCTATAAGAGGAAATTTTATGGTCATTGCAAAATAGTCGAACCTCCATATATCGAACTTCCCCATATCGGAATTTTCTATATATCGAACTCTTAGCAAATTTCCATGTTCATTACATAGAAAAAATTTTCTATATATCGAAAAAATCTCTATATATCGAATTTTTTTTTTCAAGACAAATCGGGAGATTTTATTTCACTTTAGAATAAAATCTCCCAATTTTTGGCATTTGAAACAATACGTCGTGGACATCAATTCGCGGAAAATGTCCCTGATGAAGTTTTTAGTGGACTGAATAAATACGAACATTTCTTTGAACTTTCCACAAAACTGGCTGTTCAGCAAGATATTCGTAGTTTTTTTTTTAAATGAATGTAACTGTGATCATTGTAACTACTGTCTGCATTATTGTTTTTTTAAAGATACGTAGTACTCAATAAATCTTTCATATTAATTCATTTTTCAGTTATTAACTTTCATTTAATGGTATTCGCAGATAAATTAGAAATGGAGTTTCGTATACGAAAATTAGCTTTAGTTTTTTTTTTTTTTTTTTTTTTTTTGAGAATTATGATAAAACTAAGCTCAATTCTGTATATCGAAATTTCTATATATCGAATTTTTTTCCGGCAATTTGCTACTTCGATATATGGAGGTTCGACTGTAGTTGTTTTAGGTAATTCTGTCAACTAGCCTCCAATGCGTTCCAATTCATAAAGTTTTCTGCATCATTATGTACTCAGTACGGTTGATTTATGTATATAAATTCATATATTTATGTATAAGAGAAGAGGAGATGGAAATACAAATATGAAACAAAATAGTCTAAAATTCAGATTTATATCTCGAAACCGACAGTCATCATCGTTTTTATCGCGATCACCTTCCAGCTTCCTGATAAACTAGAAAGTAACAATATTTGATGTAAAAACAAAGATTTTACCCACGCAGAGAGAATATTTTAAGGTAAGTTGGTAGACTAGAGACTGGAATGTATTTCTTCACCCAGGGGTGTTTAATGGATAGATACATCACTTGCGAGTACTCCAGCTTTAACATTCAGAGTATCGTTCATAGACCAATATTATATATTACAGCGATAATAATGTATACAGTGTGGTCATTAAAAAAAACTTTGCCGATATATGGACCTCTAGCGGCTGTTTCGTTTAACCGATCGAAATGAGATTTCAGCTATAGTTATTCAGAGGTATGAGCTCGGGATTCTGTGAACGGCAACCAAGTGACGCTCACGGTTACGGTTATAGGTACAGAAACTCGACATTTTTGAATGGCAACGCCCACTTTTTCGCGTCGCAAAATGCTCAGCGCATGTCAAAACCTTAAAGAGCGTTGAAACGGTACGTGTATCACAAAAAAACGGACGCGTTATGAACGCACAAAAAACAGCTCTGCGAACGGCCAACAAAAACACGATCGGGGCACACGGACGAAATTTGCAAATGACAGAGGCAAGACACCAATCACTGATGACAACACAGATCGGACAAAAGAAAACTTTTATTTGGATTTCACTTTTTCCACATGGGTGCCATCACGGGCCGCTTGCAGAGCTGTTTTTTGTGTTTGCATATCGCGTCCGTTTTTTATGATACACGTACCGTTCCACCGCTCTTTAGAGTTAAGAGTTTTAGCATGCGCTGAGCATTTTTCGACGCGAAAAAGTGGGCGTTGCCATTCGAAAATTTCGAGTTTCTCTACCTATAACCGTAACCGTGAGCTCCACTTGGTTGCCGTTCACAGAATCCCGAGCTCATACCTTTTAATAAATATATCTGTCTTTGAATAAATGATCTCATCTCGATCGGTTGCAGCCGCTAGAGGTCCATCTATCGGCAAAGTTTTTTTATGACCACCCTGTATACATCATTATAGTGTAATATATATTATCGTTCATAGAGGGGTGTTATAGATTACAGTAGGATTTATTGCTAAAAACGGTTCAACGCAACATTCATTAAAAAATCGCTCTATAAACGATACTCTGGATACTAGTGCTGGAGTATTCACAAGTGATGTATCTATCCATTAAACACCCCAGGGTGAAGAAATACATTAGAGTCTCTAGTTTACCACCTTACCTTAAAATATTCTCTCTGCGTGGGTAAAATCTTTGTTTTTCCATCCAATCCTGCCATCGTTTTCTTCGGGCAACACTGTCAGCGCTCGGGCCTCATTACAGCTACCATACATCATCATCAGTCAGTGGATCTGATAGCATCGGGTTGGGACCTCTCTTTTCCCCTCTCTTCTCGCTTGTTAACAACACAAATATCTTTCAGGGGAAGTATGTATTTGGGATCTTCATCCTCTGTCTCTATTTTTCCGCACTCGAGCCGCGAACTTGCCGGATAAAAGTACGCCTTTGCGGGATGAGTTGTTTATCCTGTGGGGGAAGATTATGTTAAAGCAGGAATATAAAGGAAAAATTACGTTTCTCTTGGAAAATTATGCCGCGGGAGACAATCTATGCTGATGATTGCGATGAAATAGCTTGAGCTATGACTGCGAAGGTTAGGCATTAGAGTGTATCGACTACCCAAGCTTGCTGACAGTTGTAACATATGTTACGTGAAATTTTACATTAATGCATAGTATTTGTTCACTAACCAAGAGGAAAGAAACCTACCTAACATCGCGAAGTGTGAGGATTTCAGTGCTTTCCTCTAGATCAGTGCCGTTCGAACTGCGGGTCGCTAAGAAACTTGGAGGGGTCGCGGACAGCCTGGAGTAAATTTATATCATATTGAATGATTTTATAAAATATATACTTTAAATTTTCTATAATGCATATTTTAAATTATATTTTTATATGTTAGAAAATATATGTTATCATTGTTAAGTGGTGTGCCAAACAGTCTTAAAATAAAAAGCTGCTTCAGCTAAAGACTATACTTACATTGTTTCCACTTGTACCTCTCTGTGTGAGACTGGGTTTTCAAATATGGATTTTTAAAATAGTCTGTCAAAATTTGCTTTTATATATATATATATATATATATATATATATATATATATATATATATATATATATATATATATATATATATATATATATATATATATATATATATATATATATATATGACGTCATATATATATATGACGGGCGTTGGATTTACACCCGCTATAATAAATATACCTGCAGTCATCGTGTTCGTTAACATGGTTGGCGAGTGGAAGGCACTTTGATCAATAAACAGTCCATAATTCAAGTCAGTCACTTTAATTCTTTTCTTCAAGAGAACTACGTTCAAAGTCTATCTCCTTGCATCGCCATTTTCAAAAACTCCGCGGCGCCGCGCAGCGCGCGTCCGTTAAACACGACCTTCCAGCTTAATCTGACACTATTTCTATTATACTCCTCAGATCGTCCCCCCTATCGCGCATGCTCAAAACACCACATGGAAACTTCCAGAATCGTCTTTTGCTTATGTCAGCAATATCTTCGCGCGCTAAACCTGTACATATAAAATAAATTCCCTCGGTGGAACTTCAACTTTTTTCGCGAATTGAAGTGACTTCCCGAAACTGGAAAAAACTTTTTTCAACGCGTTTTGACAATGATTTTAATGTTAAGTTTTGCTATTCTAAAGCCAATGTAATTTTCTCAATTAATGTTTTGACACACACACATATATATACATACATATATATATATATATATATATATATATATATATATATATATATATATATATATATATATATATATATATATAAATTTCTTTTTTGTTAACAATTTCCTAATTTTTTAAATTGTGCGTCTACCAAAACTTTTTTGTTGTGGGTCAAGCTATTTTTTATTTAGAGATATTGAATCGCGGTCGAAAAAAGTGTGCACACCACTGCTCTAAATAGAAAGGAAAAATACAGCCGCTTTCCGACTGTACATCATAAAACTAGCCTTATCTCACCATCTTTTACGAGGCAAACAGACCTCATGAGTTAAATCCCAATATTAACCGGCCGCTCAATAAGGGGGCAACTCACAGGGTTCTATTTGCACATACCCATTTGTTTAGGAAAAAAAGAGAGAAATACAAAGTATTAGTATTACATTCAGTTAGGACTAGGCTAATGGCAAATTAAACTAAAAAGTATTAAGGAGTAGAACATGGTTGTCCAACCTCACCTTGGTTGCATTGAGGTATAAGGAATTGTCTTGGGCAGCATATAAAATGTATCAAATGATCAATGCATATAAGTAACAAAACTTCCTTATTTATTTAAACTATAGCATCAAATTAAGAGGGCGACATAAACATAAAATTAGCGGGATATCTGACCAAGTTTTTGTGAAACTATTGCATCAGTGTCTGTTTCGAGAGAAGTGATTGCAATTATCAGCAAGTTACTGTGAGGTGAGGGATATTTTCCCATGGGATCGAAAGTCTTGTAATGTTTACGATCTTGTGGGGCCGCATTACGGGCTGTCCGGAGGCCGTATCGATCCGCGGGACACGTCTGGACTGGAATAAAATAAAAATATTAAAGAGCTAATTAAAAGTGAAGAATAATTGTTTGTAAATAAAAAGAGGCGTCTTGTTTTCCTATGTTATCAAAATTCCTTACACATACCTCGATTAATTCGAAGGCATAATAAATGTTTTATAAGGCAGATGAAGCGAATAGTTTAAATATCAAGTTAAGACGCCTAAAAATTATTTCTGAAAAAAAAATGTATTTCGAGTTTTGTTATGACTCTTGAATTTTACACGCAGCAATTAAAAAAAACCCATAATTTTTATTGCGGCCGCTCTTCTAAATCTCAATCATCGTTACTGGCTGATCATGAGCTTTCAATTGCCGTCAGCCGCCTGTGGGGCAGTGCCAATCATCAGGTAAAAAAGCTAACCTCCAAAAGCCGAAACGAAGTCATCTGCCACCTTTCACTGCTGCTTATATACGTCATCATCAATCACGGGAGTTAGGTATAGTATCAGGTTTAGATCTAACTTCACGTTCATGGACGTAAATTCATGGAGCGTTGAACGATAGCCGACTTTGAAGGGCCTTTCTGTCGACAACGTGCTGACATTTAACGGCATTCTTCTATTTTTTTTCTTTTCAAGAGTCTTGAAGGTTTTTCATTCACACATTTACACTACAAGTGTTATTTTTTGTAGGGTTATTTTTGGAGTTGGGGAGTTATATTTATTTCTTTGGTTACTATGCATATTTATCTGCGGAAGAAAGCTTGTTCATAATGTTTACAAACGTACGGTTACGAAAGTATTTTGCAGATGTGGCCATGCGCGAAAATAACTCTAAATTAAAATGTTAAATAAACATTTGAGATTGTTTTAAGCATTATTCAATGTCGAATAAACTTATATGAGTCGTTGTAGATGCGTGAAATAGTACTAAAGCTCAGAATAATTCATAGTAGCAGAATAAATATTTTATTCCGTACAGTTTTACTTACGTTGAAATAGGCAATCATCAATATATTGGTTCAGTAGATATTCGATTTTTAGTAACTTAAATAATTCATATTTTTCTGTTTAAAAATAAGCTTTCTTTTCACATTACAACTGTAAAACATAATCTAATATATACTCATTGGCCTATCTATGGCACCTCACTCTACTTCATACATGCAACATCACTGCAAATTTTTGAACTGTACGCAGTCAGTAGGTTTTCTTCCTAATTAAATTGAAATCATTTAATTTAATTATTTATTTAGTGACTTTAATCTTTCTTTTCACATCACAACTGTAAAAGATATTCCAATATATACTCATTGGCCTATCATTAGTACCTCACTCAACTGTGCATGTTTTTATCATCGCAAATTTCTAAACAGTACGCTGACACTACGCTTTCTTTCTAACTTAATTTAAACTGCTTAATTATATTTGAAAGAAGACCTAATTTATTTGTGGAAATTAATATAATTTAAATTTTTTGTTAAAATGTTCTTTAATATGCTCGCTATAAATATCTGTTAATAATTTTAATTTAATTATGCATTCCCAAATGTTTCAGAAAAATTTCCAAAAATTATTAATACACAGCCCTCTAGTTTTTTCAGAAGGATAAATCTGTACCTTGAAACAAAAAGGGCCAATGTCCATTTTAATCAAATGTCATAGAGCATCAGTTTCAATTTACAAATCGTACTAACTTTTTACAAATATTACTAACGGTTTGTGTATAAACATTTTTCCAAGTTTTATTTTTCAGTTTTAGTCATGGTTTTTGCCTACATTCTAGAAAAAAAAAGTTTTGAATTCCTATTTCGATTTCTTTTTCATTTGTCACTCAAATTTCAAAGTTTTGGACATTGACCCTTTTGTTCCAAGGTACAGAAATATTAAAGGGTTAAGTTAGATCTTGCAGTCTTTAAACCTCTTTAGTTAAGATTCTAGTACAAAATATCGTAAAGATACAATATATAGTTGTCAAAGTGTAATTTACAAGGTTGTTGCAAATACACGTTTTTCAGCAAAATGAAGTTTGTTTTTCTACGCTTTGTTGACTGTTATTCATTTTTCTTTCATCTCTTTTCACACTTTCGTCAATCTATAACTGAAAACAACTAAAAAAAAAAAAAAAATTACGTAGCTTGGTTGGGACTGTTACCTTTTCTAAACGAGGGTCTCACGTTCAAAGCCCAGAGCCTGACTAAGGCAGGGGCATACGGGGCAGTTGCCCCGGGCCCCCACATCAGAAGGGGGCCCCCAAATCGAATAGAAAGTTTAGTATTAAGTATTAAGTTCTTCATTACTAAAGTAGTGAAGCAGAGGGGGGGGCCCCAAAGAAGTTTTTGCCCCGGGCCCCAATTAGGCTAAGTCGGGCCCTGTCAAAGCCGGATCCGAATTGGCTGTAAATATCTATGCAGACAGTGGTACTCGAACCCACAGACTCTGGTACTAAATAAAGTTAAAGCAATAACAATGCCATATTTAATTTGTTTATGTTGAATTAAAAGAGATGTTCCCCCGGAATACTCCATATGTATTTCCATATATTTCGATATATTTGTGCTATGAATAAATTTAGTTGCAAGCATAATTAACGCATACTTAAAAGTCTGGCAGTGTATTCAATAATTCGAGTTGGCATTATTTTTGATTGTCATTCTTATTTATGAAAACGTTGTACGATGAATTAAATAATAATTTAATTCTGCATGACAAACTCTTTTTAACGAAGTTCTCTAAGAACAATAATTTTTTGCATAATATTGTCTTTTAATCGCATTTACTTGGTAAGTAACGCATTTACAACTATAAACAGCTCCTATATAACGTAGTTTTTACTAAGACCAGTAAAATTTTACTACCATCTTTTGTGTCTCATAAGTTTTGCATTTTTAGCACGTCGCAGGACTTCTGAGTCCATATTAGAAAAAATCATGAATTTTGTACGTACGTATTTTATACATAAGTCTTATAAATTTATATTTACGCGCGCATCAATTTTCAAATTTTTTATGAACAAAATGCTTATTTTAAAAAAAACGACATAGTGCAGAATGCAGATTGTTTTCACGGTTAACATGAATTCTTACAATCTGTCATTGTTGAAATTTCGGTCCCTTACCTATTCTCCGTTTATCAAAATATGTAAAGCCTTTATTGTAAACAAAATACATTTATTGGTGTAAATATTGGAGTAAGTTGTAAAAAATGTACTGGTGTTATGATGTTAAGTGACAACCCCCAACCTTTCAACAATTAAACAAAGTGCATGTCGAGTGTTATTTTGTTAGAACGAGAATTTTGTCGAGTGAGGAGAGAGATACAGCGAGTTGATTTATGAAGCCGGCATCAATTTATGGAGTCTGGAATACTTCACTTTGCGGCTAGTTTGGGACTGTTATGATGAGCGCTAATGGAAACAAATGATGTGCTATCTAAAAATTTTTGCGCAGAGGAATTATTAGATAGATAATGGCAACGATGGCGAGGTACTATCTGCAGTGTAACTAACAAAGATGGCGTCAGTCATGCTGTTGAAATGAGTAGATGGAGATATGCAGTAATGTATAAACAGTCTAACTTTGAAATAGGGATAAGCTAAATAACGTTAATTGACAACTTTCCTTTAAGCTAGCAAACAATACCGTAATAACATGCCCAAAAGAGCTTTTTTTTAACAAATCATTTATAAGACTTTTATTTATCGAAAATTTTGCTTAAAAACGATGCAAGCGATGAGGAAATTATAGTTATATATATATATATATATATATATATATATATATATATATATATATATATATATATATATATATATATATATATATATATATATATATATATATATATATATATAAGACAAAGTTGAAAGTGAAAAACCAGTATATGCTCAGAACCACAAGAGCCAGGAACTAAAAACATGAAAAGATAAGTGAAAAATAGGTTTTTGACAGCATCTCTTCATCAGTGGTTCCGATACTGTCTAAAAACCAATGGATTGTTTCTAATAAGTATGATCTGAGCAATAAACATACTTAGACACCGTACAATCCATATGAAATAGAAGAAGGAATAATCAGTTCCTTTATCATAGAACACCAAACCCAGCGCCAGACAAAGTGAAAGTTAAGTTTAGGAGACCGCAAGAAGACTGTCGTCATAAACATTGCAACCATGGAGCAAATGGAAACACAGAAGCAAACTTACTAAGGATACTGTGTTTTAGGACTATATAACCTAAGTTAACTTAGACATTTATTATGACTAGGAGTTATTGTTTATTATTTTAATTACACTAGTTTTTATTATTTTTTATTTTACTTTTTAGTAGTTATTTAATATCGTTAATCATTTAGTTTTGTATTACTAATTATTAGCAACAGAACATGCTATTCATTAAATCTAAAACAACCAATTATGTGCTTGGAAAGACTATCAGGGTAATTATTACGTTTTAGCACTACTAGCAATTCTTTAATATGCTTATGTCTATTGTCCTTAGAACAAAGCCTATTTATTCTTACTAGTTGATTAACAATAATATTATTAAATACAGATTTGTCTAAGCATGTTAAGTAATTTTGAAATTTAACAATATTAAAGTCATATTCTGATCTTTTGTCACATAGATCAAAAGTAAAATTGCTATGAGAATTTATTTTTATGTTTATATCTAAAAAGTTTACATTAAGTTTATCGTGACTACTTTGTACTAGTTCTAGATTAAGAGGGTAAAAATTTAAGGCTATATTATTATTACTTTTATTAATTACAATTATGTCATCAATATATCTAAATATTTGGTAATTGCTATTCTCAATAATAAAGCATATTACTAAGTACTTTGGTAAAAGCAAACCAGGAAAATACTGACACAAACAACGAAAACAACTTTCTGTAAGTACAGAATTGATACATATATTTCAGATAACATTCTACGAAAATAGGTTTATATAAAAATAAACTTATCACATAAAGCACATTAATTCACATGAAAGCGTCATACTGACGTATGTTTCTTTAATGTGGTTAATTCTAAATCTCACGTTTTTCTAAAGCACAAAATATCTAAATATCCTTGTTATAATCAAATCACTGAATTAAAAAAAAATATTGAAGTATTTACTAGAGTTTTGTACACAATTTGTTTTGCGGAGGCATAATTTTCTGCATCAAGTTTCACTAAAGTATTCCACTTATTTTTCAGTTGGAAAAGAACAAGCACTGTTTATGCATGCCTTCAGAATCTGTGGTTACTAATGCGAGTTTACCACCAAACCACTCTTCTCAAGTTCCCAGCCACTATGTTTAATGCCTCTTTAATTTTTATTCTTCTCTATCAGTTTGTGGATAGAAAAATCAATTTTTCTTTATTACACTTCTTAATATGAACTGAATTTTTCCACGCGAGACTAACGGTAGAACTAACAATAATTAAATCACACAGAATTTATTTCTCCTTATGGCTATCGTGTTTGAAATAGTAGATTAATAAGAAAATATTGTAGTAATTTTAATGCTGATAAAAATAAAATAAAATGCCGAGATGTAAACACATGTATATACATATGCTTGTACAGCCATTATAAATGGAAATTCTCATTTACTTTTGCTGTACTTTATTTATCACTTCATAAAAGAATTCTCATGATTAAGGTGACTTGAAAAAACACATAAAAATCTTGAAAAAATGGAATTGACTCGTCTGTGGTTAATTTCTAATGCAAAGCGTTAAATACAACATTGATTTAAAAAATACAATTACTACACGAAACTGACTTGATAAAACCCCAAATAAACAAATTGCATTAAGAAATTGATTTAAGCTTTTCACTCAACCCAGTTCAGCCTCTGCTTGAAATCTAACTGACCATTTATCAAGCTCATTGTATCATATTTTTAAAATTGAATACTTCCTTTTCCCAATGAGCCTTCAATTTCAGCGATATTGTCTCACAATCTAAGCTTACCATTTAATAATCTCAGTGACGAAATTAGTTAAAAATACTAAGACAAAAATACGAAATTAATACATACTCGGCTTAACACGCAAAGAATAAATTAACATATAAATACCTACCAAAACTGTTGGTCATTAATTAAATATTCACCTCATACTTTATCGGAGCTGCTTATCTATAAATTAGTTCTGTTTACTCAGAATATTTCAACCATCATTTAAATGCATTTTACCGTACATAAAGGCATTAAAACAAACACGTTTATTTTTCTTAAACTAACATCACTTAATTTCTCTAATCTGAAAGGAAGGATTTGACATAATTATCTAAGGCGATGACTCACGCATGAACTCTCAGTGTAAATCGGTTAGAAGTTTAAACAATCTATTGCGGTTAGGTGTCTGACGATTACTTCAACTTTTTGTAATCAATTAACTGAATATGTTTTAGGCTCTTATCTTTTGTTGGCTAAACGTGAGCCGAACAATATGCAGAGAGTTCGGACAGCTTGATTAATGAAGTCGGCTAGTTTTTTTCGCCTTTTTGGGGGTCTGAAACGTTTCACTTCAGTTTTTTTTTCTTCATTTATCGTTTACGGGAATAAGTGCTATTACATATTAATCTCGTAAAAGATAATTAGTAAGTAAAATAACAACAAAAACTTAACAAGTGTGATATACAGCGAGGATACTACCGGTTTAATTAATTTCCAACTATATATCTTTAAACCGCCGTTTCTCAAAAAAAAAAAAAAGTAAATAAATCGTTAATAAAAATCTCTATAGCGTTCAGCGTGGCAAAAGGAAGCAATTTATTTGCAGGATAATTTTTTTTTGTTCCCCATGCTAATCATAATCTTAAAGGTATAGTTTTATCGTTTCCTTTTTACCCACATTTTAGGCACTTTTTAATTGTTTTTTTTATCATTTCCACAGTGTGTGGGACTTTTATACTTCTTTATATACAGGGTGATTTTATTTAAACTGACAGCACTCAGAGCCATCTCTAGCGCAATGTATCAGCCGAAATTCCTCCAAAATTGATAGAGGGACTAAGGACGACATGGGAAAGAGTTTCCGTAAAGAAAAAAAAATAGTTCCAAAATTCGCCGATAGGGGAAGATATGGCGCTGTTTGTGTCGAAGAACCCGAGAATTTGCATAAAAGGTAAAAGTAAAACATCAAAATGGAAATTCATGACTACATAGTCGACAGCAGCGCTAGTATTTTGGGCTATAAAGTGCGGAATCTGTTACGCCTCCGCTCTCCAGAAGAAAAGGTCATCAGTCGCTTTTTTCCACTTGCAGGGCCACCTCCCTCCCCGGACCTAACCCATGTGACATTTTTCTATGGGGTTATTTCTGTGTGGTTATTCTGTGGGGTTTATGTCTCAGGCGTATCTTGGTGGAATCCAGAACTTGGCGGCCCTAAAGGACAACATTTCCCGGACTTGATGAACATTCCTGGTGACATGTTACGCTTGGCCGTTGAGAACGTAGTATTCGGGATGCAATGTGTCGTCCACTATGACTGTGGTCACATTGAAAGAGGGAGAAGTGAATTTGCTGCATAAAGTGGTATTGAAGTGAAATTTCTGTGCTATTCATTTCTCTGCTTATAACTTTTTCGGTATTCATTCCTTATCTTTATATATCTCGCCCGAAATACTGGCGCTGCGGTCGACTACATAGTCGTGAATTTGTATTTTGATGTTTTACTTGCCTTTTATGCAAATTCTCGGCTGCGAGGACCACATCTGCGCCATATCTTCCCCTATCGGTGACTTTGGGAATTTTTTTTTTTTTTTTTATGGAAACTCTTTCCCGTGTCATCCTTAGTCCCTCTATCAATTTTGGTGGAATTCTGACTGATAGATCGCGCTACAGATGGCTCTGAGTAGTATCACTTTGAAAAAATGCCCCTGTATATATATATATATATATATTGTAGCGAACTGAGGTTCGTAGTGTCAACCAGAAGATGATTTAAACACACCAGGTATACATCACTCATTTCATAAACAAAACAAATGCAATTTATTAATCAAATTGATGATGATGAGATATGTACACTGCACAGATGTAAGATGAACTTCGTAACTTAGGTAATCACACTCGATTTAATCGGCGTGGGGCGGAGTAAGAACACAGAAGTCCGCTAGGCTAGCAGAACTGGCTCTGCTTCAATGATGAAGAAACGGCACTTCTCCTGACCGGAAAGGGCTCCCCAATAATATCAACGGCGGTGATCACTGCACGCACCCGGTAGCGATGAAAATATTAAATTAAGGAGAAAGGACTCCTCACTGGAAAATAAGGTAGCAAAGGCTCCTTCCACGAAGACTGGTCTCCGACAAATTAGTGGAGTATGTTTACTCCTGCAGGAACTAGATCGTCGCTGCAAACAGTCACAAGGGACTCTGAACCGGTAAGGGCGGCAAACCCGGCTGCTCTTAGAACTGGATCCGCTACGTGTCAGGAACTAAAGGACGCAAGCCACGACTGAGGGGTCCATTCTCTTTTTATAGAAGAACCTCCACCGGATATTGCATCACTCTCCAGAAAGTCGAACGATCTAGAACAAGTGAGCAACGGAAATGGGTTTCCTGGGGCGATAATGAAATATTTTCCCCGGGTCTAAAGCGGCCGCCTTTTTAGTTTGTCCTCCAAGCCACTTCAAAGAGTCTCAAAGGGCCGCTTCGGTAAAATGCGAAAGGCACGAGTCCTTTTGTTTAGGCACGCGACGCTTCCAGGATGCTGCTTAACAATTGATAGTTCATGAATGAAAGCACCTGGGGCCTCCTGTCATTTATAACTAATATCAGCGGTGTCACCCGGTGGCGATGACTAAATCAAGAAAAATGACCCTGTCCCCTAAGGTTCTGTGGAGCAAGTCTATCGGATGAACAAAAGGAAAATTGCGGTCAGCATATTGCCACCTAAGTCGTCGGAAATCTTTTGATGGGTCTCAGGCCGAGATAGAAGAATTTCTTTTGTTAACGGAGAGGTTGAAATGCAATACTCTACAATATATATATATATATATATATATATATATATATATATATATATATATATATATATATATATATATATATATATATTGTAGCGTACTGGAAATATGGTCTTATTTTCCCAAGCCCTCACAAATGCTTGAAACACAGCTGCATATTTTTCAAGGAAAGTGTTGCTCGTTTCCACCAGTTCGGAACACGTGGGGGGATTTAAAAACTTTTCCCACAGATGCAGCCAGTAAAGCTGTCGTCCTAACGATTCTGGAATGCAATAAAGTTACGAAGGAACTGTTACGAACGTTTGCTGACCCCCTGTCTGAGAGAGAGTCGCTGGGTAGAACGCGCCCTGTGTGGACGTGTGTGTTTTCGGCTCTGTACGTTGAAAATCGACACGGGATTTTAATTGAATATGTTGCACTGTTTAAATGTTAATTCTTTTTGTAAATAAATTTCCTCATTAAGTTTTTGTTTTTAAAAATTGGCTTCGCATGTTATTTAGGACCCTTTATTTCTTGTTATGGATCCCATAGTCGTAATTATTAGCAACGCCTCAGAGAGTTTATCAGCCTTATCGTGACGCTACAATATATATATATATATATATATATATATATATATATATATATATATATATATATATATATATATACAGTCGAACCTCCATATATCGAACTTCCACATATCGAAATTTTCTATATATCGAACTCTTAGCAAATCTCCATGTTCATTGCATAGAAAAATTGTTTCTATATATCGAAAAAATCTCTATATATCGAAATTTTTTTCAAGACAAATTGGGAGATTTTATTCCTCTTTAGAATAAAATCTCCCAATTTTTGGCATTTGAAACAATATGTCATGGACTTCAATTCGCGGAAAATGTCCCTGATTAGGTTTTTAGTGGACTGAATAAATACGAACATTTCTTTGAACTTTCCGTAAAGCTGGCTATTCAGCAAGATATTCGTAGTTTTTTTTGTAAGAATCTAACTCTCATCATTGTAACCACTGTGTTGATTATTGTTTTTTGAAAGGTATGTAGTACTCAATAAATCTTTCATATTAATTCATTTTTTAGTTATTAACTTTCATTTAATGGTATTCGCATATAAATTAGAAATGGAGTTTCGTATATGAAAATTAGCTTTAATTTTTTTTAGGAGAATTATGATAAAGCTAGGCTCAATTCTATATATCGAAATTTCTATATATCGAAATTTTTTCCGGCAATTTGCTACTTCGATATATGGAGGTTCGACTGTATATATATATATATATATATATGTATATATATATATATATATATATATATATATATATATAATATGTGTGTGATATCATCGTTTTTTCCACGAAAAGTATTTTTCACCTAACATTGTATCATATTTAAAGAGCCACTACATAAAAATATTCGGTCCTTAACATAGAAAAACTGCCGCTGTATTCATTGTAATTAATATCAATAAATTCCTCATAACAATGCATCCTATTTAAAGAGTTGCTAAATAAATTTCCGTCCCTTAACTCAAAAATATTACAGTTGTGTTAATAGTTGATAACACAAGGGGTGTTAACTTATTGGTGATAATAATTAGGTTGTTAACTTTAAGATAATAAAAGTTAATTTACTTTTTGCTTATGATGGTAAATTAGAGCTGTTGGTGCAAAGATAGATTCTATCTATTTGGTTATTAATATTAACTCAAATGATAAGTTAAGTTATTAAGCACCTTACTCAGTACATCGCGTTGTGATTTATCCGTAGAGTTAATATTTAGCATGCAGTGAGGACATACACATAAATACAAATCAAATTACTTGAATGCATTCCTTTTATTTTAGGCCTTCTCACATTACACAGTCATTACTACAACACCTTATCAAATTACTAAATATGCAAAACTCATTATAAATCATGAACATTATTGGGCCTGTTCTTAACACTTCAAATGTGCTAACTCATTGTTAAATCAAATACATTAAAAATTGTCAGGCCTCTTCTTTATCAAATTTAAACACATATCACTTATTAGACAATCAATTAGTACATTAAAAACAAAGAAATACAATCGCTCACCAGTTTGCTGAGGTATCGAGAATCATAGCATTTTTTGAAGCACGTGGATTTTATATAATCATGTTGATAGATTCCGCCAGAATAGTTTTTCACAAATATAGACTTAGCACTCACGAGAACGAATCTCACATTCCCTATATAACACGAGCGTTCAGTATGTAGTGATATCTGGAACAACACACGAGAATAATTCTATCAAAACACGTGGTTACAAGTTTCGCCGAGAATGCCTTGCGCGGCAATATATGCAGTCATTCCATCAGACTGGCTCATACATAGCACATATTATGGTCGTTCGACTTTCACACGAAAAAATTATAGGCAATTGAAGTACTCTGGCACTCACTCGCTTCAGAGTATCCAGACACAATCTTAATCCATCCGTGGAAATAAAATTTTTCACGTATCGGCCATTTACCTCATTTAGTGCAGGTATCCGAATGCTCAGGAATTATATTCGTATTTCGAGAAAAATCTTTTCGGTCACCATTTCACATGCCTCCTCTTTTTGTAGCTTCAAATTTTACACAAGCCGGTGTAGCTCCACGCACGAACTCCATTTTGGAATCCGTCGTGAGCTACTGTCTTCACAATCTAAAAATCGCGGTCTTTATCCACCACCGTTGCCACTCAGTTCCTCTTAACTTTTGCTGGTGCTTGAATCAGGGAATGGTATGCGCCTCGACGCAACGCATTTTCGCAATTGCGATTTGCTCACAAATTGTGAAAGTCCTTGCTTTCACAATAGTAACCAATATCAATAAACTTAATTTGAATTACGAACGTAATTTAATGCATTATGCGATGGAAATAATATAGAAAATTCATACTCGTTATTTTTAGTCATTAGGATTTACAGGTATATAGTATTAACGGTCTTAAACCTATGATTTCAAATGACAAAGAGTAAATAGCGAAAAAATAAATATTTTTTTTCCGACACAATTCGTATGATCCTACACTTGTTTTAAATTTCTTATCAAATGTTCTGATATTTTCAAACAAGGGAAACAAATAATTGACAACTTTCTTAAAATCAAATTTTGTTTTCTCCTTTCTTTATGAGAAGAAATTTGTAAGGATTACGAATCTGTCCAGTTATTTAGAGTGCACTTAGATCAAAGAATAGACTTTAATATAGATGGAAAATAATATATTTAGTACTAAACTCATGCATTAATGAGTTGTATTTAGACAGTTGCTTGACGTAAATTGTAAAAATGCAAATAATGGCCCAGTTATAAGTCTGTAAAATATTTATTTATTTATTAGGATGGACTCACAAGATATCTGCACGAGAGACGAATGTCTCCAAATGTCAAAACTGTGCTGTGATATTTCTGAAAAAGTTCCATTTTTTGTACGAGGGTCATTCTAAAAGTAAAGAACGTTTGTTTCTCTAGTCATTCTTATTCAAGATAATGAAAGAAAACTTATTGTACAACACATTTTGATATCTTACCTATTTTTCTACGTAGTTGTCGTTCAAATTGAACCATTTGTCAAAGCGCTGTACCAGCTTTCCTATGCCTTCTGCATACTCACTTGCCGCCAAGTTTTGGAACCAGTCACTAACTTCCTCTTTCAGTTCGTCATCATTTCCATAGTGGTTTACGCCCAAAAAATCCTTCAATTTGGTAAAAAAGAAAGTAATCACTGGGGGCCAAGTCCGGGCTATAAGGTGGGATGTTCAAAAACTTCCCAGTTAAATTGCTGAAGCAAATTCCTTCCTCAACGCAACAGCATGCGGACGAGCAAAGAAACACAGTGCCGCTGGACAACAATCCACGCCGTTTGTTTTGAATGGCACGGCGTAGTCGTTGAAGGCAGTAGGCTGCGGCATTTAAAAATAATGCACCATTTTCGAACTGAAGCTTCATTCATAACATTTTCCATAAACTTCAGTTATCTGTCTGTAAATTTCAATAGGGCGAACGTGTTTTTGCATTCAGGAAGCGTATTACGTTACGAACCTCACACTTGGCGGGATCCTTAATTTTGTCACACATTTTAAAATCGCAAAAATAAACAGTAAATGACCGCAGCTGCTCGCTGTTAGCGTCAAACTGGCGGGAATGATTTGGTAAGTAAATTTCGAGGCAGCGGGGGGGGGGGGGAGAATTACGCGGCTCGTCAGATCAAAACGTTCTTTACTTTTAGAATGGCCCTCGAAATTTGCTCCTCAGATTTTCAGATATACCTCGGCGGTAACTGAATTTCATTCATTTATAAAAGTCCACTTCCCGCCAACTCGATGCAGGAAGTCCATTTAAAGAATTCCCAGTGTGAAAGCTTTTAAAAGGGTTAAATACATACTATAAATGCGATGAACGAATGGATCTAGTTTCCGTCGGCGTCGGCACTGAACTTCCTCTGAGAGGTTCGTCTCATCAAGGCACGTTTTTAATTTGCTCATACGCAAGCACATTGCTTAACTATGTGCAGTGGAACCAGTTCTAAGGGAAAATAAATAACTAAATGAATAAGTTGAACGAAGTCTCTTAATCTCGGTGACCATTAACTTAATCCAAATTAATGGTTCCAAGGAACAATAAAGTGTGCGGCATCAAAAAATGAAAAACCGAGAAAGTGCAGTGTAATGTTAAGTGATATCTGAAGCCCCTATTACAACAATTAACAGAAAAGATTCCGGACTTTATCTTTGTCCATTAGACGTGAGAAGCATATCATGGAGGGCCTCCTGACAGTTTGATATATGACGGAGGCTTCGGTTTGGTGCGGCTTAGAATTTCTCGTCGGGCATAGATTTATTCCCTTTTAGTAGGCATGTGAAGGCCTTTTTTTTTGGAGAATTTTTTCATGCCTCTTTTGTGGCTTTTAAAAAGAAATATAGCAGGATATTAATTCCCGCTCACGCATAGGAAGTGATGTCT
Organism: Dolomedes plantarius; assembly: GCA_907164885.2. Taxonomy (NCBI): domain Eukaryota; kingdom Metazoa; phylum Arthropoda; class Arachnida; order Araneae; family Dolomedidae; genus Dolomedes; species Dolomedes plantarius. Next base: position 9,416,558 of record OU015492.1, on the reverse strand, counting down.
TAGCGTCGAGTATTAAATTACCCAGCTTTAGAAATGGGAAAGAAAAATAGATTAAAAAGTCACCGACATACGTAAAATAAATGTTCATAACGCATTGTGTCTTACAGATTTTAACCATACACGTAATAGAAATGTTCATAATGCTTTGTGTCTTACAGATTTTAACCGTAGCCTAGAGAGCGTATGTTTGACACTAAGTTTTACAAGTTTGTATTGACAAAGTAAATGAAAGAAAAGAGAAATTTTTATGACAGATATCAGTTTTATATAAGATTTCTCCTTTGAAGAAATTTTCGTTGTGATTGTACTCCAAATGGTCAATTCAATATAGCGAGTACCCTGGAATAACTATCGAGAAATAATTCAATATTTACCTTACTTAAATTAACGCATGGAGGCTTCTTTGCCCTTTAGAGTTGTTACACTTTCTTTGCTTAGTAGAATTTTCTGAATCACTGAAGAATCATTCGAGAAACGGAGAAAAGAATAATTTGACTGAATAATAAACAGAGTTCTCATAGACACGTAAACATATATATTCAATTTTATCAAAAACGTAGAATAGTTTATTGACTACTTACGCGATCATCTTTTTAAATATGAAAAAGTCTAATTAGACATCCATTACTAAAATAAAGGAACATTTTAAGTTGAAAAAAGAGAAATTATATTGTCTTGCGTGTAACAAATAAGGGGAAAAAAGAAATGGAAAAGAAATGTTGATACCATTTCGTATTATTTCGTTACGAAAATTAATTCCTTTTTTTAAAGAAGAAAGGGAATTCTAGATTTTAATAATGAAAAACTAATTGATCAATAATTAAAAGGAAATTAACTTTAAAATGAATTTTTACTAATTCTTTTTTCACATTGTACTGAAAGTAATTGAGACATTTGGTTTTTATCTTTCAGGTAAAAGATTTTTTCTCACTTGGATATCTTATATGAACCTAATGTGATCCGAAGAAGTTATTAAAGACAAGACCTAAAAGGTTTTTATGTATTTTCTTGGGCAACTTTAAGTGCATTGAAATATTTTGTTTATGTTTCTCTTACTAAAATGCTCGCATGCCATCATCTCTACACTAAATTAAGCTATTTTTTGAAAAAATGTATAAGTATCAGCAACTATCCCTGCTATTATCGTAAGTAAATTTAAATTACAAAGTAAATAGCTTAATTATGCTGTCATTCAAGTATCTTCCTAGAACTTGATATTTCTATTCACCAGAAATTGCTTTTGTCATACCATGTTTCTATGAAATATATCCTAGACTAAAAAAAGACTGAATTATCAATAAGGGAGAATTTTATTCGGCTTTAGTTTCAGGTAAAATGTTCTAAAAATATACATATTGATATTTCTAAAGTAACATTTTGTGTATCAAACTGTAAAGAAATTTATAATCCCTAACTAACTAAAATTGAGTAAGTGACTGCCAAATTTTTAGTGTTGAGAGAATTAAACAATAACTCGAATAACAAAAAATAAAGTTGCTACAAGTAACTTGGGAATTCAATGTTGATTGAATAATACAATAGTTTACAATTGGAACCGCAAAACTCTATTTGACAACTTGAAAAATTATCTCCAAATGAAATTGGAATGGCTTAGACCAAGAGTGGGGAAATTGAGGCCCCAGGTTCCGCATGCGGACCTTTGCAATTTTTGTGCGGCCTTATTTAACTTTTGACATTTTAATTTACTGCAATTTAAAAATCCAAATATAAAAAAGTTATCCAAATATAAAGAAGTTATCCAAATATGAAGAAGTTAAAAACCAAATATAAAGAAGTTTTTATCTGGAAAACAAACACAAACAGGATCAAATAAGAATTAAATATTTGCTAGTAATTTTTTTTATTTCTATTCCTTTTTTGCAAATAAAAAACAAAAGTATATTTCGTTTTTATATTTATAAGTTATGCATTTTTTAAAAATTTAGAAATATATATATATATATATATATATATATATATATATATTAATTTATTCTATAATTTTTTGGTGCGGTCCTATGGGAAATATTTTTCTTCTGATGTGGCCCTCTGACGAAAGGTTCCCCACCCCTGGCTTAGACCTTTCTCTTTCCGGCACGTTGCTTTCAGATAGAGACATTTCTACAGTGGCACTTAACCATTTAAATTTAATCTAGAAACTTTACTGAATCCTCTGATCTACACGATAGGCGATGCCTTCTATCATAGTTCAGCTTCCCCAAACTGAACATCTTTGCTGCTGGCGTGAATAAAGTGCCTCTGCTCACTGCTTTCATTCTTAAGGATGCTGTGTACTAGTTGCTGTGTACCCTATTGGATTCGCTCTCCTCAGTGTCAACCTATGGTGAAAATGTGTCTACTATTTACAGGTACATAAATGCTGATAATCCAATAAATAAGGTATTTTTTAGATAGCCTGAACTTTCCTGCTCCTTGCAAGAGGATTCATTTTATAAATTTCGTCCACCAAAGTAATCGATGAACGTTTAAAACACACTATACCAGATTTTCCCCCCGAATAATTTAAATTTTAAAATATCATTTTCATTTTAAAATAAACGAAAAATGCCCCAAGGGATAAAATTTCTTTCTCTATTATGGAGAACAATTTTTTAAAAAAAATCATTGAATCCAATCCGAAAAATCCTTGGACACATTTTCTTCATTAGTTAATATTGAGGTAAGCAAATCCAATAGATGTTAATACACAGCAGCCTTTATATGTAGCTCGATGGATTGACTACACCTTATTCTTGCTTATAACTTTTGTCTGTTACTCCACCATCAGTCCAGGTCTAATAATCCCTTGTGTAGCAAACTTTGACCATAGCGTTTTCCACCAACCAAACAGCTCTTCCCTCGCTTCACGTCCTTGTACGACGGCTGAGCGAGATTTTACAAGAACTGGCACCGTGGAATAGTTATGGAAAATTAAACTTATAACTGTTTAGAAACGGAAAATAGTAATATGACAATTTTTTTAGAGCAAAGCTGTAAATATTTCTCATTTAGTTAAAAAATACCTTAAGAGTAAGAAATAATCGAGACCAAGTTAATAAACTATGTATTGAATTTTAGCAAGATTAGAAAGCATTCATTTCCTCCATAGAAGAAACAAGAAGCATCCAACAAATCATAACAAACACACTTTCTCAAACCCAGGTTAGAAGAAAAGATCCCCAAATCTTTCAAAAAACCCCAGCTTCATTAAGGATAACGAAACTCTCTCAAACGGTTGATGATTTATTCCTCCATTTTTGCTCTGAGACGAAAGTTCACATTTATTAGTAAAAAGTGTTATCAAGTGTAAAATATCAGAGAAGTTTTTAACCAAATGTAAGAAGGTAAATTTTTACTTAAATTTGGGTCAGAAAGCAATTTCTGTGATGCCACATGAATTAGTTTAGCTAAATTTCTTGTTGTTAGACTGAATGAAAATGAAGTATTAATGAAAATTTATTTTAGACGAAAATATACATTTTAAAGTTAGTTTTATCTTCGTATACTCACAACTATTATCATTACCACCAAGTATTATCATTATGCGTAGATAAAAATAGCGATAATCTCATTTCAGCTTTGAGAGCAAAATGGGTTGCGATAACCTTTAGCTTACTCTTTGTAACATGTTACATTAATGTTGTACTCTGTGCAAAAATTAATTCGTAATAAAATGCAGGGGAATAAGATAATTATTATGAGTAATTTACCTTATCTAATGTGGACCGATTTCAAGATGATCTCCTTAACAGAAACGAAACAGTAAAATATACAAATCCAGATAAAGTTTATGGAATTGTGCACGCCCGGCCCTCGCTCTACCTTCAGCCGTACTTCACCGCCATAATGAGCCATATCTGGGACGAATCGGTGCAAACAGGGCAAGAACAAAAAAAGTACGTGATGATAAAATCGGCGATAACAGAACAGCCGCGATAAAGATCTCCTATCTTTTAGTTATTCTCAATATTTGGCATATTGGTGCGGTTGCCTCAGAAAATGAGCCAAGACCTCAACCTGATGCTATCGGGCCTCGTGAATGATGATGATGCTGGCTCAGAATTCTGGGGGAGTATACTTTGTGTGCTATATCGAGAGACGTTACGTATTCGAGGGTACTCCCAGTCCTTAATGACATAGGAGGGGCTTTGCTAGATAACCTGCAGGGTCAGGCGCACTGCTTTTTTTTTTGTGGTAGACAGGAGTGTTAAAAGGAGAGCATGCGTAGTGTGTTAATGAAGTCATCAGTGTGGGGGGAGGTATTTAAAATTCGTTTCGGAGTAGGTTTCGTCTGTTGAAGCATTGATAAGATTTGGGGTAGATACATAAATGATAAATATAATTTGTTCTTATCGTTTGCGAAATAAATGTTGCCTTTAAGTTATTTGCGTTTAGCATAGCAGATAAAATCTACAACTTCAAATGCTGAAAAAAAGTTTCCTTTTCGTGGTTCAAAGTTGTGAGTTGTTTTGTTTCTTTGTTTAATTTTTAATACTTATATATTTCTGACCGGAAAAATATTCGTTTTTATTAAGAATTCTTCTCGGATAATTATTTTTTTGGTTCAGCCCAAAACAAGTTAAAGCAAGTCCCAAAGTTTATTTTTTTTACACTTATGAGGCTTTTAAAATCGGATTTGAATCACCTCTCTTCCCTCTTGATGGGGTAATTTAGTTTTAATCGTAATTATTTAAATTCAATTCCAGTTATTTCTGTCAGTTAGTTTGATATAGCGACGAATTCTTATGAGTGCTGTAGGTTATTAAAAAGCGTAAACTATTGAACCCCATAACTAAAATAAATTCAAAGCTAACCAAAAGCAATGATTTATAATTCAAATGATTTATAATTCAAAGAAATGATTTTGCTCTAAATCTTCAGAAATGACGGAATGCCATAAAATATGAAATTATTTACCATTAAACTGGACTTTTATTTACGAGAAAACTTTTCCTCTCGCATAAATCGTTATATATCTCTCCATACACAGCGATAGCAATCCTCTTGAAAAGTTTCCGTCATCTTTATAGCCCGCGCTTATATATCATCCTGAAACGTAGGTTCAGTACATCATCCTTTTCAAACTAACTGGAACTTATTTATATCTCTTTCGATAAAAGCAACACTGATAGATCATCTCCAACTGATGCGTCGAATGGACTCGAGGCCATAAAAACACCGATTCTAGAACAGGAACAACAACAACAAACTACAAATGCACTAGAAAATTTCGCAGAAACTTAGCCCCAAACTGCGCCAGTACATCACATTACCAGTAGCGTAAGTGTCCGCTATATGACTCCCAGTTGCAAATAAACAATACCCCATGGCAATGCAATGGACGTAAGTGGCAATTTATGGATATACGAGTATATCCTTATAATGCGCCATTAGATGTATTTTTCCTCTCTTCCTAGTCTTTCATAAGTCTTCGTGCATCATTGATATCGCGAAAATAGGTATGGAGGGGGTTTGTTTTTCGTACGCTCCCCTCTCAGGTGGTACAAAACTGGGATGGAATTTTATATCCTCTTTTGTTTTTAAGGCTGTATATCTCGCGAAATTGATAGCTGATATCATGTAGCTTCTGGGTGGAAAAAAGAAATTTTTCAGTCTGCTCTTTCAGAAAATTAACTTTTTTTTTTCTGCTAGAGTTTTGTGATATAAATGCTTTTCAGTGCTGAAACACTATACCTCATGTATACTTTAACAGTTTATGGACGCCACTTGCTGGAATAATCATAATTAATTTTCACTTCGTGCATTTATTCTATTCTGTTATTAGGTTATTCCTGTCTTATTTGATATAGGTTTCCTCAGCAATGGTGCAACACGATGCTATACCACGGTATATGACAAAGCGAAGAGACCCGTAAACACGACCCGTAAACGACCCGTAAACACGAAATATTCTTGCTAGATACGTATATTTAGAAGATCTTAAATTGTATGGACTAATAATCAAAGTTAGTTTGAACTTCGTTTTAATCATCATTGCATAATTAAAATATCTACGGCTTCTAGTAAGAAAGTGACTACGTAAATCAAATATGCAGTTTGCTGTGAAAAGAAGCTATTTGTAAAGTACACTTCCCAATATCGTATTAATTTTTAAAAAGTTACGTATAAATTGTCGTAATTAATGTTTAAATTAGACTTCATGTGGCTTTATATTTTTTTTTATAATTGCTTACACTTTGCCATATATTTTCCTAGTTTTGCTGATTATTATTTTTATTTTGTAGAGAAATTTATTTTCGAACTTTTTTGTAGATAATGCTATGATTTTTATACCTTCCAAAAGCCAGGTTCTGATCCCTTTGTATAATACTAGCTGAATACCCTTGCTTCGCCACGGATTACATTCAAATTAAATATAATCAAATTAAATAGGTCAACGTATGCAATTAATTCCAATCAGTCGATCAATCAATCAAAAAATATATATATATATATATATATATATATATATATATATATATATATATATACAGGGCTAGATTTGAGGCGAAACGCGCCGGATCGGCGTTCCAGTACCTCTCTTTAGGTACATCTCTTTATCAATAATTTGGAATACCCCCCCCCCCCACACACACACACACAAACACCCCGGGAGGTTACCCGTTCCGGCACCTCTATTTCTAGAAATCTAGCACTGTATATATATATATATATATATATATATATATATAAATAAAGTAGCTTTAGAGCTATTACTGGTTTTCTCTTTCATCTTATTCTTATTTATATATTTATATATATATATATATATATATATATATTTATTTATTTATAAAAAAATCGTAACGGATATTTTTATAGGCAAAATAATCTAGAAGAAAATATTCAAATTAAATCTAATAGATCATACTAAAGAATATAGTACAGTTAATATAGTACAGTTTGAAGAATATTTCTTTTACTGTATTTTAATATTTTTTTGTTCAATCGTCTGCCGCATTAGCAAGAAAAAAAATATTTTTTTGTATATTTCGTTGTTATGCACGTGACGCAAATTTAGTTTAAAGTATCACAAAAAGAAAAGAAACCACGTGATCATCATTTAATAAATTAAATTCTAAAAATTAATCTTTAAAAATTCACCAAAAATCAGAAAATTGAGGTAAAGATTCGAAATAGATCTCATTTTAAAGGATTTTTTCTGATATTTCTCGTGATATAAATTTTATAACCCTCAGATTATTGTTTTAAATGCAAACTTTAAAGAATGTTACAAAATTAGCTTTAAAATTTAATTTAAAAAAAAATCGAAGAACTTCGAAAAAGAATCGAAAATCTTTCTTAGTGCACCCCTACACTGTAAGAAGAATCGTCATGCAAAATTTCAACCCTCTATGTCCAGCGGTTTGGTTCGTGCGTTATCTGTCAGTCAGTCAGTGACGGAACCGTTATATATATATATATATATATATATATATATATATATATATATATATATATTGAGAGAGTGAGAGGGAGAGATTTATTGATTTATCGTTTCAAGTAGAAAATCATCATTCAACTCAATCTGATGGATATGAATTTTGAAATTAATATTTTGCTTGTTTAAACGTTTATGTACCAATATATATTTAGAGTATAAATATTTTTATAAAATAATTAGAAGAATAAACTCTGAATTTCCAATATTTTATATTCTAAGTGTTCTCGAAAAACAAATTTAAATGGTGTAAATAAACATTTAAAAAAGCAAACAATTGTTTGCTCAAACAACCTTACCTTATTCTTCTTCAGATTAATGAAAGCTTAAAATGTTGTTTCTTGAAAAAAACATCATTTAATATTCATATATTTAAACATCATAGTTATGTTTTGATATACAATATGTGACTTGTTTGTTTAATACCCTTTCTCCTTGTAAAATGCAGGGATAGTAATTAATTGAAAACTCATTCTGATAATAGGTTTTTTTAGTCTTATACTGCAATAGATTCGGTAAAATATTAAAGACCCCAGCGGTTTTAATTTATTAATTTAATGAAAGGTAATTAAAATGTCAGTTTGGTACAAACAACGGTTAATTAATCGCTTCGTTTACTAAACTTTTACAAATCAAATTGACTCTCTATGCGTAATGAAGTACGTGCAAAATCTATTACGGAATAGAAAGGGTTTAAATATTTATAATTTATTGGTCAAATGCATCTGAATTCACGAAGTGCATCCATCAAAAGTAAACAACGAAGCAATGAAAGATGATAACGATAAATTATTTAAAAGTGTAAATTAATTAGTTTAAGTTCAGTTTAAAATATTCATCGATAACCCTATAATTTATTAAGAATAGTGGTAGTTTGAATGTAAATTTTATAATCATTTTTGATCGCGTGACTCGTTATAAATTTACCTTATAAAATTTAACTCATCTAATGCTGCATTAAAACAACAGTTTTTAAAAATATATGGTAAACTTCTAATTAAGGGGCTAGATATATTCAAATATAAGATAAACATTCTGCAAGAAATTTCCTTCTTGGAGGACGCTGGAACTTATTTTTATGAGTAAACAGCGCAAGTTTACGACACTCCATTAAAAGTATCTTCTATCTTATAAATCTATATACATCCTTCACGCTTCTAAAATAGATAAAAATGCATTGTGCACTCTTCCAGATCCGCAAATTGCCTAGGAAGGCATTTTTATGCCCTTCCTAGATAGGATGAGGGCTGAATTTGTTATAACATAATCCAGAGCGTAACGACCTCGACTAAGTGCACTGTTATGGTCTTTTGCCCATGGGTATGTGCACTATACACCTGCAAAACTGTATATAATATCTCCTTGGGGGTTGTTTGGATCTTAACCATAACCGTATAAATTAGGAAAGCTGTTAAAGTTTTATGTGTACTTTGAGGAATGGCAAAATGTTTCTAAAATAATTTTTGTATAGCACTGATATGAGGATGTCAGTGCAACAGAAAGAGTTTTTATTAACAGCTTAAAAGTTAGGAAATGAGAAAGCTGTGTAGTTTCCAAAATAACATGCATTTTCCATTTTCTAGTTAAATCGAAAATGTATTCTATAAATACCATATGAGAGGAAACTATAGAGTGTTTCATTACAGTTCCAACGTTTTCGATGCATTATAGCTCGGTAACGTATATTTTACCATAAATGAATAAATTTCACTTAGATTATATAATGGTATTAACCATAATGAGTACTTTATATAATGACATAGATTAGATAACAATACAAGCTATAAAATGAGCAATAAGTGTCATTTTTACGAGCGAGTTACTTACGATCGTTATTTACTTTGTTTACTTTTTAATATTTGTTTCTTTATTTTGATAAACGAACATGAAAAGAGTAAAGCGATCCTTAAGAAGAATTTTTTAACATAAATCCCTTTTTAACTAAAAGCATGATTTAATATAGTTTATATATACGTATACCATAGCATAGAATGTAACCGGACTGTTTTGATTACGTAGGTAATCCAGATGATGACGTTTAATGGAGAGTAAATTGGATTGTGAATGAGGTATAAAATGGCATTTTATCATTTTGAGGACATTTATTGTTCTAATGGGTTATGGTACTACACACTTAACTGTTCGCGTGCAGTATTGTAGTGAATATGCATTTACTGTAGTCTGTGAAAGATCTTAAGAGAAAAGATTATGCGAAAAGTGTAATTGCGGGCGTTAAGAATAAACTCATCATATAATTCTATGACAAAAATTTATCTTGTTTCACTGAACGGCACAAGTTATTGAACAATTAACCTTCAAGTATAGTGTCGTTTGAAGAAAGTTGAATTGCCAACTAGAACAGTCCCACTGTATAAACACATAAGACTTCATTAATTCATGAACCATAATTTACTTACATCACGAACCTCAAAATTACACTCTCAAAACAACAATATTTTTTTATCCGTCGTAGCCTGAATGATACATCTCCTATATACAAGCAATTTATTTAGAGCTGACTTAAGTGCAAAAATTATTTCAGTCACCATCAAAACAAGAATATAATCTGAGGATACCAAGGTGTGGGCGCAAATGATGAGGACACTTCACAAAGGCTAGCATTCCAAAGACATTTAGTGTCCTCCCTCCCCCAAATCCCTTTAGACCTTTTTTGATATAAATATCTGCTTACATCTTGATATACATTCCATCAAAAAAGATATGAGCCCAGTTCAAATACGAGCTATCTCCGCCAGCTGTTGAAAAATACTATAACGGTGACACCTTGATTAATTTAACAAGGTTGGATCATTGCTGGTTCAGGACTGGGCTAGAACGTCTAGCTACTTTCTTTCCTTTATATCCTTGTGGGATATGACTAAACCCACTTTGACGGAGAAGATAAGGTTATCTACGTTGCTCTTCAACAGCTTGATTATCGAAAAAATAGCTATACTGAAGTTGTGATTCTCTTCCACAAAAAATCTAACCATCAGTCTTTGACCAACGACAAGTCAACGGGTAATTCCAACATTCAGCATCGCAGAAAAAATAATAAAGCTTACGATTGATTGACCTTGCAGTGGGTCCCGGTCCATTGTGGGATTCCTTAAAATGACAGCTAATTTCATAGCCAAAATGGAGCTGCAATTTCTGTAAATCCCCATGGACTCTTTTCCTTTCACTCTTCCAGGGTTTTTAACCCTCGGTAGAAGCAATTTTAAACTCCGAGTTGGCCCATGATGATAAAATGAAAAGATGGAGGCCGCTTCTTGATAAGAGAATTCTTGTCTCGGGCTGTCCAAGATCTGCGGGTATTGCCAACTTATGCAACAAAGACATTATTATTTGTCTGCATATCTTTATCGTATGGGTTTGGTACTCACCCACGTGTGTTTTGGTGATTATGGACAAGATTTAATCTTTGATCATATGGACATGTGCAGTGCACTTCAGGATTTTAATGGACTTGAACAGAGGTATTGAAGGGCCCGTGAGCTAATGGCGTAATAGCCAAATGTTTTGCATTACCCAACAACAACATCTATGTCATAAATATACCCCCCCCCCCCGCATTCTATCTGCTACTGTCCATGCATACTCAAATCCGGGCTCTCATTGACGTGTCACGACTCGGTAGAAGATAGCCCCGAGCGTGGGTCAAATCTTTCGAATCTCCTCAGTTGCGAAGAGAAAACTTTTAACGAGGTCTACAAGACATTCTTCGTTGTCAGGAACACCTCTCTATACATACGCAGTACTCGCTTCTTTGTTATTAATCATCACTTCTTAATTTATCTTTCCCTTCATCTTTTCTTAAGTAAAACCAGAATGAAAACGATGCGAGGCAATCGTGAAAAATTTTGCATGAAAGGCTTCGAGAAATGGCTATAACGACGTGTTAATGTAAGGCAAAACCTCGCAGCATGCTACGATCCATTATTTTCATATTTTTAAGTAGTAGTTCTATATATACAGCCGCATGAAGTACTTATTTCTTTTATGAACTTCACGTAATTAATAAAATTCATTGATCATACTAAAAAAATACTCGCTAATGTAAAATAATCCACTAGCCAAATAGGATCTACTAGGAGTTTTCTCCATCACCAATTATATCCTTTTCGTTGTCTAACTGACGTTTTCCACTCACATACATGCGATCATCTACGTGTCTATAGGCATCGCTCCGCAGAAAAATGGGTTATTATGGAACATCATAAAGGAGTGCGTATTACTCAATAAATCGTCTCTTATGTCCCTCCTACTGTCAAGGGACGTTCTTTATTTTCAATGGAGATGATCGAGATGATGCGCGCTACCGGTAATGTGATATACTGATGCACTTTCAGCTGAAACACGACGATTTTTCCGCGATTTATTGGTTTTGTTTTCCGCGAGACACAAAGATCCTATCAATGTTCTCATTGTTGTATCGGATGGTGTCAATATAAATTTGATGTCTTAGGGAAAAATCGGAGGTAAAAAGCGTACGGAGCATGGTTACGGTTCTGAAAAAAGATTTTTAGGATGGTATGAGAGAAGAACGATAAGAAATGAGGCTATAAACCAAAGGAATGCATTCTAGTAGAAATTTATGCGAGGAAAATAAATATGTAAAATGACGATTGAAAGATTTTTCAGGCAAGTCTAAAAAAATATGCTGGTTTCTTGATATTTTGTAGTATTCTCCTATATATCTCTTATTCTGTAGTATCCTGTTTATGTAGTATTCTCGAGAATATAGAATTACCATCTGAAGTGAGCGACATATGGCTGTCATTATATCAGATGTGAAGTGTAACATAAAATAACTGAAACACTGTATATATAAAATGAGAATCATTTTAATGCATGTAATCAAAAGACAATTGCAATTTTCGTTCCCTTCTTTTGATTTCCATGGGCAGTGTGTCTCTTTTATTTGACTATGTTTTGTTGGTGGACATCTTTCTGCAGTGGGAAGGGGCTATTTTTAAGCCGAAGGATAGTTGTAGAAAGGTATTAAAGGGAATTTTCCAAGGAGATTGAAGGATTTGCAAAGATCTTCATTTTGAGCACCTTATTACAAACCAGACCTAAAGACAGGCAACCTCATAAACAGAATAGTCGCAGCAGAGCCGCAATTATCAGATAACTTGCTACACACAAGGATGCAAAACAACTGAATAAAGCATTTTGCAAATGGGCCGTGGTGGCCTTGTGGTACAGCGCGCTGGATTTCTCTGCTGGGGGTACTCGGATCGAATCCCGGCGGAGCGCTACTAAAATGCCTCCGTTCGTGTCGTCCCTTCATAGAGGGTAATACTGTCCGCCTCTATGGTGCCTCCATAATATAATGGTCAGCAAAACTGAAGTGAATTCTAGACGAAGGTCTTAACGACAAGTGCCTCCGTATTGGTTAAAAAAAAAGAAGGTATTTTTCAAATACTTTGCTGTGCTACATATTTCTTTTACTTTTCAAGGGAAAATATGTGTAAACCTAAATCTATAGACCCTTAATATAAAACCCTTCAGATTTTTTTTCACTGGAATGGTCTTGAAATCGTTAAATTTACTTAAGATGAAATCTGACCCCCCCCCCCCCCCCCGCCTTTTAAGCGTAATAATTGCCCAAAACAGGATAGATTGATTTCCTATAATTTTTGTTATTAATCGTGTTTTGTTATTATATTTATAAAAATTCTTACAGAATGGGTGCTTACGATTGTATGTTTTTTAGGGGGGGGGGGGATCCCCTTTGCATTCGCAAAAATACACGGATTTTACTATCAAGCTTAATGGGTTGTCAAACAGTTCCTTTGGAATTACTTTAAACCAGTTTTTTAGAGTGAATTGTACTAAGCTTTATCTATTATAAAACAAAATCAGAATTCTGAAAAGAAAATATACAACCTTTGTGCTCGAGGAATAAACAGGAAAACTAACGTAAATAAAGCACAAATAGCAATAAGATGCAAATATTTTGCATATGGCTGTTTCGAAGCTACAAAGGAGCTTCTTCATCAGTGCAACGAACTTAGTTGCAGCTCAAAAAAAGCCGAAGACTAAGCCAAAAGAAAAAGAAGAAAATCAGAATTGTCGGAAGATTATTAAAAATTATTTTATGCAAAAAGAAAAAAATTAATGTTTTAGGAATTATGAATCTTAGGTCAATGGATTGCGCGCAGATTTTTTTTAAAACTATAAAAGATATATATTAAATTATTTGTATATATTGTATCCATAGGTTGTACTTTAATCTACACCTAAAATAATTGCCATATTTCACATAAAAATATTTTTCACGCAAATGTATTGCAATGTACAAGAAATATCTTAAAATTTCTTCACAAAAAATTGCTGTAAAAAGATTAGCTATATGCACTTACCAAAATTTAGGTAGAAATTGTATAAACATACTAGATATGCATGTATACAAAATTTTATTAATTTGTGACCAATAGTTTTGAAGAAATAGTGCGCACAAGTATGAAAATAACAGTTTTCATAGAACAGGCCGTTTAAAGTTTAGAGTTTCCATAAATTGCTTTACTATTAGCTTTATACATTTGGACCTAAAAGTGGTTCTAATTGTAGAATCGTCTTCATTTTTTAAAAAAGATTCCTTACATTTCGTTCTTTAAAATTAAATCAAAATAAAAACTTGACATATTTGAAGGTTTTAAGGTGATCTACCCCCCCCCCCCCCTTGAACTCTGCAATCGACTTTTGCAAAGAGAGGGCTGGACAAACCTCATTTTCATAACGGGCTGAACAGTTTAAACCAAACATAGGCCGAATCGGAATGACTACGATTATCTATGCAAATTGCACAACTTGAACATGCAGATTGTAATAGTAATGGCCAAAACTCTAATCACTTACCCATCGCCCCCCCCCCCATATGTTTCGAGTGATTTGAACACGTCCGGTTATCTTGATCTCGAGAAATTGACAATATTTCAAAACAAAGTCAATGCTGTTTTTCTGCCTATTTGTACATCGAACTATTTCCCAATAAGTTGGAATAGCGGGACATAACTAAACGAAATCTCCGGTTAAACGAGAAAATGAGAATATCTCAGTTGATAGAATATTGTATGTACAGAATTATATTACCTTAGTACGAGAAAACTCTGTGATTGAGTGAGGAATATTTGGCTAAATCCCCTTTTAACATGATGATTAACTTCTTTTGGCAATTCATTTCTCGAAAAATTGTATTCTGTCAGCCAAAAGTCAGGGAGATCAGATAATGAACAATCCGACGAAAAGAAGAAACTGACGACTTCCTCAAACCTGCTTTTAAGGCGACAATGGACCATGAAAAACTTTTTTTTTATTTATCAACGAATTGCTATGAAATTTTGTATACTTATACAGTGTTGTTTAGAGATGGAAATTCTAAATTTAAAAAAAGATCAGAATGTAATTAATTAGGATATTAATTAAAATCAGTTTGTTAATTACTCTATTTAAAAATGCTCCATGCACATCAGTTTTTGTCTCAGATATCTAATTTTCTTTCTTAAGCTAGCTTTATATAGTTACAATAAAAGTTAGTAGCAATATTTGATTTACAGTCATATTTACAAAAACTAGAAAAGAAATCGATAAAAATAGGTCATTTTATGCAAAATTTTATCAAAAAATTATTTTTGACTGTAAAAATTTTAAGTTGTTTTAAAATAGTATAATGAATTTATTACTAAGTTTTATTCTAACATATATAAATAATCACTTTATGAAATTTTATGAAAATTCAAGAAAAATTATGACGCATGGAACATTTTGAACTTACCGAAACGACATGAAAACTTGTTTTGAGAAAATAGCATTTAAAGTTTTAATTTAACGTAACATTTCCATTGTTTACGTTTGAAAAAATACTTATAACTCGGTCAATAATGATCGGATCAACATACGTTTTTTTAAATTTAATGCTGATGAGTTGCAGAATCATTTTCTTAAAGGAAAAGAAATCGTTTTGGGGACATATTTTTGTCAATCTGAAGGTCCATTGTCGCCTTAATTTTGAAATGAGGGATTCCGAATTAGAAAGCTGCTTATTTGTGGACAATCGTTTGAGGGTTTCTAAGATACTAATGCAAAATAATATTGTTGTTGAAATAAAGGCAATGATGAAACGGACGATAATTGTGCAGATTTCAAACAGCAATTATCGCCGTACATTTTTTCTGTCTTGCATTAGGAGCCAAATCCAGCCAAAAGTGTTTGATACATCACCGATTCCATTATCTCAGTATCCATTTAGCACGTATGTTGCTGTTTCCAATCCCCTTGGTGTCCTACACCAAGTCCAAAGGACCTAGGTCCTCAAATCCTAGGTCCTTGGCGAAGGGTAGTAAGCAGCTTCACTTTAAGGCGAGTTACCACTAGGGCTGAAGTCTGACTTGACCTCGAAGAACATCGATCCCGTAATTTTGAACCGAGTCAAGTGATGAGACCGGAACACTTGACCCCATACCTCCAGAGGTAAAATTGAGAAATTGGAGGACATTGTAGCGACGACCTATTTTACGTGCCCCGGCCACCATTAGTGTACACGGCGGTGGATTTACATCGACGAGCATCGAACCAGGGACGTTCAGATCACTGGCCCGCTGCTCTTATCAACTGGGCCACCGCGCTTCTATTTAACACGTATAAATGCTATTTTTATCAAATTTCCAACCAAAGCAAAGAAATCCATTTTTTTTATCATAATCTTATAGAAATTTCTTAGATGAAACTGTGGAATATGAGGTATGAATTTTAATTCGTTCAAGTCGATAACTAATCGATACCTGATAGTAAACTTTTTCGGGGTTTGCATGTTCTCATAATGTACAAAATTCTGTATCACGCCTATAGTCGCGATAAGCGAAACTCGCACAAGGTCCATCTCCTAACCATTTTCGTGATAAATATCCAAGGTGAGAGTAACCCCTTGCGTAAATCGAACGTAAGAAAGTTTTCGAAGCTGGAATTATCTTTAGTCGTGTTGGATCAAATCCAGTTTCTGAACATCGCAATACTGGTGCCAGAATAGATAGACAGATCCTCCCTAAGTGACATGTTCGAAACAAAACGCGTCGATCACGAAGGGGAGTTTTAGGAGCTCTAAAGTGTATAACACAGAGTAATTACCCTTAGAGGATGAACAATATTTTAGAATTTTTACATATAAGTTTATCTGTGATATTTTTTTCTTTTTGGGTTGAAAACTACATGAATTTATGCATGATAGATGATGTTTAATCACGCTTTCTCATGTCTGATATTTGAAATATTTTTTAAAAGCAATTTTGACCCCATAAAAGAAATAACCATAAAAGTCGAAAATTGTTTTGTTGGTTTTTTTTTTTCGCTATTAAAGATTCAGACTGCCGCAATCATTTACACATTTCCTAATGTACCGCATAAATCGAGAGAAATTTAAATGTCAGATGAAAGTTCATGATTCACATTATTTGCGTTTCTTTCATAGAATGAAAAAATACCTCAGTAAAAAAAAAATTCTTTCTCAGTTACGGAGTCCAATAGAAAAAAACCTCTGCAAATTCAAGTCGACAATCTTCGTAAAAAATTTCTTGAATTCATTGGGTTAACATTGATTCGAGCAAATCCAATATGGCTGCTGTCCAGCATCCTTAAGGAAATTGGGTCGTGATTTAGAGCTGAAGAAAAACTGCAAGCGACTCTAAATGCCATTAGTACTTTTAGAGAAGGACACATTATTCCTTATTTTTTCATTTTATGTAAAAGCTTTTTAATTACAGCTGACAGTGAAATGTACATAAAGCGATGAAGATGTATGTTCTTTTGTCAAGGCTCTTTTCTGGGTTTTTGTATATGAAGACGCAATAAATACAATAAGAGTATTACCTGTGACAGTCAGTGTCATAAAATTTTATCCCGATGAACAATAAAGCCATCATCGTGTCTCGTTCCCGAGCAAATCAGAGTCGTTCTTATCCATTAAGATTCTAATTTTCATTTTAAATGTTATCTAATGCCGGCCATTTTGACTGGGCAAAAAAAAAAAAAAAAAATACCGATCGTAAAACCAATTTCCGTAAGCCTTCCTAGGCATCCATTCAGCTGGGATTAATGTCTTCCAGAAACAATCTCATGAAATTAAATATTATACCACTAACGCTGAGATTTAACTCGGTTATTACAGTACGGCATTAACGGAAATATATTTTTGATGATTCTCTGCCCAGGGAAAAATTTCCAACCTTGAATTCGCAAGCTAGGATGAATGCGATATTTAATTTGCTCGGAATTAAAGGTATGCTTTAAACGGCCATTTATTCGCTGTTCAAAAAATATTTATGTTTATGTATTTTCACAGACAGACGTACAGAAGGTCGTTCGCACTTTATGGAAACGATTTTGTAATTATTTTTGGCGTTTGCATTTTGAAATAAAAATTTGACAAATTCAGAATAATCGTGTTCTACTGTTTTGTTTTGACTGGAATGTAAAATAAGAGATTTATCTTGAAAATGGCTCCTAAAATATATGGATGGCTCGAAAGTTACGTAACTACGCTTTTCGAGGAGAAATATTCGTATCAACAAATTTTAAAGCGGTGTAAAATTCGCGGTTAGGGCGTTTCAAAAAGGGAATTTATAATATATTGAATTTGGAAGGAAAATAAAGTATAACTGAAAGTAAAAATGAAAACATGACCGCGAAACCTCACACTAAGACTGTTGGAACGCAGACAAATATCAACAAAGTGAAGTCTCTGATTCTAAAAGAAAATCCGCCGACTCAAATATCCATTGCATCGAAACTAGGAATGTCTCTTGGCACTGTAATTAAAATCATTCATAAAGATTTGAAGTTAGAAAAGGTATTCAAACCTAAAGTTTATCTGCTTTTCTCAAAGCATATTGCTGAAAGACAAACGCATTGTAGAAAATTATATGAAAAACACCTAGCAGCTGAAAAATAGAAATTTGTGGTAACACTAGATGCGGCATGAGTGTATTTAAGTGATTGTAATAAAAAAAGATCAATTTTCTATTGCTCAACTGACGGGAATGACCGTACGAAATGGCTTCGTCAGTGTATAGAAAAGTTCCCAAAGGGATTCATGATAGTTGCAGGATTTTGTTTCAAGGGCAAATTAAAAATAAAAAAGTCTCAAGCAAAGTCAAAATGAATTCACTATACTATCAGCAGAATATTTTAGAACCAATTTTTGCAGAAGAAATTCCAGCCTTATTCCAGCCTTAATTTGTAAAGGACATTCATGAAGTTGAGCTTTATATGGACAAAGCCTCTAGTCACGCGTCTAAATCAACTGCCGCTTATTTAGCAAAGAAAGAATCAGAAACAGGATTAAAGTGTATTCCATTTAATGAAATACCCGTAAAATCACCTAACGCCTCTCCAATGGACTTTTGCTCTTTCGGTTTATTAAAACGAGCCTTTGGAAAACGGTTCAAGAGGAATGAAGTAAAATTGTCATGACAGTACTAAGAAAAAATATACTTTCATGGAAAATTCGAGCTAGAGCTGTTGTTAAGAACCATGGCTATCAGACAGAAGCAAATCGCCGCAAAAAAATACGGCATTTATATATAATTCTTAACTATCAAAATCGTTTCCATAAATTGCGAACGACCTTCTGTAGAATTTCAATATGTGAATGTTTTGCGAATTTATATTTTTGAAACCATATTGTCCGAATTAGTATTGAGGACTTATTCTAATAACCTATATAATATAACCATCATAGTTCTATTAACCTCCATAAATGGAACGAGCTAATAATTTGAGTCTGATAAAGATATTATTCACAATTTATCTTCATGTACTTACATGTTCCGAAAAACCATCTCAGAGTCCCGTTAAGTTTATTTTTTAATGTTAACTTAATTTGCATTTCTTTCTGAATTATGATTTTACATCTTTCAGAAAGATTTCTTCAGCATTACCTTTTTAGTCTTATACATAAAATCTAAACTGAGGAGTAATGAGATATTTCATCACTGTAGTTCTTATGTACCTCCAATTTTGTACTTTGAATAGATGTAATATTCTGCTGTTTAAAGCAATCCGTCCAGTTGAACCATATATATATATATATATATACCGTATTTTTCGGACCATAAGACGGAGGATTTTTAGAAAAGAATATTTTGTATTTTGTTTGGTATAAAGATATTTTCAATTTCTTACTTAATATTGATAAAAAATACTTATAATAAATAATATATATATATATATATATATATATATATATATATATATATATATATATATATATATAAAATATATATATAATGTTTTGCATGTCGGTGTTTTTGTGGCTTTGAAAATAGTTTTTGCCGTTGGAATATTCCACATTTCCAGAAAATTGTAAAATTATTAGTATTAATTAAATTTTAGTTGGCTTTTTTATTATAACACTGTTTTTTTTTAGTGCATTGGTGACTTTACTCATGTTTCCAACATTAGGTACTTCTAAAATATTGTTGCCGAAACATTTATATTAAAGATGTGAAAACTGCCTCGTATTATTATTTCTGAAACATCTCAACTTGTAATCAACAGATGATTTTTTTATAATTTTCGAAACATCTCAACTTAGTTTCCAAGTGTTGCGATACATTTTAGGAAAAATGGTTACACAATGTTTCATACGCCAAAATTAATTTGTATTCACTTTGAGGAGAAAATGTAGTATAAATCTTGTATATTCCTTCTTAAGAATTAAGTCATGTTTGAATAAAAAGTGTAATGAAATATCTATGTTTTATGCAGCATTTTCCCCCTTCTGTTTCTTAGCATGCTTATATTTCGTTGAAACGAAAACACGTCAGTAGGAATACATCAAAAGATAAAAAATATTCATTAGCTACTTACACACCATGTCCTCCCAACATTTTATGTCCCTAACAAGTACGAGTGAATGTTTGTCATATAACTAGGGGTATGAATATTCTAGCTATTTCATTGAATATTAATCTTGACGCTGCGAAACCGCGCAAATAATAATAGCGAATTAGTATTTGCAAAACATCTCAACTTGTGTTCATGCAAATTTATTTCTACTCCAATGGAAGGCTGCTTTGCTAGCGGAACGAGAGAAGCAGACACGGCTAATTTCGCACAGAAAGATGCACAAACTATGTACTAGATTGATGCAGTTCATATTTAGCAGGGCGTAGTGTTAAGATGTTAGATGACTGTTGTTTGGCCTGTTATGAAGCTCTATGTTCATGTAAATAGAACTACAGATGAAAAATAGCATTTTATACGTTTTATAGGTAACGACTCGCTCAATGGTTCGTGCTTCTGACCATTCTTTACGAAAGGGGTGGTTAAACAATACATTCGTAATTGTTAATACATTCGTACAGCTGGAATTATCTAACAATTACAGCTCAAACTTGAGAAAAAACCTCTTTTATAATTATGGAAACCGGCTGAATTTTCAATGCAATACCTCGAACCGAAAAATATCAAAATATTTTGCGGGCACGATCTAAACATTTTAACAAACAAGATAGGAAGATATATATAGTATATATATATATATATATATGTGTGTGTATAAATGTGGCAGGCCCTTATCCTGAAGACCTTTTCCCGTATACACCAAGAGAAGTTTCCTACGTCTTCATGGACGCATGCAGTGAGTGAACTAAAGGTGCCTCTATCGAAGTGACGGCACAGAAACATCTATGCCCGAGCCGTAATTCGAACCTGGGTCAACGCGATTGTACATTTCCTCGCTAACAACTATACAACGCGGGCAGCACAAACTAGAGAGAAAACTATGGAATATTTGTAGACACAAACCTCTAATTATGTAAATGCTGTAACTGGTGATTTGTTAATAGGTGATTTAAAAATTTTAAAAAAATGCTCAGTAATTCCTTAGATTCCAAACGTTGCGTTGCATTTCAGGAACACGGTCAACCAATGTTTTATACGCCAAAATAATTTTTAACTCTTTGATGAAAAATGTAGTGTTCCAATCTGATCATCTCCGGACTTTTCCTTCTTCGAGTATATTAACTTTTTTTTTTTAATCATAAGCTGTTCCCAATGTAATTCTACTAACAGCTGCAGTAGTGAATTGTAGCGCAAGATTTCTATAAATAGATCACTTCCTGTGTAGCGCGCATGCGCATTGATTTTCAACACTTCGGATTCCCGCGTTAAGTAATTTTTGTGACACTTCGAAAAGGTGCTTCGTAGGGCCTGTTCACATAGGAGTCCGTTGCGTTGCGTTAAGGAAAAGATAACGTTGAGACGAAAATAAACCAATCATAGGACTCCAAACGATTAGCAATGAAATTTTTAACGCCTATGATTGGTTTATTTTCGTCTCAACGTCATTTTTTCCTTAACGCAACGCAACGGACTCCTATGTGAACAGGCCCTTACTGTAAAGAGCACATTCTACACTGCTCAAAACAATTAGGGGAGCACGTGGTTTTAACGAAATTACGCAAATACTTACACCGATAAGTAACATAAAATAAATCATCCAAAACCTAGCAGGAAACAGAAGAAGAAAACTTCATATGCAAATCAAAGTTCATGACGTCAAAAACCAGAAAAAGAACATAAGGGCGGAAATCGGGATGTTGCAGAAACGTCTGTTTCACTGCCTTAACTGTGAAATTCGATTGCTCAGTTATTCTTTTTGAGAAAAGGTAACTTGAAAATGTCTCAACAACGTGATTTACCGGAATCCATGGCATGACGTATTATAGGCAGACTTGAATCCGGGCAAACACATCGTAGTATCGCGGACGCTGTTGGAGTCAGCAGAAGTGTCGTTGCAAGGCTGTGGAATCGATTCCAAGAAACAGGAAATGTTAGACGTCGACCAGGGCAAGGTCGGCCACGCGCCACTACAGTGACCGGTATATACTGTTAACAGATCGTCGAAACAGAACAGACAATGCTACTCAGCTGCAAAGACAGTTGCTCTTGGCAACAGGACAAAGTACCAAACAGTCCAGCCAAACAGTACGTAATAGGCTTCATCAGGGAGGTCTCTATGCACGTAGGCCAATGGTCTGCATTCCGTTGACCTCACGCCACCGTGCGGCCCGAAGAAGATGGGCTGCTGAACATCGATATTGGGAGCAACATGATTGGAGCCAAGTGCTGTTTACAGACGAGTCCCGATTCAGTCTGGAGTGTGACACACGACGTGTTTTGGTATGGAGGGAAAGGGACACGCGAAATAACCCGACATTCGTTCGTGAACGGTCACAATACAGACGAGCTGGTTTTATGGTATGGGGTGGAATCAGCATAGGTGGACGTACGGACCTGCATATCATTTGGAATGGTACTTTGACGGCCCGAAGGTATGCAGACGAGATACGGAGACCTCATGTCATACCTTACGCTGCAGCCATTGGAGATTCCTTTGTTTTCCAGCGTGATAAAGCCAGACCGCATACAGCTCGTCTTGTGGAGAACATGCTTGAAGCTGAAACAATACAGCGTATGCAATGGCCAGCGTGCTCTCCTGACCTGAATCCAATCGAGCATGTTTGGGACATGCTCGGACGATGCATTGCTGCGAGACCAAGGCCTCATTTTACTCTCCGAGACTTGGAGATTGCACTTCTTGAGGAGTGGAACAGTATTCCCCAAAGTCTTATCGATAACATCATCGCATCCATGGAAAACAGGTGTGCAGCAGTCTTAGCCGTTCGAGGAGACCACACGCCATATTAAAAATCTTGCATCATTTCTAAACAATACTTTTTTTATCGTTTACATGTAACCAAATTGTTGCCCTAAATCATCTTTTCATGTTTTTTTCCATATTTTCAAATAATTAAAGCTTAATTACAAATTTTTTACGTCTTTTTTTCTGTATTGCGCATTGATACGCGTGTACTATCCATTTTATGCCAATACGTGGCTGTCTCGCAAGGTTTTCTTAACTTCTTTGCTTGCTTCCCTAATTTTTTTTAGCAGTGTATATTCATTAAATGTTATTCTTAATATTAATTCTCTTGACTTTCGTTTCTTCTGTCGTTTTGATTTAGAAACTTCTAACCACTGAACCATATGTTGACTACTTCCATGTAGTATAAATCTTTGTAAAGTTTTAAATCGTGTTTCGATTATTAAAAAAAGTAATGAAATATATTGATAATTTCCCTTTTGTTACTTTACATCCTTATGTTCCGCTAAAACACAAACACGTCGATAGGAACTTATCAAGAGGCGAACATTTTTCATTAGCTGCTTACTCATTGTCCTTCTGTCTACTTTCAACCGGCAACAAGTACGAGTAAATGTTTTTCCTAAAACTATGAATATTAATATTCTAGTTATTTAATTAAATATTAATCTTCATGCTGTGCAATAATCTCAAACGTTTAACGCTTCCAAAACTATTCGCCCATTTTTTCCCCACCAATGAAGCGCCATTATTCCAATACTATTGTGAGAAATTTCTTTTCTGAAACACAGAATATTGATCAACGCTTTCCGGCATTCTATAGGTTATTATTCTCAGCTCAGATAATAACGATTTGCTTTCTGTTGCCAACAACCAAAGAATGAAAAATGCCATTTATTTTATTTTTCTCACATTTTCTTTCCCAGTGAAAGGTTTAAGCTTCAGATACGAATCGGGGCGTTTAAAATGTTTTCACAGCTCTCTCTATTGAACATTTTTCTTGTTTTCCTTTTCATCGATTTCCCGTTCACATTTTTTTTTCATCGATTTTTTTTTTTTTTTTTTACTTCTTACTTTTTGATTTTCTATTCTGTTAGCTGGTTTCCTTTAAAAGAAGCAGCTGTTAGAGAATGTCTTTCTTTTGTAGTTTGGTGACACTTAATGTTGTGCCGTTCGTTCTAAATCGTCTTGAAAAACCGATTTAAAACTTTTATTTTCTTCTCCTTACGTGTTTTACATCGCGAAAAATCCTTCAAAAAGGGGAGTAGCTCCCATATATCAATGGTACTGGCATCGGGATTCTGTATCGTTATCGTTGAATAGTTTGTTGCCTGGTAGCTCTTTGTTTTGCCTGCGACCTAGTTAATGTTATAACATTGTGGCGTCACGACAGGTAGTAAGGCATTATCTCTCTGAGGCATTTTGAAGACATTTCACAACTATTGATCCATACCAAGAAAGACAGAGTTCTAATTAACAAACGCAGGCCAAATTTTTAAAACAAAACTTAACAATTTATTAACAGAAGAATTAAACATTAAACACTTCCGACGTAATCCCTTAATTTACGTGCAGATTCACAAATACACGCTCCAGGGGCCATTCTCGGCCCAACAACACAGGAGCCTAGCAAAACACGTCTATCCCGCTCGGATTTTATACAGCGTCTCTCCCTCCAATGTCTGGATCTTCAAAGGGGTGGAGGGGCCCGCAGATTATCGGCTGACAGCTCTTCTAGACGCCGAACTTTATTACATTCCGAAACGTTAAGTTGACAGCTTTAGTGGCTGCGTCTCTGTGAGGAAAATGGTTTTTAATCCCCCCACGTGTTCCGAACTGGTGGAACCGAACAACACATTCCTTGAAAAACACGCAGCTGTGTTTTCCAAGCGCTTGTGGGGTCTCGGGAAAAAATAAGACCCTATTTCCAGTACGCTACAACATGAATCAAGACATTTCGTGTCTATAAAAAAAATACTGCGTATACAGTGAAATTTCTCTAGACGGCTTCCTCTCTAAACTGCCATATTTTGTTCAGAACCGATTAAACACTGCATAAAGCCAATGTTATGAAAAAAACCTCCTTTCGCCGACCACCCCTCAAAATGGCCATTTTTTTTAGGAACTATTACTGGCCGCCATAGAAAAGTTCACTGTATATTATTGCATACGATTCTGACAATGCAGTGTTTTCAACTGGTGAGTTGCTAAAGGTGTTGCAAGATATTTTATCAATTAATAATATAAAGACTATAAAAAATAATACAAAAGTAGCAGCGAAACCCGTATTAATTGGAAACCTGTTATTTAAAACATTTAAATAATATTCCTATTTACTAAATTTGATGATAAAAACTATTTATATGTTAAGGTTGAATAGTAAGCATAAACAACTGTATCATTTCATATAAATAAGTTTCTGAATATGGTGCCTGAGTATGTAAAGCAGTGGCGCGCCCAGGATTTAATCTTGCGGGGGGGGGGGGGGAGGTTGAACGGATAAAAATATTTATAATGCAGATTCAATATTCATAATACAATTTCTATTTCTTTTAGGAAGGGGGAGGGCAGGGCCCCTTGGATGCGCCACTAATGTAAAGCGTAATTTGTAAGCTCTGTCAATTTCCCCCCCCCCCCTGAAACCTGATTCATCAATCCTTCGGAAGATATTCCAGATCAGTTAAATTTTATTTTAAATTTCTTGGAATCAGGTCTAGTTCTACTGACTTTTCCTAGAAAAAAAAAGTCTAAAAATTCAGTTTCGGTTATCGTAGTTGTGTTCTTAATTTTCGTAACTTCACATATGACCTCTGACGTCATTAACATTGAAATATATTTTAAAAATTTTAAACCTGTAAGTTCTTTTTTTTTAATAATTGACGGGTAAATTTTTAATAAAATACTTTGAAATCAATAAAATATCGTACAATTTCCTGAGCAATATCTGCATGCATTGATAAACACATTGGAAAGTATTCCCTTAGTTGCTTTAACAATTTTTTTAGCTTAAGCATACAGTACAAAGCAACTAGTAGCCGCACTGCTTTACTAAATGGGATAATTCTATTGAAAATTTCGAAATTTTCATTAAAGGGGGCTCCCCCCCTTTAATTTAAGGGGGGGACTCTTATGTTATTCATTTTATGTTATGTTATTAATTTTTCTATTTTTCTGTTAATAATCTTATTATTAATCATCTTTTTAAGAAAATGTTTTATTGACCCTCCCCCCCCCCCGTCAATAAAACATTTTCTTAAAAAGAAGATTATTATGTGAAAAAAGTTTTAAAAACTTTTATAGATAGGTAAATGTTGTATATTTACCAGTAAAAAGATAACATTCATTTTATTTTATTAAATGATTGTAAAAAAAAAATAAAAGGGATATTTATCTTTAATTTTAAGGCCTTGTTCACATTGCATCCGTAGCGGAAAGGAGCGTTAGCGTTAAAAATTTTAACCAATCGTAGAGCTCAACGTAATGACCACGTGATATGTCAAACCAATCATAGGTCATGTCAATAGTCCAACGCTGCTTTCCTCCCGACACCGAGAGGTGTCGTTGGAGGAAAGCAGCGGTGTTCTCTGGAAAAATGGGAACATGGCCTACGAATTGCAACAAAGAAGCGCTAGAAATGCTCCTCCTTCTTTGATTTTAAAGAATAGATTGATGTGTGTGTTGTGAATAAAGCGCCTTAAAATCCACAGATGCAAAATATGTTCAACTGCACTCATGGCAATTGGAGGAGTCCCTCCACAAGCATCGGGGCATCAGATGTGATATTTTCTAAAAGTGAATCACTAGTGCAAAAATTATTCAAAACTTTTATCTTAAAAGAGAAATGCTCGAAATATCCAAAACAAACTTTCTCGCACTAGCATGGTTATGAAAATAAAACGTAGGAAATGTTTGAAAAGGAAAAAGAGAAATTAAAATCTATGGTTAAATCGACTGCGTAGCGAAATCCGACCAAAATAAACAATTAAAAAGGCACGAAGAATGATTTGAATCACAATACACTATAATAAAGTATCTCAAAAATGATATCAAGGGGTGAAAGCAGGAGAAAGCAAAATGAATTTCAGAATCAGGACACAAGAATTGGGTCAATGGTAAGTCCAGTCTATGAGTTTCATAACTGAAATTATATTTCAGTTATGAAATATAATTTCAGTTATGGAACTCATAGACTGGACTTAACATTGATGATACAGTTATGATATTTCATCACGTACTTAGTTCAATACGTGATGAAATATAATTTTAATCGTCTTTGACTATGATTCCATGTCTTTAAAGTTCTGGTAGTTTTCAAAATGTTCAAACCGAAGCCAGTATACTCCATCCTACTCTTACTGATATTTCTGGTATAGCTTATTTTTATGGTGTTTATCCCTTTCGACTGGAGTATTTAAAACTAGGGCGTAACATTGTTCGTTTACTCGTGAAGCTCTATTGTCTTCAACTTACAATGGAACTTTTGTTGTTGTTTACAAATCCCAGGCATTTAGTCGCTAGGCCGTTAGCCTACGAGCCTAATGGAACTATTGTTTAGGCATACATTTTTCTGTGAATTGTAGTAAATCATGGGTTTTACAACAAACGTTTTGCCCTAGAACGTATTTTGCTTCGAAGGATCAGTTAGACGCTCTACTTTGCAAAACATATACGTCATTTTTATCTTTATCTCGAGTGACTATTGTTGCCAGTAACAGAATAGATGAGCTCTTTAACTGACATAAACAAAAACTGCCGGACATCGTTTAACCGTTACCCGACTGAGGAGATACGGAACTATAACCTTAACCTCTAAGAGCTGCGTCGTTTTATTGCAGAGTGGTTTGATATATGATCATGTTAATCATCGTTATTCTTTTTATTGTAATTAAAATTATGTGAAGAGTCTTGCTGATTGGATTTAATATATTTTGTAACGGAAAACTATGTATCCTTTTTTTTTTGTCTAATTTCAAAAAAGGTAATTACCAATATCCCTGAGAAATGATCAGGAATATAGAAGGTAAATACTCAATTCTGACTGTTAATCACATGAATATGGGTTAACTCCCGCTAGATTTCCTTCGACAAGAAATCCCGAGAAATTACAGGGAAGGATTCTTTTACTTTTATTGAGTTTGGCAACCTGAACAGATTCTTATTCAAACTCTACCAATCATGTATGCAACTGCTTATTCAACGGATATTTAAGGGTGAAACTCAATTATGTTTATTAAAAGACAAGTTTCGTGAGATGAGGAGAACTGATTCGACCCAGAACAAAACAAAAACGATTGCAAACAAAAAGTTTGGAGCAATCTGAATTTTGTCTTCTTTCATGTAAGAGAGCATCCGATGTGCAATTGCTGGGACATTCGCGATTCGTAGTTTTTGATATTTGCTATAAATTGTACTACACTAGCAGCAGAAATATTTGCTTTATTGTAGATTAAAGGACGTCTCATATTTTGTGTGTCCTTCCCGTAAAACAAGCGCGCTAGGTGCGAAAATGAATACGGCGTATGTTGTTTCGTATACCCCTTTTCGACATAAAGGTTAATATATTGGGTTGCCTGACTGGACGTTAACAGAAATGCTGTCTATTCTCGGGAAATTAATGTTTAAACTATGGTAGTAATGTGTTTAGATGCTTAACAAAGCCGTTGGATATTTATTCATATGTTTTAACATTATCCACTTTCTTAAGTAAAAAATACTTAATGATGAGGGTTACGCAGTTATTTGAAAATATTCTGAATTTCATGTTGAAAATAATTAAGATAAATTCCGCGAAATCAAAAATTAATCGACTTCTCTCTCTCTCTCTATCTTCATTTCCAATCCAGTTAATCGAACTATAATTTCGCAATTCCATCGACTTCCTCGAAGTCTTCTAAATTGGATCCATCCACTTGAGTTCCATCCCTCTGCTTTATTTTGATTAGATTCGTGTAGAGAGTTTAGCCCCTAATTGGAGCTTACATCTTAATTTGAATTTCATCCAGCCTAATGGCTAACCGATAGAAGAACCCTGCCGGATATTTCTTAAAAGGTGTGCCGATGGATGCTGTGAGTCATATAAAATAAATAAATCTTCGCGAGGCTCTCTCAATTCAGGTTTGAACCGTATCAATTTAGGTGAATGCTGTTTTATTTCTCCGCGTATCTTACGAACGGTATTTCTAAAGATTATTACGGTTACGAAACGTTTTAAGGTAGTCCGGGACAAAAAACTTTATTTTATATTTTTTTTACGTAGTGATTTTTACCCTCAAATATTGCTCTTCATTATAATTATTATGCATTTTAAAAAAATGCTATAATTTAAAATATTGCATATGTAAATGCAATATTTTACAGCAGTTGTGCGCAAACTCTGGGTTAGAAAAATAATTGGAAGGGTCGTGGATAGTTTGAAGTAAATTTATATAGTGTTGAATTATTTAATTAAAACATTTACTATATATGTGCTAATAATTTTCAAACGATGCTCAATTTTAATTTAAATTTTTGTTGATTTTTGCGTAAATGAGATATTTATACATATTAATATTTAAATATGAAGTTTTAATCACATGAAATTTTCCAAAAACAAGTGCAGACGGTAAGCGAGACGTTTTTTATTGTTATTAAGCAAAGTAAATATATACCAAAAGGCTTCATTTCATTGATTTTTAAAATAATTTGTTGAAATTTGCTAATTTCTTTTTTCAAATTCCTTGGTTAAAATTCCCCTAATTTACTGTTTGTTTTAAAAAAAAAGAATAGCTACTACCAAAAAAATTTTCATTGGAAGTCGAATGATTTTTTTCTTTAACCTTTAATCGGGCGCTCCCGTGTATAAAGTGCAACATTTTTGTGATTTTGAATGATTTGTTTTTACAAGTAAAGTTGAATGTTCTAAGCAGTTTCTATTTATAGCTACACCCTTTCTAATGCAGGTCCGATTTTCTGACCCTTCTATTCCTTTCTATTCATTGTTAGTCGTGGTTTCACCATGGTAAACCAGCAATTATACTGGATTGCAATACGACAAAATTATGAGTTGATGTAGTAAATCAAATGTGCAGCTATTACACGGTATCCCGCATATCACGAAGATGGACAATCTCATTGTTTTTTAGGTTTTTGGAGATAATAGCAATCGATTCGCAAGTTGTCCTTAGATGCATTAAACCAGACAGTTTTGAAATTAGGCGATTGTATCTGCATTTTTTGGCCTTTAATTATAAATATATCTCAATATTAGCAACATTTTATATCTTGTCTTAAAACGCAAAATTAATATTTTCAATATAAAAAAAAGTTCATTACAAAAGGAATAATCAAGGTTGAAAGAGACGTTGCACTTTATGCAACGCGCGCCTGGTGGTGTCCGAAACCCGTCCGACGGGTTTGTAACCAGTTGCGCCGTGTGCGTGGTTCCATTCAATTACATGGGTTACGACTCATCACGGAGTGGTTTGTGATTGGAGTCAGTAATCAGTTTCTTTTGAGTTGCTCCGTGTGCAGACGGCCTTATTGTATGTAGGTATGTAAATAAATTGTTAGTATACAAGTTTAGAATTGCTCCAATTTATACTTATAATTATGTATATTTACCACCTGTCAACTGCAGCTGCAAATTCAGGATTCAGGCTTACGGGAATTCGGGTTTCCGGTAGGTAACCAGTCGGGGTAGTAAAGGGTACGATTCCCCCAGATGTCCTGGGGATGCTGGGTCAAAATTGAGGGGGCAACTAGCTGAAGACGAACTCCGACTCTTGCGGTGCTATTTCACACCGGAATCGCACACTTCAGCCAGTAGCCTATATGGACCTGGTCTGGAACTTCCAACCAGGGAGCATAAGAAACAACGTATGTTAAAGGACATATGATATGATATGATATTGTTAAATAAGGTATCGAACGCTCTTACAATGCTCAGCCAAAGTCATTAAATTTGTTTGTCAACATTTGCCAACTTCTTTTTCCTATTTTGTTTTGTTAGCATTTTTCTTATTTATTTATTTTTTTAAATTTGCTACTACCCAAAAAATTTCATTAGAATCGTTTGAAATTTTATTCAAAGAAAGTGCATCGCGGTCGAAAAAAGTTTGTGCATCACTGGTTTAAGCTACCCTTTATTTACGGTTACAAAATCAGCATATAGATATAAATTCACATCTGAATTCCACCACGCGTGGTTTTGATACCTATGCTGTTTTATGTGAATGAAGATAACGAAGCTAAATTTTTCTAATATTCGATCTTAATTAAATCATGAATAATTCCTAAAGATTCGCAAACATTGAAAGCCTCGATTCTTATATATAGGTTATAAAAAGTATTCATACAAATTACTTTGGTGGTTAAATAGCTTAGTTTGAAATGGGCTAATTTAAATATTAAATAGATACGTGTAGCCGAAAAAGAAACGGGATTTTGTACTCCTTAAAACACCAAATTCGTAAAGGAAATGGGTACATTGAGCTGGCTTACTTTCTACCTCTTAAAGCTTTTTGGCTGTTTTCCCTGAAGAAATAGATTTCCACAGAAGCTCTACTTTTCAACAAATCGATAATCTGATATTTTAGGTACGATTTGAATTTCCTTAAAAGGATAAAACATTCGTTCTTTTAAACTTCCTTTCGCCCTCTTTTTTTTCTGTTTGGGATTATGCAAAACCGAAGATTCCAGTTTATTTTCTCTTTACTTTTTGTTATTTCTTCTGAGATTTTAGTGTAAGGAGGAAAACGGTATTTTTTCTCTAACCAAACTTGTAGCATTTGTCTTTAAATTCTCTATTCTAATATAAGGTTTTGCGTCTCTAAAACTACTTTTAACAGCTTGGAAAATAGGACTTCATTGAATGGTTATAAGGATATAACTTATATTCTTCAAATAATCCCATAGAATGTTTTTTTTTTTTTTTTTTTTTTTTTTTTGGGGGGGGGGGATGGCTACGCAGCAAAATATCTGTATTTTAAAAATAGCTATATATATTAAAATGGATGGATGTGTGTGTGTATGTTCCAGCATCACTCTGGAACGCCTGGAGCAATTTCAACCAAACTTGGTACACATATCACTTACAATCTAGAAAGAAACATTGGGGGTATAAGATACCCCTAGAACCCCTAGGGGGGGGGGAGGGGGCACATGTAAAAATAACCGAAAACGACTGATATTAGTGTTGAATCCCTAGTTTTCGGGGTCGCTGAGATTAATAGTGACTGTTCCAATGAAGTTTAAGTGCATAACCAACGTTGTCATAAAAGGTACATATATCGAAACCTCTTATAACGCTGCAGTGTATACATCTAGAAAAATTATTGGTATACCTTTTGAAGAAAAATGTTCTGCACTTGGCTTGAATCAAAATCATCAATTAATTGGCTTTTGAAACTTTCTTTACCAAGTCTAGCACTTCATTTCTGATGCATAATTTCTTCCCGGCTGCTATTTCGTATATAAATAACTAAATAAATCTCCTAGTGTCGATGTGCATTCATAAGAACTATTCCTTCAATACTGTGTTAATTTATCAATTTTCAAGTTTGCTGCTTCATTGTGTTGCGTTAGCTTAACTCCGTATCCCTACGGAGCCTTTTGGTCAAATCGGACTGACACAAACGTTCCATAAAGGTGTTGTCAGACAGATCAATGCAATCAAGCTGCTCACTACGCGCAAACGTTCCGGTAGTTTTCTGGTGGTGCTTTTCAGTTTATCTGTTACGTTAAATGTACCATTTGTGTTACACTTAGACCGTAATGTTATGTATAGCTAATTAGTGCACAGTAATTGTTCTTTTCGTTTATTTCATCATCATTATAAGTGGGGAATAATTTTGCTAGATATAAACAGCGTGCCTTATGTTTATAGCAATGGTCGTAAAGATGCCTATTAGCTTAATTGTCTCCTTTGAGACACATTAAAGAGAAATTACGTTTAAAAATTAAGTTTTGTTGCTTGAGGCAATATGAGAAAACGAGAAAAAGAATGCCTTTAAATAGTTTATATTGTATTTTGACTGAGAAATATGAAGTTTTTCTAAAAGAGCGAATGTTCGTTGCAAAGTTCTTCAAGATTTATATAGTATTTGTTCGTACATCTCCTCATAGTGAGGTAAAAATCCAATATACTAAAGGAAGATGTAGCATTCTATATAAATTTTATATTGCACTTTAGAGTATTATATAAATATATCTTAATGATCTGTTACGATTAATCTATTTAAACTTTACTGAGCCGCTTTATAACTTTTGGGATCAACTTACAACTGAGATGATATTTGATGTCAGTCATACCTATTTTGCAAACGGAAAAAAGTCTCATAGAGGGGTATTCCTCTTTCAACCACCTGTTAATTAAAATTCAAAACACCCTGGGTTTTTCCACCATCTACAAAACCTTACAATATTTTTGACCGTTTTCGCGCTCTGAACCCATATTTGCGTTCCAAAAAATCCCTCACTAAATGCTAAGAACCCATGTGTTTTAACACAACCATTCAGCTTGGACTATGAACGTATCTACGCGTTCGAGACCAAAGATGCATCAATGCCTAGAAATAAAAACAAAATACTTAAGGCTGCTATGTACTAACCCCATTGGATTCGCTCACCTCAATGTTAACCTATGGAGAAAATTTGTCCACGGATTGCCGACTTGGATTCAAAGACTTTTTTTCTTAAATTGTACTCCGTCATAGAGAAAGAAATTTTACATTTGTGTACATTTTTCGTTTCTTTAAAAAATGCAATTAATATTTTAAACTTTAAATTATTCGGGAAAAAATCTGGTATAGTGTGTTTTAAAAGCTCATAAATTCCTTCGGTGGACGAAATTTATAAAATGAATCCTGTAGCGCTTTGCAGAAAAATTCAGGCTATCTGACAATATCAATTTTATTTGACTATCAGCATTTATGTACCTGTAAATAGTTGACAAAATATATTTTAAATAAAAAATTGGGGGGGCAGTGCTTAACCCGCCTATAGAGAGAGAGCCATTACAATCCATCAAAATTTCAATCCTAAGGGGGGTGGAATTCTCGAGCTGTCAACTGGACTCCTCCCACCACAAGAGTCTGCAAGAAGAGGAAAAGGGAAATACGATTTTTTTTCTTAGTACATAGCAGCCTTAAGTACTTTTTTCCACTTTTGAGCTTATGGGATGCTTTATTGGAGCTGTTCATTAAGGTTCCATGCGTATTCATTGCGCATTTGTTAACATAATGAGTTATATTTTTTATTGCGACCTTTGAGATTATCATTGCCAATACAATCAAAGGATTTTCCACCAGAACTCCAAACTTACTCTGCCCATCATGCGCTAAACTAATTTATTAACGTGCGTGCGTTTCTGTGTGTCACAGAAAAATTGTTATCACCTATGAAGACCGAGATAATCGGATATCGACACTTGCAGCTATGATTGACATTATCTGCAGCGGTATTTCGCATTTTTCGCAGTATGTACTATAATTGCGACTCTAAGGCCGTCTGCACACGGAGCAACTCAAAAGAAACTGATAACCGACTCCAATCACAAACCAGTCCGTGATGAGTCGTAACCTATGTAATTGAATGGAGCCACGCACACGGCGCAACTGGTTACAAACCCGTCCGGCCTTAATCCCATAGAGAGACCTAAATGGATGTCATCAACGCTTTTGATAAATGAGCCATTATTTTATACTACCGTGTCCTATTATTACCAGTGCTACCTTATCCTCCGAACTACTGATTTATCTTAACTAAAATGTGTATTTGTATAATATGGAACTCTGGCTGTCATCATTTTTGCACTAAAAAGACTTAAAATGCCTTTCTTTGGCTGTCTAACCACTATTTTACTATGAACATGCATGTTTACTTTACTTCATACGTGAATTTGTATTTATGCAGATGAGCTTCAAAACCCACGTTTTCGTGCAGCCAATTGCATTATTTCCGAAATTTTATTTATATCGTACAGTTTTAGAGAGATGATACCTGCATCCAAGAACCGCTCACTTGTAGGAACTGTGCATTTATAGAAATAAAAACTCTATACATTTTCCATTTTAATATAAAAAGGCAACTTCCCGAGTTTTTAGCGGGGTAATCCGATAAATTTAAATGCAGTTTTGTATTTCTAGAAAAGGATGGAAGTTTTGCGCTTTTAAAATATCTGTGCGTTTTATTCTAGGTAACAAGGAGGACACCGGAAGAAGAATTTTTGCAGTTTGATTTCACTTGAGATTTTTTGAGATATTTTTAAAAGAAATTCTGTATCGTAGTTTGAAATTATTTTTGTCATATATAATTTTTTCTCTTCCAACGCGGAAGGCACTTGTACCTTCAGTTCCTTGTGTTCAGTTCCGGACGTCCAGTGAACTGAACGTCCCTGGTTCGATGCTGGTCGCTGCATATCCACAGCCGTGTTCTCTAATCGTGGCCGGGGCACGTAAAATAGGTCGTGGCTGCAGTGTCCTCCAAGTTCTCAAATTTAGCCCTGGAGGTGCGGGATCAAATGTTCCGGTCTCGTCACTCGGCCCAAAAATACGGGACAGGTCATTTAGCCAAGTCGGACTCCGACCTTTGTGGTACTAATTCAAAACAGAAACCGCTCCTTTCAGTCCCATAGCCTATTAGGACCTGGTGAATGAAACCTCTAACCAGGGGGCATTAGCAACAACAGCAACTTTGTACATTAAAATGCATCCGTATAGTAAATACATTACTAAACGCATTCATGAGTATGTTTTACATAGCGAAGTTATAGAGGTCGAAAGGCAAGGAAAAAGAAATTAAAAAACATAACTTACTTGGAAAATTGTTTTTAAATTCTAATAATCTCGTAATACCTATAATTTATAAAAAAGTTTTATTTTATATTTTTTTATGCATAAACTTGCTTCCATTGCGTATTAAAATCATCAGCGCGGTCTTAAGTGCGTAATTTAACGATAATCGCTAGCAAAAATGCAGAATGGCGATACATATTGAGCAAGGCCGTGAAAAAACAAAGTAATAACAAGAGAAAAGGTATCAAATATCATAACAAAAAAAACCATTTATGATGTTTTCTATGCAGAAATTTAGATAGTTCACTCCATAAAAACCAATGAAAAGAGCACGGTTTAATGTCTCTCAGAGCATGAGGAAGCAAAAAAGAAAAGGCAATTATCTGATTTTCGAATATAGTAAAAGGGCGAAACCGTGGAAATGGCTAATCAATATCGAGTAAAGGTAAAACATAGTTGTTATATTCGCTTTGTTGAATGTTCTGTTTGTGTTGGTATGAAAGCTTCAAATAATCAATAGCCCTTTCACGATTTCCGAAAGGGGAACATAAATACATTTGACATTGCTAATAAAGTATAGCGTAAAGAGAGGGTTATACACGTAGAAAAGAGATTTGTGGGCTTGTTTTTGTTTTTTACGCGTTATTGGAGAAAAAGAATTTGGTATTAGAATTAGAAAAGGAAAAAGAGCCGAGATACCAATTAATTGGTCATTTTAGGACACAAATTGACATTTCAGTTAATAAATGTCACGGAGAAAACAAAATGCACTCAAATACTGCCATTTTTTTAATCTAGCAAGAATTATTGCCATCGTTTAATTCTTTGTAGATTTTATGGATCCTATAACTTTTTATACTAACTTTTTTTTTGGTAGAGAGTTTGGGCTTTATTAAACTTGTCGACACAACTTAGGGAACTGTAGACGCCCTCATCTTGCGCTGTAGCAGTAAATTTGCCTCAATTAGTGAATTTTCATTTTAAACAGTTTCTGGTTTTTTTAAAAACTTTTTAGTTGGCTAGTTTTCCTAAAAGACGCCCGGTGGCGCAGTGGTTAAAAGCGTCAAGCTGCCACGCCACGGGTCTAGGGTTCGATCCTGCGACTGGGCAAGGTCGACTCAGCATTTCATCCCTTGAGTGGGTCGATAAAATGAGGACCAAGCATGCGTGGGAACTAATCTCTGGGGATCCTACGTCAGGTTTGACCACCTGACTGAGACATATGCTGTATGGCACCCCAAGCCCACAGTCAAGAAAGCGGAAATGGGCACAGCGGACTGTTCCGCCATTAGTTGGGGTTTTTTTTTTTTTTTTTTCTAAAGTTTTCCTAGTGTAGGGGTGCACTAACAAGGATTTAAAAAAAAATTTCTTAGATTTTTTAAATTAAATTTTTAAGCTGTTTTTGTAACATTTTTTAAAGTTTGCATTTAAAATAAATATCTGAAGGTTATAAAATTTATATCACGAGAAAGATCACAAAAATTCCTTTAAAATGAAATCTTTTTCGAATCTATACCTCCATTTCCTGATTTTTGGTGAATTTTTAAAGATTAATTTTTAGAATTCAGTTTATTAAATGCTGATCACGAAAATTTTCTTTTTGTGATACTTTTCATTTAATTTTGCATCATGTGAATAACAACGAAATAAACTGAAAAAAATTAAAATACAGTAAAAGATGAAATTTAACCGCAAGACAAATTGAGATGTAAGTTTTTAAGGAAAATAATTCAAATTAGTATGTTTTATGGATATTAAATTAAACACAAACACACACACACACACATATATATGTGTATATATATATATATATATATATATATATATATATATATATATATATATATATATATATATATATATATATATATATATATATATATATATATATATATATATATATATATAGGTTTTGCGACCTTCTTTTCTACAAACATTGTTAACTGAGACGTCTTTCTAACAGCCAGTATTGTAGTATTTGATTATTAGCAGCATAATTCCAGCGGTTGCATTTATGAATTGCTTTCTTACGTGGGTAAACTGAACATAATTTTCTACTTCATACCGCATTGTTGTTCTTTGGTAATTACCAGAGAACTCTAATTACTGGTGCGCTGAGTTTGATAACCAGTAAATTGTTAATTTTCTGTTCATTACCGTTTGTTTGCATTCCATCACATTTTAATTATACCCAGGGATTCAATTTATTTTTTTGCTCTATCGGTGTGCGTAATGGTTAATTAATATGCGAGCAATATTAAACGCATCCACACATTGTGCCTTTACTAGGTTTATGATTCTTGCTTTAATGATGCTGCACAAGTCCGATAAAAAAAAATCTATATCTTCTAGTACAAGCAACATAATCTTGAAATATATTATGTAATTGCATTACTAAAATTTATTTGAACACTTGTTTGATTAAGGTGATTAAATATTTTTATACGCCGATTTTCAATTTTTAAAGAATTTCATTTTCACATATGAAATGAGATTAAAATACCATCCAGTGTCTTTCTAGTTTTGTTGATTTTTTTGCCCATGTTACAAAAAGAATTCGAGTTTATAACTGTCGTTATACTAATTGATACTTCTTTAAAAATTCTGATTAAGGGTTATTTTTTAGACTTTTCTTGACATATAGGTTTCCGACATTTCCTTGTATGCAAAATATCCTAAAACATAAAGTTGCAGTTAAAAAAACCGTGAGTGTTTCAAAACATATATAACAAATGTTTATAAAGAAAATGGTGTTTCTTTGTATCAGTCCTGTAACTACGACATCTTCTCAAGTAGTCAGGCTATCATTGCATTAAGATGCTTTTTCCTTCAGAATGTGAATATCATCATGATCTGTTTTATAAATATGAATGTATTGGTTTCTACTTGACTTATATTTCATAGAGGTGATATTTTGTAACTTTCAAGATTTTCGCTGTAACAGCTTCCTTTTTTTATGTATTCCAAGTATTAAAACTTGTTTTGTAAAATCAATCTTATTTCCCTTGTTTTAACTACCTGTGCATTAGCGACAAAAGTATTAGAAAGTCTTGAAAATAGATAAGTAAATACATAAATATTAAGACAACTTGAGTCAGTAAGTACATTATATTTACAACTAGATTTATCTACCCCGCACAACGTGGACTTCTTATGACAAAAGTACCATGGAATATACATGTATAAAAATTAAGAGGCAGCCGGATACGGCTGACATTGATTCAGAGTGATATATAATTATCAAATTCATGTTTTGATCCCTTTGATCACCTGAATTTAGCATATACAAGCATTACTGGAATATAGTTTTTTATTGATCATTATTTACAACTAGTTTTCCGTACCTGGTGTTGCGTGGGTTTGTTATGTCTAGAACGTCAGCATATACGAAAATATATGAAACTTAAAATATAATGTATTTTTGATATTAATTCATGGTGATGCGTGATTTTCAGAGTCATGTTATGATCAGTGTGCCATTCTAAATCAAGTATACATATACATCCGTTACTGAAATATATCCTATTGTCTCCATGCTTGGCAATACATGAAATTTTCCCTTCCGTGGGGAATTCTTGTAAGGCCTTATTCACACTGCATCCGAAGCTTGACGTTGCGTTCCTCCGTTGGCACTGAGATTGTTGACATGACCTGTAATTGGTTGGACGTATCAAGTCGTCATTGCATTGAGGGTCTGTGATTGGTTGGAATCTTTATCGCTGACGCTTCGAGAGCAATCTAACAAAGCCGTTTCCTCTATCCCGGAAGCAACGTGGTTGACTTTCAGATTTCCTTTCTAAGCCTTTGGTCAATTTTAAGGGTATCAAAAAATCCCTGGCCTACTTAAAAATCCCTATTATATTTTCTGTGACACGGTGTCGCAGCATCTCAGTCAATTTGCATCGTCGCAATCATTTTACAGCTAGTAAAGCGAGCTAAAAAAACGCTTTAATTTTTAAGTTTTCGAAATTGTTTACATTTGTTATTAAGTTTACTTTTACGTTAACCTTGTTATTGTCATTAAGTTTGTTTGTAACATTTTATTAAAGTTGTTTATCGCACGTAGTTTCTTTAGTCCGACGAATTTCATTTTTCGACAAGTGGTCCCTGATCAACAAAAGCTTAAAAACCACTGCTTTAACAGAGAACCTTTGTTTTAAATTCTACCTGCTTTTGGCGTACGCGTCTTTATCTACTTACGGAATTCTACTTTGGTTATTTTTCTTTCCATGGACTAAATAAGATTAGCGTGAGGCTTGCGAAATGTTTTGATAGGCGAGGAAAACTAAGGTAATTCCTTGCAAAATCATTATAAAATGTAAATTGTGAATAAAAAAATTCAGATTTTTAAAAAAAACTCCGAAATTGTCCGAATGTTTTCAAAAATGAGTTTTGAAGCTCGGTACAAATTTGAAGCAACTTTGCACGCAGGCTTACAGATTCTTTAACTCCTCTGAAATCTTCACGACTGAAATTTCCAGCAATTGGAATTTCACCTAAAAACAGAAACATTCTCACACCGTAGAGAATTTCGATGTTAAATTTCCTTTGAAATGCGTGGATGTCGAAATGAGAAAGATTTGAAGATCAAGGGATTTCTAAGAGCTTGTTAGAAATGGGAAATGAGAACTACGCGGAAAATTTCTCGAATTTCATTAAAACTAAAGTCGGGAGAAGTATTCGCAAGAGAAGAGAATAAAATTGGTTTCTCGTATTAACCTTTACCTCCCCCCAGTTGATTATCTTCTCTCTGGCAGCTTGTTCCGTAACTATGACTAGAGAACTGCTGTATTATAAGCGATGATATTTGGAACTGTGTTTAGGTTAATTATATCAGTATTTTATTAGATGAATAGAAAATGATTGTTTTGGTGTCTAAAGTTACACTGTTATGTGTAATTTGGGAAATAGCGTTAACGCTGAGACTTAAAGGTAAAGTCCCTCTGAACATAAATCCACGTAATTCACACGTTTGTCGGTTTTGAGGCCATCATATGTTTATTAACTTCATAGTATTTTTTTATATTAGAAACAAAACGTCTTAAATGGATGCTGTGGTTTCAACATTCAGCATATCGTCATATTTTTTAAGTTTAAGGCCATCATATGTTTGTTAATTTTATAATCTTTTATATTAGAAGTATGACTTCTTAAATGGATGCTGTGCCTTCAACATTAAGCATGCGTTGCGCGCAACTGAAAATATTTTTAACAAATATTGATAACCACAATGCTTGGTATCTGTTATATACGGAGGATGTTGATACATTTTCTGAGTGATTTTCTCGAATTTAAATAAATCTTATAGGTAATTTTTTTCGATGTTTTATCTCATAGTTCTTTTTCTGGAAAAATGACATGCATTTACATTTCCAAGATAAAAGTGAATATTTTAAAGTTACTGGATATAATTTTTCTCCGTCCCTCTTTAATTGCTTCCCACATCTAAATGTTTCTCTTAAAAATACAATGGAAACTTCGTTGGTAAAACATCAGGAGATACTTAAGAAATATTATTCAAAGATAAAACGTGTATTTTTGTGCACTTTTTTCTTCTAGAAATTGAGGGGCAGGTTTATAGATATATGGACCTTAATTTTAATTTTATCGAGTTATATTCACAAAGATTAGACAGATAAATGCAATTTATCTTTACGTAAAGGAGTTCAAACAGCATTTGGAAAAAACGTAGGGTTTAATTTTAGTCTTTAATCTATTTTTCTTAGTATTGACTTCCAATTATAAGAGAAACTGGCAATTATTATAAATCCTGCTTCATGGTTTTATACTTTGCTTTATAACTTCTACTTAATTTATACAGACTGTAAGTTCATCACTCTATTTCGGTTGTGAATTACGGTTGTTTTTTGTTTTTGTTTATGTTTACCTTTTAATTGCATCCATTTTTCCTTATTGTTTATGTAGTATATATTTTTCTGTATCAATGATTTTTACAAAGAATTCAGACAACAATGGTAAGCTAGATGTTGGCGAACGGCTTTAGTACTCGCTTGCACAATCTTCAGGTTTGAATCTCGTGGTTATAGGTTTAGTAGCCGCTTTTAATTAGCTTCAACGTGCTCATCTGATTAGTCCTCGTGTAATGTAAGATTTCCTGTGAAGCTACATAAACCAACAGTGAAGTGCAATAGAAAAAACCGATGAACTGAGAATCTGATGTAATCCTGGATTCCAAAAGTCGTCCAAAAGTTTACGGGTATTTTCGATTTTTAAACAACAAAATAAGACTTTTCAGCTCGATTTCAAACAACAGGTGGAGGTATATAAAAAATTAAATTGCAGTATTTAATTGATACAGTGCTTCTTGTGTATCTGAAAACACGTAAGAAATTTTAAAAAATTCTTGAAAGAAATGAATATAATTCAAATTTACAATTCGATACCCTCCACTTTACGCGAATCTCAAAATTCTACGAAAATTTGAAATTTAAAATATTCCATGGCTTTTGGGTCATCTTGTGTGATTTCTTATTGCGCCAGAATAAAGTATGATGTCGGGAAAAATTAAATAAGTATTTCCGTTTGGATAAATCATAATAAAAATATCGGAAGTGCTTATTCTTCGTTATTTTGAGAAGTGCCCGCTCCATACTCAAGAAAAAATGCTTTCGATGAATGAATTTTGGATTGAATTGTCTTTTTTTACTTTCTATTTTTCTTACTATTTCCTTGTTTCAGAGGCACACAACGCCGCATATCCAATGGTTGGCATAGTTTATCTTAAAAATATGCTGATCTCGCCATCTTCCGTTTGGACACGAGCGTTTATAACACCATAAAATAAATTTTAATATACCTATAATATGGCTGTCATTTGCTCGAACTTATTATGTTGTTTATCTTCATATGAGCTGTACGATTATCTTAAAATAAGAATCAGTTACGCGTCGTTATGATTCTGCTGAGCAACAGCAAAACAGCATGCTGCAGATAAGCTGTCACAATTCTACTTTAAATTTTGACTTTATTGATTCACCGTAAGAAATCTACCTGCCAAACAGAAAATCTCTTGTACCTGCCGGCAAAGAGAACAGGCATTCCTTACATCAATTTGATACTCGCCATTCTGCTTTCGTATGACAGCATTAACGAAGCAATCCTCCATCAGCGCACGCTTCTCCAAGGCTTCTGTCTACAGTCAATTTCTTAA
This sequence comes from Dolomedes plantarius, assembly GCA_907164885.2. Classification (NCBI taxonomy): domain Eukaryota; kingdom Metazoa; phylum Arthropoda; class Arachnida; order Araneae; family Dolomedidae; genus Dolomedes; species Dolomedes plantarius. Next base: position 9,373,506 of record OU015492.1, on the reverse strand, counting down.
GTCATTTCATCTGCATGCGATGTCGTGATGAGTTGGGAATTCGCTCTCAGCCACAGCATTTACACATAATAAACCGCCTTCGCGAAGACATTAAAATAGTTCGCGAAACACTCTCTCTGGTGAGCGACGGAGCTATGCTGAAATATTGATTCCGCATACTGATGTGTGGTTTCTATAGTTCTCTCCGAATAGTTTCATGCCTCTGAGGTTACTAATATTCAACGAGGTATTTGGATTTATTAACGCACTGGCCACAGGTAAATTTAGCTACGATATCACGAGTTAGATTGCTACAGATTCTTTCCAGCGATCGTCTTTAGTGAAAGAGAGAGAGAGTTTCTTTTGCAGTCAGTGTTTATTAAGTCAAATTTTATGAGACAAACATTGTTGTAGATGCAATAAATATTCATTAAATATTAATTTAGAAATGTTTACGATAACAACTCTTCCTGCAGGAAGTCTCATTCGCAGCCGCCAGTGTGGTTTTATATGAATGAATTTTTTTATGCTTTTTTATCTGACCTGTATTGAAAAGGCATACATTTCAATTTATTAATGTTTATTTGACTTATTTGCATATCTATATATTTCTAAAACCTTAAGCTTTTCTGTCATGCAAATCAGCCAAAAAGACCCACAGTGCAAACGTGTTATTACAGACATTAGTAAAAAGAGGTCAAAACTATTTTTTCTTTCTTTAATCGGAAGAGATTTATTGCTGGTATTTATAGTTGGTATTACTGGTACGTATAATTATATTTCGTGCAGCTTTCGACAATTAAGTTTAAATGAGAGATGGTGAGTTTTAAATTTCTCTGATCTCATCTGTCAGTTGAAAGAGAAATCTATTGTTTCAGGAAGAGTATCTTATTGTACAATTAATTAAGCCAACTCCCGCTAATTTGGCCCAGGAAGGATCAAGGTTATGGAAATTAAAAAAGGAGAGAAGACAAATCAACCCAAAATGCAGTCATCAACTCTTCTTACCGAAGAATAGGAAAATCCCTAATGAGGAATAATTAATTACAACATTTAATCATAATTTAGACAAATGGATTGAAAGGTTATTTTTTTTAAATTATTCAAAAATTATCCTTTTTCTCATCGCAGTATTGAAAATCAGCTCGAATTCTTCTTCATAACCAATGAATAAATCCATATTGTCACGGGTGGTCTGCCAGATCTTTTCTAAAAATGTGAACTTTTTCGTAAATTGAAACTAAAAACCAACACATTAGGTGCCTCCATTATCATCAATTAAAGAATTATTTCTGACGATTGTGATCTCTTGAAAATCTGAATTAGTTAAATTTTCAACCTGTCCGTTTTCAGTTTAAACTTTTTCATAATTTCCTTCTTGCAAAAAGAGGGCTGCGATTTGCGCCTTGCCATGCAAGTATGGATATTATAACTTTCCGCCTTTATATTTATATATACAGTGGAATCTCGATCGATCGTTCTCCGAATTATCGTTTTCCAGCATGTGTCGTTTATTTCACCCAGTCCTTACAATCATATTGCTTTGTTATGTTCCCGTATCTATCGTTTTCCCGCATTTATCGTTCAGTCCAGTCAGTCCCTTGAAAAACGATAGATCAAGATTCCCCCCCCCCTCTCTCACACACACACAAACACACACACACACACACACACACATACAGAGAGAGAGAGACAAACAAATATGATGGGCCCCCAACCCGAGAAGACCGATGAAACTATGGACCCACCATGTCACAAGGAAGACTTAGAAGAATTGTAGTAGTCGAGGCCGGAGCAAAGACGGCAATCGTTACGTTGAACTAGTGATGCGACATCGACAACAAAACGTCGATGTTTCGAAACATCGATATTTAATATTAAAACATCGATGCTAATAAAACATTGCCCTAAAACCATCGATGTTTTTAAACATCGATGTTTATGAACTTTAATTTTTTAAAACTGGTTTAGTAACCTCTAAGATTAATGTTATTTCGGTTAGTCATGGAGGTGGGGGGGGGGGGACTGTTACCAGAAAATCTAGGAAGAAATTATTGCAATTTATTAACAAATCTTTTATTTTCAAATTAAGTAATACAAAAGAAAATTACATATATTTACACCAATTGGAAGTACTGATGCAAAACCAACGTATGGGGGAAAACTGAACAAGCTCATTATTTCTTCACTGTAAATAACAATTAGGGCTATTGGGGCATATAATTATTATTCATTGTCTCTAATCGTTCCCCTTTTTGTATTCGTCCTTTTCAGAATTCAGACTTACATTTACTGAGTGGGAAAATTATGCTCCGTGGTTAATTTTTTTTATTTATGGCACATTTTCATTTAAAAAAAAAACATCGAGACAACGTAAAACATCGAGCACAAAACATCGATGTTAAACAAAAATTGGCTTCAATAAATCGATGTTTTGAAAATATCGACATCGATGTCGCATCCCTACGTTGAACTAAATATTTTATTAGACAAAATGACTCAACCTCTCGGGGCAATGAAATATGAAAAAAGCTCTCCGAATGCTGACCGCAGGGTCATATATAAACTTTCGAGGAGGCTCGTCATGTGATCATGAAAATGGTTAATGATTGGCTATCCATGACCCTGGTGTCAGAGGTCACTTGATACCTAACGTAAGGATGCGCTAAAAATTGGACTTTTCGAGGGGAAGCTACGCAGCTGTCTTTGTTCTTTAAATCGGAAGCAAAATTAATCTACGCCCAAGGAAATTTAGAAGAATTTAGAATCTTGAAAGGGATTTAGGGGTTTTTATGTTATACAGTTGGCTCTCTGTTTAACGACGCTCTACTTAACGACGATCTCTATTTAAAGACGATATTTCCCAGTCCCGGCCCCTCCGACGTTATGGTAAATGTTATTTTTTCACAAATTCTGTTTAAGGGCGATCTCTACTTAAGGAAGATTTTTCACGGTCCCTTGAAAGTCGTTAAACAGAGAGCCAACTGTATATATATATGTGTGTGTGTGTGAGAGAGAGACATACACATACACACGTATGAGAGTTCTAGTATATATTTATGCATATGAAAAAAGGGAAATGAAGCTAGTAATCGTTTGTGCATTCTTTATATACTTAAACAATTTTAAATAAGGGGTAAAACTTTAAAAAATTAAATATTATTATTTTTAAATGTTTGAGAAAGTAAAATCTGGATATTTCAGTTGAATCCTCCTTGAGGCAGGTAAAGCAAGATGCAAATGATTCCTGTTTATTGCATGTTATACTATTATATAGACTGCAGATTAAAAAAAAATATAAAGACTTTATCTGTGAGTGAGCACTGCAACTCAGTAACATTTGTGATTCTCAGTAACATTCACGATTGCAAAGTCTTATGGTAATGGCGTTCCTGCTTGCGTTCTTGTAGCAACATTTTGCCCCATCGTCCTCTATTTGTGCGGACGGTCGCGATCTGTCAGATACCGTGCACATATATTATTCATATTATCACACGTTGAAATTTGCAATTCTCGGCACACATCGCGTGTTTACGGGCAATATTTTTTCCTCTCCTGTCACTTTACTTTTCTCTCGCGATGAGAAAATAATTCATCCACCGGTGCAAAAACTATTTTATCGCCAAACTCTTTAATTAATCTGATGAATATTTTTTAGCTAAATCGCAGTTTCTGAATGTCTAGTCGTTTGTAATCCTGACAGCTGTGGTAAAATATGTATAAAGTTTCCGTACGTTATAGAAATTGTTTTCATTTCCTCTAATGAAATTACTTTAGTTTTTAGGCCGCGTCATCCGAGATGTTTGTCATAGAACTACTGAATAATTTAAGACAATTGGTTTTTTAAGTCTTCTTCAGTTGAGTGATGGCCAAACAGACCAGAAATTTAAGCAGGGATTACCTGCAATTTATACAATCTAAACTTAATGCATCGTCGTTTCTATGTTATTTTTTAATAAAATAGTAAAACGTAATACAATTAAGGTAACTTAAATATTCCGGGTTGAATACCATTTAAATAGCAATATCTGCATTTTTCTGAATTAATTAATTTATAGCGTATACGTTGTAAATAATTCAACATGAAATAAAAAATTAATATACGTAAAGAAGGCATAGACAGCCAAACGAAATTAACAGAAAAACTGCACTAGCGTGAAATTATTTTAAAACTTTTCAATAAAAGGTTGAACAGTTGCAACAAGTCCTTATACTGAAAACACAGACAATTAGAACTAGTAAAAAAAAATAATTCAACAGAGAAAGATATTAAATAAGGGAAGAATGCAATGACAGTCAATCGAAATAAACAGAAACCCTGCACTTAGAGCTAAACGCACCATAAATGCAATGTTCTGCAGCAGTACAAGAAGTAAACCATATAATTGCCTTGTTATATAGTTGTCTCGTTAATTGGCTCGTTATATGGTTTAGTTCTTGTACTGCTGCAGAACATTGCATTTATGGTGCGTTTAGCTCTAAGTGTAGGATTTCTGTTTACTTCGATTGACTGTCATTGCATTCTTCCCTTGTTTAATATCTTTCTTTGTCGAATTATTTATATTTTACTAGTTCTAATTAATCTATGTAATAATCATAAAAATTTAGCTGTTGCTGTGATTCCAATGTAAACTAGGGAAGAATAGATGATATCCAACAGTTTTTATCTAAGGTTTTAGGTTATTTTAAGTTTATGGATTAATTTAAAAATATATTTTCAGTAATTAATATATCATGTCCTTCTAAAATATCATTTGAAAGATTTTTCTCTTATTAAAATTGTTCTTGATAAATTTATCTAGTCTAGTTGTTTATAAGATTTTAATATTTTATTTAAATAATCACAGTAAACGCTGTTTTTTAACAACAGCATACATAGATTAATAACAATGAAAACAGTACCTTAGTTTCAACGTTATTTTAATTTTTAAATTTAACAAATCAGATTTTTTTCCCTCCAAATTAACTTGATAGTATTACAGCAAAATTTTTAACAGTTATATTACCGATTTTTCACTGTGTCGTGGGCCAAGTTTAATTTTTAAGACTATAATTGTGTTTTAGTTTTAAATAATCGTTTCTAAAATTATGTAAAATCTTTTTCAGGTAAGAAGCTGATTTCAGTCAACATTTCTGATATTTTTTAAAGAAGTTATGATGAAAAAAACTAGAGGCAAGAAAACATTTTCTTCATCTTTAATAATCTTTTTCATTTGTGTGTGTGTGTGTGTACAGTGAAGCTTCTCTAGCCGGCCACCCCTCAAAAGGGCCACTGTTTTTGAAACCATGACTGGCCGTCTTATATAAGTTTCACTGTGTGTGTGTGTATACATATTTATTCTCTAATCATTTTTCATATACTGTGTAAGAATGCCTAAGATTTTCATTTTATGTATATATATTTCCTAATTTAATACCTAGAAAGATCGATAACACATAATTTTCGCAAAATCATCCTAAAGAAAAAAATATTATTTTGTATAAACCTTCCTCATCTCAGTTATTCTGTTCAGTAAGAGAAAATCAATAGATACCTGAAATTCATTTAATAAAGTGAGATATTAGTATTTCCTTTAAATTATAAATAACCTCGCAACAATATGGCAATGTAAAAAACATCGTAGTTCCATGACATTCCAAGAATTAAAACTGTAGATAAATTCAATTTTTAAAATGAAAACTTCAAGAGTATTGCATATTTATTTAGCGAAGTATACTTTTTTAACTATAAACATTATTGCTTAAAAATAAGATATAAAACATTTTCTTAAAAAGGATTCCAATTTAATTCTGACAAATGGCGCGCAATCGGCTAAAATCCTTGAAGTGAAAAAAGAAAAGTTCAAGTAACATGCAAAGTGCATTTGAAATAAGGACATAGAACTGTTAAAAAAACGGAAGGCAATTATTTGTGAGATTTACATCTCGATGTCAAATTCAATTTAATGCATTTATCTCCGAACATATATTTCTCTGAAACGATGTCTTTATTGGCGCAGGAATCATTAATTCGACTATTTCTCTCGTTTTATCAGCAGTAACCTTGTTAAAAATACAGCAGGAATCATGATCATTACTCCGAGGAACGTGACTTGACGTCTAATACGGAAGAAAACAGTGTGATTTTGAATTTTTTTCGTTCATTTCATTTTCGGCTGTTTACTTTAATAGAGATTTGATATTTAAAATTAGTTTTTACTTTTAGATGTCTTTTAGTTACAAACACACACACTCACACGCATATATATATATATATATATATATATATAGTGAAACTTCTCTATGGCGGCCAATCATGGTTCCGAAAGAAAGTGGCCGTTTTGAGGGGTGGCTGTGTAAAAGGGGTTTCTTCCATAACATTGGCTCTATATTGACTCTTAAATCGGCTCTGAACAAAATGTGGCCGTTTAGAGGGGTGGCCGGCTAGAGAAGTTTCACTGGATATATAGCAATCAGCGAAGGTGTTATATGTAAACAGATTTAGAAACATAAATATTTTATTACCATTCAGATTAGTCTTGGCTCAAAGGTGTAAGTTGTATGCTTTTTGGCCATTTCATTTGAGAAAAGTATAGTTTAAATCAGGACAATGTAACCATAACTAAAGTATTTCGGCTATACATTCATTAATTAATGGCTTATTTTTAACTTGAGTAACAGTCTCTCAAGCTTTTTGACCTATGAAAGTAAGTTCGCACATGTGATAAATAGAAAGTTTGTATTAAGGGTTGAAAGAGTGAGTCCTTAAAATGCATGCCATTGTTTTCGTTGAAGAATATTTCAAAGACAATGACTTACCTTAATATACGATAATCGACATTTTGTCTCTGTTTTGAATGAGTCATATGTTTATAGTCTATAAGTTTTTAAACAGTTGAGCTTTAATTAAGGACACACTACATTTTCCATTAAAAAATCGAAGTTTCTCTCCTTCTGTTTCAAGGTAAATTTTTTTAATTGAAACTGCACCGGGAATAAATTATGGAAGTAAGCTTTCAGTCAATTTAAGTCTTTCTCCGGGTATTATTAATAATTTTATCTTTTATCAAATAGAGAATAAGTTGTAAAGGTTCTAAAATGTAAAATCGGTCTGTACTTTAAAAGAAAATTATTCGTTTTTAATCTCAGATTCAACATTTTTTAAAACTGCTTCAAATTTTTTTTTGAAATTCAGATTATTAGGAACGAAACGTTGAAACAGGTAGAAAGTTGTCGTAAGTATCAGACTTGTAAAATTTATCTGTAATTTAATAAGCTCTACCTGTTTGTTTTGCCCATTTTTAAATTCATACTTTGAGTCTAGTGTTTTGGTGTTATCATTAACTGTTATTTTTCGAAAGCACCGTACATATCCATCGAAAAACAATTCCACTGAAAACATATTTCAGCAAGTTATTACTTGCGTAAAATATGCGAAGAAGCAATAAATGTATGTAGTATACATAGTGTTTATTCAGGCAGTATATTTTAGTTAAAAAGATACAAAAATATTTTGTTTACAAGAATTAATATTCCTAAAAGGTTCCCTCTTATTCTCAGAGATGCTTCTCAAATTTCGACCGAGTAAAGCTTTAAAAGTTTTTCACGGTGTAAGTTTAAGCTGCATCCTCTCTGGAGCAACAATAAAGAACTTTTTGTCGATTTTCCATGTTTCCTAAAAAAAGGTGTCAGTTGTTACTGAATGTTTCTTTTTTGTCGACTTGTGTCTCTGTTGCCGGTGACAAAAGTCGCCGCTTTTTCCCTGTTTCCATTCGGAGCGGTAAACATCAAAGAAAAATGGGGAACTAGCAGCAACAAGTCGTGGCAGAAAGAAATGTTCCTTTAGAGATTGCAGCTTCTAGTTCAGTAACATCGCGGATGCATTTGTTGTAAATGAAAGCGAAGTGACATTAACAACCGAATTACTAAATTAGTTGACGATTGCGAAAAATATGAGGGCCTGTAGGTGCCTTCTGATAACAAATATATATGCAGAAATGCAAGATGCTTAGGGGGGGGGGTGCTAAGCAGGGCCCGATTATGAACGCTGGGGGCCCCTGGGCAGATGCTATTTGGGGGCCCCCCACTAACGAACATTTATGAAAATAAGAACTATCCATGGGCTATAGATACCATTAGAAGTAATAGGTGCATACACCAAGGGGGTTTTGGGGCCCCCTAGCATCAGGGGGCCCTGGCATGGGCAAAGTCCCGATTTGCATGGGCAAAGTCCCGATTTGCCCATGCGATAAAAAGGCCCTGGTGCTAAGCAAAGTTTTGGAAGCAGGTATTTTAGAAAAAAAGCGTAAAATAAAAAATATGATTGCTCAGTTTTGCCGAGAAATAAATATTCTAGATCCAAACTAGACAAGGAAAATTGTGCAGGTGTCGTCCATCAGTTAATAATTAAATATTATAGATCCAAACTAAACAAGCAAAATTGTGCAGGTGTCATCAATCAGTTAATAATTAAATATAATAGATCCAAACTAAACAAGCAAAATTGTGCAGGTGTCATCAATCAGTTAATAATTAAATATTCTAGATCCAAATTAGACAAGCAAAATTGTGCAGATGTCATCAATCAGTTAATAATTAAATATTCTAGATCCAAACTAGACAAGCAAAATTGTGCAGGTGTCGTCCATCAGTTAATAAGTAAATATTCTAGATCCATACTAGACAAGCAAAATTGCGCAGGTGTCATCCATCAGTTAATAAGTCGTCAAACTTCGACGCGTTCATAAGTTGTATGCGCCCATTTTCTAGGTCCTGATATCTTGGTTGAACCCAATGTTTTTTTTACCCCTAAGCACTATCAATGCTACAGTTGCAAGATCTTCTTCCGTTATTATGGCAACCAGCTCACTTCAAAAGTTTGGGGTGGACAACTTGTTACTAGAAATGTTCCTCTGATTTTGTTTCTTCGATGTAGGCAGAATGCTTCCACGGGTTGGTATTTGTTGATGAATGTTTAGAACAAACAGTTACGACAAGAAACCAAAAGTTCCCTGTTGTTGCCCCAGTGAGAACGCCCCTTAACAATTTAAGATAAGGTATAAAATCGTGATTCGTGCGGGGAAATCAAGAACGTAATAAAGCGTTTTAAGACGGCCATCTAAGCTACACAATATAGAGATGAATATTACATTTTATAGGGTTTAATTTGTTTATATTTTCGTTTTCTCACTTATAAAAATTTCGAATGCGGAGGAGACTTTTCAAAATATAGATCCGAACGTAAATATTTTATGACTATCAAAACACGTTGTCTGATATTATAAAAATTGAGACAAACTCTATATATACAAAAACATCTTTTATTTGTTTCGAAGAAGAATTTTCCAATAGTGCAGACCTAAGCTATGTAAACACAACCCTTACTCTTATGAAATTTTACGCATTGAGTCTCTGTACGGATAAGTTAACCACCCATCGATGGATTTGCCGGAGAAGCATATTCTGAGATTAATGGCCTTCCAATATCCTTAACTAGTCAGTTTTATCTATTTTTATTTCCAGCTTTTATTGATTTTGTTAAACCAGAGAGCAAATAAAGTGTGCCACTAAATATTTCTCCTTTAAAGGCATTTATCGTTCATCCTTATTGTTGTAAATATAAGAAATATATCCATTTATACATAGTTATGCTTCATTTATTAAATTACTTTGTCATTTAAAAATTGATTAATGTTTTTGGTTCATCCATCTCCGTAGATAGAATGTTGGCGACACAAATTAAAAGGAAGAGAAAAAAAAGTAAAATAGTTTGTTTAAAGATATCAAAGCAACGTGCAATATTTATTCATGAGTTATGTTTCGATTCTATTTTGTTTGAATTCGTTTCTGATTATTTTCGTTTGATGCCATTTGTCACTTTTTATCACCGGTTCCATATTTTTCTGAACTGTAGCTTTATCCGCAACGAATCCATTAATCCTTTTCCCATCGACAGCAGTCTTGTTATAGGGGGGTGGGTTAATAAAATTTGGTATCTGCGTGTATGAACGTGACGAGAAATTGTGAAAAGTACCGACTGCGATGTCATCCGCTTTTTTAAAATTCATTTCTCTTTCTGCGTGTGCATTTATATCGGATGGCCTCGTAAGTCGTTCAATAAGAGGCCGTTCGTTGCATTATGGAAATGTGAATATTTCGGGAGGGAAATCAGTGTTATCCGTCATTCATCCGGATTTTCGGAAGTAATAGTAATAGTCCGCTGACTGGCGTTTCCATTACATGTGACCTAATTCAATACGTTCAAAGAGAAAAATATTAAATTTTGTACTTCGGTAAGAATTCCTGTTATAAAAAGACTTCTTATAAAACCTGAAACTTTCTGGACCAAAAAATATCGAAATTGTATTGGCATATTTACAGGTAAAAGAATAACCGTAAAATTTGGACATGGTCAATTCTTCGTAAATGAGACCATAAGTAAGGTTTCATAAAGGTATACTTATATTTTAAGCATAGTACGGTTGTGTGGAATGAATATATATATATATATATATATATATATATATATATATATATATATATATATATATATATATATATATATATATATATATATATATATATATATATAACTTCTCTATGGCAGCCAGTAATGGTAGCGGCCTGTAAACATAAAAGAGTGGTCATTTTGAGGGGTGGCCGTCGAAAGAGATTTCTTCCGTAACATTAGCTCTATGGAGTCTTGAAGAGTCTTGAATCGGTTCTGAGCAAAATATGCCCTTTAAGAGCGGTTGCCGGCTAGAGAAGTTTAATTGTGTATACAGTTGTACCTCATCTTACGAGTTTTTTGAGATACGAGCAGTCTTTGGGCCATTTTTTTGCCTTGAGTTGCGATCTAAAATTTGGCTTACGAGCCAGCTTCAGATATCCAACAGTTTGCACTGATAGTTTGCGGAACGAACACCATGTAACGTTCTCGTCAAGTGAGTCTACGAGAAACATATAATATTTACAACCTTTATATACAATTATTATACAATTATGTACATATTAATTATTCTACGCTTACTTTCCAGTCATAAACCGAGAGATTAATTTTCAACAATTATCACACGGGGCAACTTGCTCTGCCCACACTTGAGTCGCCCTCCGAAACCGAACAGCGTCCAACCTCTCATTTCAAAAACATTCTGAAAGGGGGAGATGAAACAGATCTCATTCAACAATTTTTTATCGAAAACCCCCGCAGATGAAAGTGGGGAAAGCGTGGCGAAAAGGGCAAAAATAAGCGAATACGATTCAGTTTTTCAGTTCATCCTTTCTCTTCCACCTCTGTCAGCATCTTCAAGTCGTCTGATATTCACTGTAAATGCTGTACATTATACTTACTAAAACCAGTTTATTACAGCACAGTCTATTTTGTTGTCTTTTTATACAATATATGTTATATTTAAATACATTTTTCCTATTTAAAAAATGTAACAAAGAATTGCGGTTTTTCTCAATGGGGGTTTTTTAACGTGCTCAATGGGGGAGAGATCCGGCGATCTTGCTTAACAAGGTAGCGTTGGGCAAGCACGAAGATAAGCAGTAGAAACTCAGGTGTGCGGGCGGGCATTATCTCGCTGAATTGTAAGCCCAGGATGGAGTGATATGAAGGACAACACAATGGAACGTAGAATATCGTCGACGTACCGCTGTGCTGTCAGGGTGCCGCGGTTGACAATCAAAGGGGTCCTGCTATGAAATGAAATGATACCCGAGACCATCACTCCTGGTTGTCGGCCCATATGGCGGAAGACAGTCAAGTTGGTATCCCACCGCTGTCCGGGGCGTATCTAGACACGTATTCGCTGGTCATCGGGTCTCAATTCGAAGCAGGACTCATCAATGAAGACAATTCTACTCCAGTCAGTGACATTTCAGAACGAATGCTCCCGACATCACTGCAAACAGGCTTGTCAGTGTGCAGAGGTCAGTGGTAGTCGGCGCAAGGGGCACCGTTAGCTCAGCCTTCTTTTTTCTGAGGCGCGTATCAAGCACCAGTTACACGTACGATCGATGATAATGATGAATCTGGGGCTGTGAGTGCTGTTCTGGCGATTTCTCGGTCCTTACGTTCTATCGTTTCTCTAGGCCGACCGCCTCCTTCATGTCACTGTGTTCGACCATGGTTTACCCATTCCTGCCAACATCGTCTAAAATTGGCATTGCTCCTATCCAAACGTCGAGCGATAAGAGATTATTAAAGAAGGCGAGCTAAGCGTCGCCGATTAGACCAACCGGATTCTTTGAGGCCAACTGCACGTCCTCTCTTAAATGCTGACATCTGCGCATATTGTTCGCGCACCTGTATGCGACGCGTATTTACTGTCTACCTGAGTACACGAAATGAAATTCTAAAAGAATTTATGACCTGGAATCGAAATGCCTCCTCTTTAATATCCTGCCAGTTGCGCAGTTAAGAAGCGTTGCAGTGTCATATGTTCCTTCATCGGCCGCCAAACTTTAAAATTTTGCATTTTCCGTCGAAGCTTTATGCATATCAATTTTGCATTACCCCTTCTTGGTGCGAATGTTTTTTTTTTTTTTTTTTTTCAAATTTAATAATGCTAGCATGTATTCTCATGTTACAAATTTTGGTCGTTTTTATCATTATTTGTAAAGAATTGGTACCGTTATTCTTTTCATCCAAAATCACGAGAAATTCATTTTACTGATTCAGACTTCTATTTACAGATTACTTCTATCAACAGCGTTAATTTTAAGTTCTTTTTTACAAAAAGAGCGGTGAGGCAACCGAAAGCCGATTTCTAAATTTATTTTTTACTAGCTGAAAACCCGCACTTCGCTACGGAGTACATTCAAATTAAATACAACGGTCAATGTATGCAATTAATGCCAAAATATATATATATATATATATATATATATATATATATATATATATATATATATATATATATATATATATATTTATAATAAATACGACGATCAATGTATACAATTGATGTAAATATATATATATATATATATATGTGTGTGTGTGTGTATATATATATATATATATATATATATATATATATATATATATATATATATATATATATATATATATATATATATATATTATGTATATATATATATATATATATATATATATGTATTTGTAAAAAAATCGTAAGGGATATTTATTTTTTTTTGGATAATATCCAATCGTCTGCTGCATTAGAAAGAAAAAAAATATTTTTTTGTCTATTTAGTTGTTATGCACGTGGCGATAAATTTATTTAAAGTACAAGAAAAAGAAATCACGTGATCACCATTTAATAAATTAAATTCTAAAAATTAATCTTTAAAAATTCACCAAAAATCAGAAAATTGAGGTAAAGATCCGAAAAAGATTTCATTTTAAAGGAATGTTTATGATCTTTCTCGTGATATAAATTTTATAACCCTCAAATTATTATTTTAAATGCAAACTTTAAAAAAGTTACAAAAACAGCTTAAAAATTTAATTTTAAAAAATCTAAGGAGAATTTTTCAAAAATCTTTCTTAGTGCACCCCTACACCATAAGAAGAATGGCCATGCAAAATTTCAGCCCTTTAGGTCCAGCGGTTTGGTCTGTGCGTTGTATGTCAGTGAGTCAGTTACGGAACTGTTTTATATACATAGATTACAGTCATATTATTATTGAAACCCTTTCCCTGCTGTGAGCACTCCGTCCAGTTTTTAAGAAAATGAGAGACGTAACAAGTGACAAATGTCAGCACTCTCCAGTGTTGCCAACCTTCAAAGAGAAAATTTTGGATTCTAGATCCTAAAATTATAGCACGAAAGTAAAATATATTGTACAAAATTTTATTCGTATTATATTTTGGATAAGAAATGCTTTTAACGCGGACAGGTAAAAATCTCCGAGGGCCGGTCAAATTTTTCCATGGACCGCCGGTCAGTCCGCCGGACAAACGGTTGAGAATCATTGCTTTACATGATTACGTTACTACGTATATGACTTTTCTGTGATTTTTTTTCACATTAGAGTATCATGGAAGGAATTGAATGGCGATATAAGATTATATTTACTAAATATTCTAAATAAAATGTAATGGTGTTTATGCATTTGAATGTGTATGAAAATTCTCGACATTCTATCAGATGGAAAAAAATACATCTAAGTTATGAACTTTAATATACTGTTTTTCTGTCGCTTGTTTATACTTAATTTTTACGTAGAAGCAATTTTACAAATTACAAATATATTCAAAATAATTAAGATACGCTTTAAATGACCTGCATTCGCACAGATAACTGTTTCAAACTGTTTAAGAATGACTTAAGATTCATAAAAGAACATGATTTAAATTACAGGACCTGAAGGAAAAAATGCTCATTTAAAATTCAAAGCAAATGAAGTAAGAAACTTCTAAAAATATGCGTAATTGTATAGCTAGAAAAAAAAAATTAATCTATCAACTTTTCTATACTTTCAATGAGAACACACATACTAATTTAGCAGTTTCTGCTTCTGAGCAAGTTATTTTTTTATCAGATTTAATCCAGAAACTGATTTGAAGAACTGAAATGAGATTCTTATGGAAATTTAAACGCTTTCGCTTTCATAGCAGCCTATAAACATTCCTAACCTTGGAGAATCTAAAAACTTTCTGAAATGTTTCTGTTTAGCTGTCCCTCCAAGTTAGAGAATTTCAGTTATAATTTTTTTTTTCTCAAAATGTAGCATTAGCATAAGATTAATAATCCTTCTACATGCATTTCCAGGTCAGAAAAAAAAAGATGAGATTCATGGAGATTTTAGTCCATTACATGTTAGATTTGCATTTCACTTGCGTGTGTTGCATGGAAGCAGATCGTTACTATTTTGCCTTCGGTTCCTCGCCAAGATACAAATTGATTTTTATGCCTTTATCATTTCCTATTATTCCTCTGGCCCCTCGTGCATATCTCATCTCAGTTTCGGAACCCATCTCTTTTTTTGCACTGACAGGTGCAATCACGGAAAATTTCTTTTCGATAGGATTTCATTTGAGCGAGGCATAAAGATTTATCTCGGTAATGAAATGTAGCTTTCTGCATTAGCATTCTCAACTGCGCTTTTTAGCTACGTTTCTCGTTTTTCCGACGAGATGACTTAAGGCTGTCTCTTCGATATCATATCTTTCGTTCTTTTTTCTTTTTTATTTGGGGGGGGGGGGTATGAACGTTAACTTTTTATCCAATACGTTACGTATTTGACCGGAAGCATTCACACATATATATACACCACAATGTTGTTGGCTCCAGTATTATGAGAGCACCATTTAAGTGAGCCAACACCAGTTGTAGTGGCACACTCCCCTTGAGCATACCTCTACAATTTCGACTGACAACCCTCAGGGGTGACCAGTGGCGGCTCCAGGCCAGACATTTGGGGGGGGGGGCAACGTCGGCTCTTAGCGTTATATATATATATATATATATATATATATATATATATATATGTATATATATATATATATATATATATATATATATATATATATATATAGTGATAATATTACTAGTTACTTATAATCGTCCATTCTGTACTTCATCTCTGTCCTGGTAGCCCGTCCTTCTTGTCTTGGCGTAAACGCTTCGCCTTCCCACATACTAACTTCCTCCGCCAATTCTGGCAACCTCTCTGACCTAATTCTATTTTGGCGCTCTTTCCGGTAGACGCTGGACTGGCTCGAAGCGAGTAAGATGTGTTGCTTTACTGTTTAATAAATTAGTTTGTTCTGAAGCTGATTTTATTGTTTTCCGGCTACGATGTATGCTCTTATTTCATGAGATGTCCATCCGGACATTTCATATACAGATGGTGGACAAAATAATACGAACACCTGTGAAATAATGGAAAATCTTTATTAATAGGGGGTTGGACCACCCTTTGACTGAAGTACAGATTTAATGCGACGTGGGATAGATGCATAAAGGTCATGGACAATATTTAAAGGAATATTAAGCCATTCCTCCTGCAGAGCGGTCTCTAATTCTGAAAGTCCGGATGGAGGTGGAAATCGGGAACGAAGTTTGGACTCCAAATATTGCCATAAATGTTCAATAATATTCAAGTCCGGAGACTGAGGGGGCCAGGCGAGATGTGCAACTGCATCGTCATGCTCTTCGAACCATTCTTGAAAACACCTAGCAGTGTGGATAGGGGTGTTGTCGTCTTGAAAAAGCGGTCGCTCTCCAGTGAATACAGTCTGGATAAAAGGATGGACATGATCCCCTAGAACGCTTAAATAGTGATTGGATTTGATCCTCCCATGCAGAATAACAAGTGGCCCAAGACCGCGCCAAGATACCGCACCCCATACCACAATGGAGCTACCCCATGCTTCACAGTCTGCAAGAGGCATTTAGGATGAAACGCTTCTTTGGGCGTTCTCCAGACATAAACGCGTCCTGTCATCTGAAATAGGGTGAATGACGATTCATCTGACCATATTACATGTTACCACTGCTGTGGGGACCAGCCTTTGTGATCTCTGCACCATTGGCGTCGCTTGAAAGCATTAGTTGCTGTCACCAAGGGTTTACGAATTGCCACTCTGCCATAAATGTTCGCAGCATGAAGTTCCCTTTTGACAGTTTTTGTTGAAACGGGGTCCTGGAGATGACTGTTCATTTCGGATGTTATCTCGGATAACGATTGCTTGTGCTTTCGGGCTACTATGCGCTTCACGGGCTACTATGCGCCCGTCTATCCCTATCAGCAAGCTTGGACTTTCGGCCAATGTTGTGCTCTGAAGACATCGACTTACCCTCTTTCGTGTACGCTGTCATAACGGCTGATACCGTACTCCTTGCAAACCACAAAAGGTTTGCTGTTTCCGTAACCAATGCTCCACTTAAACGTGCTCCAACTATCATTCCTCTTTGGAACTCTGACACGTCTGACATTTCAACTTATCACAGACAGTTCGATAGGAGCATGCAACGTAGGTGACTGCTGTTGAGAGACTGATACCTTCCTCTTCACGCTCACTAGGTGGCAGACTTCTGTTGCAGGTGGCGCGGCTGTACTGCAGGTGTGAAATGCATCATACTTTTTCACAGGTGTTCGTATTATTTTGTACTCCATCTGTATATATGCAATGATAATGCGGGTGTAGTCGTAGCTAAGGCAAATGGAAACTGTGGCGGGGTGAAGCAATGGCCTGGACCTTCAAACATTTTGTATCCATAATGTGTAATCGAAGTAGCGAGTGGCGAGGTAGATGGAGACGACAATAAAACATCTCGGAACACATCAGGAAAAAGGCCCGATTGCGCCGACAGCGCAGGGCGCTGCGGCAATACGGACATTAAAACGTTACATCTTGCCAGGCCAGAGCGAAACACACAAAGACTACTGACGCGCGAAATTTCTTGCCCGCGTACGGGTCTATACATCTTCTAATTCGCCAGAAACGGACACGTGATTAAGTCGCGTCATATGGGGTGATGATCGTGCGATGTCCGTTATATAATGCTTATATAAGGCATTGCACACGCACGCACGCACGCACGCACACACACACACACACACACACACACACACACACACACGTGTGAGAGAGAGGCAGGCTAAGATTATGCATTTGAATGTGTATGAAATTTGACACACGTACGTACACACACACACACACACATATATATATAATTGTATGTGCATGCATATAAAAGAAATAAAATCCTCTCATTTTAAATTTAAACTAATTTAGTATTAGGTCTACGATTATATAATTTTAAGCTATAAAAAAAATACGCCAGGCATTTGGGGGGGGTTGCCCTCACTGCCCCCCCCCCCTTGGAGCCGCCCTTGGGGGTGACAGCTGTGGGGCTCGTACCCTCCTCTCATTTATACATACCCCACGGAGGGACTTTGCGAGTCCATACCCGACTTAGACACAAGAGCAATTAGTTGCGCTTGTCGGAATATGAACCGAGCACCCCCCCCCCCCCAGGGCCGAATTCTGACGCATTAACTATTAGATTGCCCCGGTCTCTTTGCTATTTTATATATTTGAAATACTACAAAAAAAAATAACGCTGCACATCAGGAAATTCTGATCAGCGTTCCTTTTTTCTGTTCTCATTTAACCGTCTTCAGGACATTTCATTTAGAGAGAAACTCTCAGAAATAATTTATTGAAAGCAAAAGTAACTGTGAAAAAATGAACTATTTACCCTATAAAGTGGTTGAAAATGAATTTTAAAACTATTTTTTACAAAGCCTGAAGACATAACGTTTTACAACTTTTTTTACCGTCTACAGAATTGAAAATAATTATGCAAATGGAGCTGTCGGTTCGGCAGGTACACCCAAAGTAAATAATGCATTAAATTTTGAATTTATATTGTTTTAGACAGTGAAATTTTGGCTACTTAAAATATTTTTATATAGGTTATGATTTTGATGCAAAGAGGGAAAAAAGAGCAACAAAATCAATCAATAACACGCAAACTTTAATTTTGACCGTTAATTTTGCGCTCGTCTTCAAAAGCAATCTAGCCGCATTAGAAACGGAATTTATTAACATTTAATGCCCATTTCTTACTGCGGACCAGAATTAAGCAATAAAAAAAAGTTCCTCATCTTGTAAGCTCCCAATTCCATCACCTCCTCGGCGTATTAAAGATGTACTCATCTGTTCGCTGTAACTCATTATCTTTTGCAGAGAGAAAATTTTTCCGCCGCGCGCGAGGGCTATTAAAGTGGCCCAGGTGCCTCTAAGTGGTCGGCTAATCGGAGGCCGTAATGGCCCAGTAAGAGTCTGCCATTTTGCACCCTCGCCAGAAGTTAAAAGTGAATGAGATATCCTCCGTGGAAATGAAGTGAAATGCGGAAAAGTTTTCCCGAGGAATCGATAATGTTGGAAAGTAATGTAACTGGTTCGCGCAATTTTCTCGGACAGTTAAAGGCAAATTCGAGCCGGAAAGTATCTTTTAAGAATGAATTATGGGTCCGCCAGTCTCGCGTGAGTGTATTTATTTTGGGAGAATGCCCCGTAGATACGTTTCTAATAATTTCTTCCGGTAACACTAATACAACTGTTAAATGTACGTTTCGTGGGTAATAACCCGGGAACATTGGGTCTTTAAAATTCCCTACGAGAATTTCTCGCGTACAGGCGTTACTGCAAGTTACTGAGGAGATGTACGAAGTCGAGACATTAACCAACGCTAACAAAACGCGAATTTTATTATCATTGCTTATCATACAAACCGTGATGATAGTACTTACTTTCTATTCTTACTCCCCTTTCAGTATTTGAAACTTACGGACAGTCTAATGTACAGATAATAACGTAAATTTGGAGTCATAACACGTGTGATTTAGAGACATCGTATTTGAAGTAATTAAAATGTAGATAAGTTTTCCAAATAAATATAAAAATTTACCAATGTGCTTATATATATATATATATATATATATATATAGAGAGAGAGAGAGAGAGAGATAGATAGATAGATAGATAGATAGATACACAGGTAACCCTCCTATAACACAATAGATAGGTTCCTAGAAAATGCTGTGTTGTGTGAAACCGTGTTATATGAGACCCAGAGACAGTTCAAAAAAGGGGGGTTACATTCCGAAAACTTATTAAAAACAAACATGTTTTTAAAATTCCATATAAACAACTTAATTTTTATCAAAAATATAAATGTATGTATAACACAAAACGAAAAGAAACAAAAAAATATTATTTTCATTTAATGTGACCTTAATTTAATAAACTTCTTCCTCATCACTGCTCAGTACAATCAAACGAGAACGTTTTTTCGATTAACGATGTCACCTTCACTTTCAGAACCTTTTTCTTCATTTAGATTTTTTGCATCTTCTATCTGCTTTAAAAAATCCGTAATTTTGGTTTCTTTGCTGGTTTCTACAAGGTCATTGTAGATTCACGGCATAGAGATAGACAATTTTGCATCTTTCTTTTGAATTTTCGGCTTCTTTCAGCGGAAGGGTCTGCATTCAGGTAAAATGATTCAAGATTTTCAGCTAATCTTAGGCCTTCTTGTAATTTTATAGTTATAAATGAATAAATTAAAGCCACCATAGTTCATTATTCTTTCCCATCATTATTTTAAGGTAATTTGGTTTTTAAATGTGTTAAACAAAAATCATGTTATCTAGTGCTATTGAAGTACAGTGTCGTACAAAGGTTTTCGCAAATTTTTTTTAGCGTGTTAGAGTGAAATCGTGTCACAGGTTGCAGTGTTATACGAGGGTTCCCGCAATTTATCTTATCGCGTTAGAGCGAAACCGTGTTGTAAGATGCCGTGCTGTGGGAGGGCTACATGTGTGTGTGTGTATATATATATATATATATATATATATATATATATATATATATATATATATATATATGAAACGATAAACATTTCCCTTCATTAACTTTGTCTTCCCGCTACAGAACATTATCCCTCAATTTGATTTTGATCTAGATATACCAAAGCAACCTATTAGTTTTCCTCCTAAAAGCCACGTGCGGACATCAGTTATATACGGTCGAATATCGTGGAACGTTTGAAAACCATCACCCCATATGACGTGTTAAAGTCGGGTGTCAATTTTTGACCAATTACAAGTTCAGCGAACCCGTACTCAGGGCGTGAACCAAGGGTTTTCGCGGTCTTCTGTGTTCGGCTCGAGTCCGACAAACATGCACAACTTTTAGCTCTACGTTCTTTTGTTTTATCCTGTGCTCTTCCGGCAGCCTCCGGAGTGTTCTGAATATGACGCACATCCTGTTAAAAGATGTCCAGCAACATTTCCAAGAATAAAAAACTGTACTATGACCAAACCGCCTCTTCTTTCCTGGCGTCGGATCTTAATTTCTCGCCGTAGTGACTGCCTCCACTCGTCGTCCACTAATATCGCCTAATGCTCCGGTAACGACTACCCATGGTTCGATTTCACCGATCAGTTCTCATTATTACAAGAATTTAGTTATCATTATATATATATATATATATATATATATATACAGAGAGAGAGAGAGAGAATTTATTTGCTTGTTTGTTTGTTTGTTTGTTTTATCTACGAATTGTAATGGAATATTTACTTGGGTTCAAATGCTATGAAAAAATAAATTCCATTTGGAAACTTTAATGCGATTATCGAAAGTCCTTTAAAGGTAAACTACAGTAAAGATATAGAGAGGACAAAGTATCAAAAGTTTAACGTTCAATAAATAAGCTCGGAATAGAAACATGAATAAAAACCAAAAATTCAAAAGCACTATTTTTTTTAATATTTTTCTAGCAGAGTTGTTTTTTTCAGCTCGGGGAATTTATACGTTTTCTTATTCATCTATACTATAATTAGCAACCAATCATGGCTAAAATTTCAGAATATTTATTCTAAAATCAAATTTTTTTCTGTTACCAGGCATTTTGTATATTTATCTCTATTCATTCGGGATTAAGTGCATTTAAAGATAGATAAAAATGTTAGGGGAAGAATAACGCTAGATCATTTACAAAAATAGAATTCATAGCACTGTAGAAATTTTATAACAGGGGTAGCTAAGATAAACACATATAAGCTATTTTGTAGATGTCTGCGTACTTAGAAGAGCCCAAAACAGAAAAAGGTTATATTGGTTACGAAATTAATGTTAAGCTTTGATTTTCCGAATGTTTTTATTAAATATATCATTCACCAGTTATTAGCATAATTAATATTTCTAAGTTCCTGAACGGTTTAAATAGTTATTTTTCTTTTAATTGTTTTGCCAAGTAATTCAAATTGGAATATTCTTTGTTGTTGTAGTTCGTAGTCATTCAGTTAAATGTTGATTTACCAACATTGAGCGTTGATTATTTTTTATCAACCTAAATGTGAGGATTCACAGCTATAAGTTGTAACAAAAATGGAGGTTATTTGGCATACTGTTCATTTTAATATTGGTGTTTTGATTCTTCCATTAGTTCTCAAAATTCTAGCGGGCAGCCACAATGAAAATGATATGCCACAGTTTGGCCACCTCTGATTTTTAGTTTCCATGTAAACTGTCATACATATTCTCGAAAAATAGACCTACGAAACAGAGATTTTAAAGTAGTATCATAATTATTCTTGAACTCTCTTGGATATTTAGTGAGCTCTAACTTTCGTAATAGCTCACTAATTTTCATTGCGTTCGTTCCATATTATAAAATAATGAATGTACGGGTATTGGCGCATAAGGATCAAATTTGGCGCAATGACGACGGTCGTTTTAATTTGTTTAGTTCAATAGCTCCTAATGCATAATGGTAAAGGTATTTACAGTTCCGATATAAACTATCATACATATTCCCGAAAACTTGACTGCAGGAACCAGAATATTAAAGGTAGTATCTTAATTATTCTTGAACTCTCTAACTTTCGTTATAGTTCACTAATTTTCATTGCGTTCGTTCCAAATATAAAATAATGAAGTACCGGCATTGGCGTATAATTATTAAATTTGACGCAATGACTACGGTCGTTTTACTTTGTTTAGTTCAATAAATTCTAATGTTTGTTTTAATAACCGAGTCTCTCACTTGCCAAATTGGGTAAGTCCATAAATCAAAAAGTGGAGAAAGGTGATAAAATAATAGATATTGTTTTTTAAAATTCCTCTTACAATGTAAATTAAAGTAAACATTGTAGAATCTATTAATTGCAAATGTAACTTTTTTCGGACGACACATAAAATCTATAAGATTGAATATCCTGCCGATAATCGTCATTATTATAACAATTTTTGCGCGACTAAGGGACTTCATCGATTTGGCAAGTGAAAAAAAGGGCAATAGCAGACAATTCAGTCTTCAAATTATTTTTTTTACTACAGAAAACTAATTGAAATAATTGTTTGATAATTCACAAGTTCTTAATTTTGCAGCAGTTAGACTGTAACTGACTCATATATTTTACTTCTTTGTGATGAAACAACACTAAACGATTGACCGTGATCAAGTACTTGCTTCTGTGTTTGAATTGTATTATTGCAAAGCTTTGCATTAGAGTATGGACTTACCTGGATTGGCCTCTGAAAAAAGTTTCTTATTATACGGTGGCCAAAAAAATTTCTGTCATTGAGTGATGTTAATTCTTATTATTTTGGAAATTTATTATGAATGTAAAAAGTTAGGAATTCATCAAGTGTTTTGACACTCGAATTTCAAAAAGTGGACTTAATCGATTTGGCTTTTGTAAGGCTCAATTATAAATGCTGTGTGTCTCTTTCTACAAGAACATTTAATTTTCATCAGACATTAATGTTTTTTAACCGCTGTTAAACTGAACGAACTGTCGACGATCAACCTTTATTTTTATTTCGGTAAAACTCGTGTTTATGTTGCACTAAAGCAGGTCCTGATCGTTATTGGCTAAAAACCAGACACCCACCGAGAGGCGAGAACGTGATTTCGCCCCTTTTTTGAGAGCTTTAAGAATTTCTCTCACATGGCACATTACTTAACGACGGGTGATGAATAATTTAAAATTCCATTAAAAACATGGGATCTAATCCAATTAAGTGATTAAGTAATTATGTTTATACTAATTTTTGATTAAATAATCGGGGTAATTATCGAGACGAGTCATCCGACAGAGAATAATTAATGACTGCCCAATTTTCTAAGCACATAAGCCGATTATAGGTTATGGTACTTTGGTTTGTTTTGTATTTAGGGATTTAAAGCGATTGTCGCTCAGATCACGGTCGTAGGTATTAAAGGATATTTAGCATTGTATCGGGATTAATTGAATTGCGTCGCTCATGGAGAGGGTTTGCCAGATGACTGCTGAATCAATTTAGATTTAATGGGTTGGTACAAAACTCATTGAAATGTACAGAAGCTACGTTTCCAAAATAACAGCGATTTATTTATTATTTATTGCTGATAAATCGATAGTCAAATCAATATTCGTATCTTGAGAGATTTACGATGCAAAACACTTAAATAGTCTGCCATCTTGCTTTTATTGATAGGGCTGAAAACTTTCGTGGATTAGTAAGCATTGCAGCTGAACAAAGTGGAAGTTTACCTTGCACTTCCATACAGCGTGTAAGAAACAAATTATCCTGGTGTTTTACACACGCAACGCAGGAATGTCAGTGATATATGGGCAGTGTTATGCCAGAAAGAAACAACCCGCACTATACTGAAAGTGAAAAAATTGAGATTTAATACCTCATTAAGTTAAAAATTACACTTGCTGATGATTGGTTCTCCAGTTAATGCAAAGAATATTTATTTGCCTTGTAATAATAATTTTTGCTTAGATAGCTGAACATGGCACGTGCGCTACCAGTAATTTAACTAAACTTTTTTAACATTTATGGGTAGGTTAATTGTTGTAATAACACTGTCCAAAACCACTATCTGGCCTATAACTTGAGATTTATAACAAAGTGGTAATTTCTCTAGAAGCATGGAAATGCGCTTTGGAACGCTTCAAGAAATTCTGATCCAATCAAAATTCAAGCCCCAAACGGCTAAATTAGAAACTATTCGTTTCCCCCTTTTTCATTTAAAAGAAAAATTTCTGTATTGTTTTTAATTATCATAATTTAAGGCTAGTGATATTTTAATCTCGTAGCCGGTTTGTCTATTGGTTAAAAACTTAAAAGTAGTCTTTTTATAAATTCCTAGGTACTATTTTCTTTTAGAACGGCGTGTACATACAAATGACATCAATTTCTTGAGCTTGTGAACTACCCTGAATGGACCCAGACGATGTGAAATTATTTAGAACTTCATTTTTCAGATATAGTAGACCAAGACTGAACAACATGCAGCCCGCGGGCCAAATTCGCCCCTCCAGCGCTCACTCTGTGGTCCGCGAGGGCTTTTGTGATGACACATAATAAAGGGTCATCGAAAAAGGTGTCTGTGATTTCAGTGGTGCACACCGGGAACAACAATCGACCGATCGGATTTTGCGTAGCAACAGATGGGGTGTTAACTCCGGGAGTTTTATTTTTCCACGTCATGGTGACCGTGACTGCGCTGTGGGCAAGCGCCAACACTGTGACGCCACGCTTCCTCCTAACGTTTTAACGTTGGATAGGAAGGGACGCTACAATTTTTTACCACAAAGAAGCCCCGACTTGTCCCCTTTAAACTTTTTTCTATGGGGTTACCTGAAAAACAATGTGTACGCTGCGAAGATCCGGGGCCTACGCCATTTATCGGACAGAATCACTGCTGCAATAACGACTATGACTGCTATGATCGAGCGTACCTGGAGGGAGATCGTCTATCGCCTAAATGTGTGCGGAGCGACGAGGGGTGCTCATACCTAAACCTACTAGGTAATGTCCAAAACTTGATTCGCTTCTGTATCTTTTGGTGGAAAAATAAACACCATGAGTTCCATTATATGGTTCTTTTTTTCACGTTGCAATCACGGACACCTTTTTCGATGCCCCTCTATAATAAATCTACATTATTTTTAGATTTATAATATTACGAAAGGAAAATGTAAGCAATGGATATTAATATTTATTTAATTTTAAAATGATGAGTAATTTATTTTTTGTTACACAAAATTTTTTTTGCTTTTCCATCTACCCTATTTTCTTGCGACCCGCAGCCGCGTTCTGTAAAATTGCATGGCCCCATCACATTTCGAGTTGGGCAGGCCTGTGAGAAAGAATTGAGTTTCTGAATAGTTAAATACTTCTTAGCGGCTATTATTAGTTCCCCAATGAAAAAAAAAACTTTAACATTCCCCATCGCTCTGATACTACATGCAGTTTGTCGAAGGAGAAAAGTGTTTGCTATGCCCAAAAAATCAGATTTCTTTCATTGGCTTTTGATTTTGCGAGCAGGAAAAAATAGGATAGAATATAAAATATGAATATTTGTAAAATATAGAATCTACATGCCTTTAGGAACATATATTACCTGTATCTACATTGTAGATACATATAATATATGTCCCTAAAGGCACTTTAATTTTCTCGGAATATCTGGTGAATTTTTAAAGATAAATTTTTAGAATTTAATTTAATAAATGTTGATCACGTGTTTTCTTTTCTTTTTGTGATACTGTGCATAACAACGACATAGACAAAAAAATATTTTTTTCTTGCTAATGCGGCAGACGATTGGAAATTATCCAAAAAAATATTAAAATACAATAAAAGATATGTTCCTCAAACTGTACTATATTAACTGTAATATATTCTTTAGTATGTTCTATTAAATTTAATTTGAATATTTTCTTCTACATTATTTTGTCTATAAAAATATCCGTTACGATTTTTTTTATAAATATATATTTTCGTTTTTTTTTTATATCAATTGCATACATTGACCGTTGTATTTAATTTGAATGTACTCCATAGCGAAGTGCGAGTTTCCAGCTATTACATACATACAAATACAAACAGTTGATGCTTCCTTGA
This sequence comes from Dolomedes plantarius, assembly GCA_907164885.2. Classification (NCBI taxonomy): domain Eukaryota; kingdom Metazoa; phylum Arthropoda; class Arachnida; order Araneae; family Dolomedidae; genus Dolomedes; species Dolomedes plantarius. The sequence continues at coordinate 9,347,147 of OU015492.1, read as the reverse complement.
GCTATTAATTATTGAAAGGTATGCTTTTTGTTATTGTCTTTATAAAATATTGAATTTCCCCATATCTGTGGGGAGCTGTTTATAAAAATCTATAAAAACTGATGTTATAGTTCGATTTTTTTCAACATTTCCGTTGCTAAACACTCAGACCCCCAGCGCCCGGATGTCTGGCTTTTCGGGCGTTTCTACGTAATTAAGGACATTTCTCTGCAGCAAATTACATACGTTCGAATACCTGCTACCTGGGTACTAGTATCCGAATCCATTAACAGAATTCGATTTCATATTTCCGTAAACGTTTAAGAAATATTCGTTGAAGGACTCTGGTCACGTCATTGGTTAGTTAGAGAAGTTTTAATGACCACTCCGGTTCGATATAGGCAGTTTCAAACGAAATGAAATGGTATTGTGACATCAATCACAACGGCCGTTTATTTGTCACCTTAAGTGAAGTTTGTTCAGAGTAATTATCTAATATTTTTATTATGTTATATTCTTTTATTATATCATTATTCTTTTACTGTATTTTAGATTTAATAAAGCTACATCAAATTACAGCTTAAAGAGATAAGATGAGAACTAGTTGGTACGCGTCAAAACATGGCGGCTAGATAGTAAATAAATGTACTAATACACAAATTATACTCAACACATCATTATCAATGTTGAAAATCATAATAATGCGCAAAAAGAAATTAATGTGTTTAGGCGGCCTCATGCTTAGTATCTAAAGCCAGATTTAAAATTGTCACTGAGCATGCGCAGAAAGCATTTTTTAAAACTGTAAATTATCGCTAATTAAACAGCGCGAAATAAACAATTTCCATCAGGTTTAATCTTATATTTCAAAAACATAATTATCATAAAAATTAAAATGGCAGAGAGAGATCTAGAAAGAACGGAATAAATGTGTTTATCATTAAAATATGTCACTGAGCATGCGCAGAAACAGTGAGTTCGTAAAGCCAAATTAAAACATGCCACTGAGAATGCGCAGTAATCACTTTTAAATTGTAAATTATCGCTAATTAATAGAAACTGCGGTTCCAAAAACCAAATTTGACAAATCTACAGATTACAATCTTTCGTTTAAGACCAAAATGAAGTAAATGGATGCAGCAGTTTTCTCTCACGGACTGCCCAAAAAGTCGGCTTAGCAACTTAAATATATGTAGATGACGCTTCCAAAATAACTGAATAGAGATTAATGGGATAACTATTTTACTATTCGATGTTCGCATCACGTTAACTTCAACCTTTCAAGTTATATTTCTTCATGGGCTTTCAAATTATATTTTATGGGCAAAATTTGGGTTTTAAAATATATTTTGCAAAGTTTTAGAAATTATTGCTCATAATCGACAATAAAATGCATTTTTAAGTCTCAGTGATAAAATACTTTATATATATATAGTGAAACTTCTGAATGGCGGCCAGTCATGGTTCCGAAAAAAGTGGCCGTTTTGAGGGGTGGCGAAGAAAAGGGGATAAAATAACATTGGCTCTATGGATTGTATTTAACCCTCAAACAGTACAGTGGTTTGAGGCGAAATAGATGGTACGGTCGGATCCGACCCGATCTCTTTTTTGATGAGGTTTTTGGTAGAAATAAAGTACACAATAAGCATTTTTGTTGCATAATAACATTTATTGATAATATTTTACATGAAATAAAAATCTTTTGTAGAAAAATGATCAACGAATTGTAATTTTGCTAAACAAAGAAAATCCTTTAGGCATTTACATAGAATGTTGTACATATTAGGTCAAATATGTAATTTAGTCTACCAATTTTAAAAGTTAGTGAAACCAACTTTCTGAGCCCAAAAATGTAAAAAATAATATATACTGACATTTTTGGCCTTCAAAATCGAAATAAAAAATTTAAAAATCTAAAATAAAAAATATGACTAGTGATCATGAATAATGTTTTTCAACAAAGACACTCGTATTTACTTATTCCTATATCTAGTAGGTCTATCTGTTAGGCCGTCTGCGCACGGACCAACTCAAAAGAAACTGATAACTGACTCGAATCACAAACCAGTCCGTGATGAGTCGTAACCTATGTAATTGAATGGAGCCAAGCACACGGCGCAACTGGTTACAAACCCGTGTTCGTGGCTCCATTCAATTACATAGGTTACGACTCATCACGGACTGGTTTGTGATTCGAGTCAGTTATCAGTTTCTTTTGAGTTGCCCCGTGTGCAGACGGCCGTAGAGTTCCTTGTCAACTCGATATCTTGCAATGAGAGGGGAGAATACGGTAGAGACAAGACACACACTTGGGTCGGATCTTACCTCCACTGTACCTTTTGAGGGTTAATCGGCCCTGAACAAAATATGGCCGTTTAGTAGGGTGGCCGGAGAAAACCTTTTATTTATATATTTATCTATATATATAAAAAAATTCCGTAACTGACTCATTCATTCACTGACTGACTGACTGACTGACTGACTGACATACAACGCACAGACCAAACCGCTGGACCTAAAGGGCTGAAATTTTGCATAGCGATTCTTCTAATAGTGTAGGGGTGCACTAAGAAAGATTTTTCAAAAATTCTTCTTAAATTTTTTAAAATTCAATTTTTAAGCTGTTTTTTAAACTTTTTTTACGTTTGCATTTAAAATAATACATTGAGGGTTATAAAATTTATATCACGAGAAAGATCATAAAAATTCCTTCAAAATGAAATTTTTTTCGAATTTTTACCTCCATTTCCTGATTTTTGGTGAATTTTTAAAGATTAATTTTTAGAATTTAATTTATTAAATGCTGATCACGTGATTTCTTTTTCTGGTACTTTAAATAAATTTATCGTCACGTGCAAAAAAAAATAGACAAAAAAATATTTTTTTCTTGCTAATGCGGCAGACGATTGGATTTTATTTTGTCTATAAAAATACCCCTTACGATTTTTTTATAAATATGTTTTTTTTACATCAATTGTATACATTGATCGTCGTATTTATTATAAATATATATATATTTATTTTTTTTTGGAATTAATTGCATACATTGACCGTTGTATTTAATTTCTTCAATGTACTCCGTTGCGAAGCGCGGGTTTTCAGCTAGTATATATATATATATATATATATATATATATATATATATATATATATATATATATATATATATATATATATATATATATATATATATATATATATCTATATATATATATATATATATATATATATATATCGACAGATCGCATAATAAATCAGGTGAAAAGCAAAGAGAGTTTTTCAAAAAGGTAAGAATAAAGATTTGGAATCAATAGAAATTAACTTCATAGATTTTTTTACAAGATTTTGATCATAATTAATATTGAGTGGGCGTATATGTGAGTGTAACAAAACATCTAAACTCAGGATGTGCATATTTTAAATGATACTGATCTTACAGAACTACATAGTTACAAGTGTGTGCGCACGTAGGAAAATGAATTTTAAATCTTAAACTTTATTTTTGGAATTCCCACCATCGTTAAAATTCTAATTCAAAAATAAAAACATTCAACTTGTGTTTGTTAAAAATCGTTTCTCAGCCTTTAAGGATTCCACGTGTTTTCGAAAGTCTGTTTTTGGCCCTAGTTAATGTTCTTAATGCCTTTTGTATCTCTGATACTGTTTTGAAAATGTAAGGCCTGAGTGACAGTCAAATGTATGCTAAGCAGTGTTAAGATGATTCCATCATACTTTATGGGCCTGTTCACATAGGAGTCCGTTGCGTAGCGTTAAGGAAAAGATGACGTTGAGACGAAAATAAACCAATCATAGGCGTTAAAAATTTCATTGCTAATCATTTGGAGGCATATGATTGGTTTATTTTCGTCTCAACGTCATCTTTTCCTTGACGCAACGCAACGGACTCCTATGTGAACAGGCTCTAACTTCTTTGCTTGACTGTCTCGGGATATTGCCACCCCGATTCTGTAATATTAGGAGAGATGTCATTTCCAGATTCGGCATTCAAGCGTTAAATATAATGTAACAGTTTTATGTCTGTATAACTAATCAAAGTGCTCCAATTCCTTAACGTAGTTTCATTTAAACTTCTGCCGTCAGTTATTTTTTCGTGCCAAGTTTTCACCTTCGTGGAAAGCGAAATGTATTTTACTGAATAATTTTTTTTCTTCTTTGAACAACTATTTCTTTCTTTCTTTTTCAACTTTCTCAGCCCCGCCAAGAATAATGTTTCAATCTGGAAGACATCACCATCTCATGAATAAAACTATTTATTCCCGGTTAAATTCAGTTAAGAGTAGATACGTGCGGGTAGGTTTGAGAAATAAATCTGATTATTTAGGTCTTTCCTATGCAGGAATCCAGATTATTTGCTTTTATGTAGGTGTATTTGCTGTTGGGGAATTTAGTCATTTCTCTCCCTTTTTTTCCCCACGATAAACGCACATATTTTATTGCACGGGCTTAAACGTGTATTTTATCTAAAAAAGCTTTACTTTGAATAACGTCATTTATTATGGAAACCAATGTATCCGACTCCTTATTTATTTGTGTTACCAAGCTGTTTTCTTTTTTTTAAAACATTGATCGAATTTAAGCCAGTGGTTAGCCTTGTGCTAATGCAATTGTAGGTTGTGTTTGTGTCGTATTTTCCCCCAATTGCGCATGTGTATAAGTGAGACATAAGGAAAATCTCCTGTGAAACGCATTTAGGCTCGGTGCACACGAGCGATCCGGTGTCGTTGCGGCACCGCAGTTGCGATCAGGCAGTACGTAGATTTGAACTAACCGACGTAACCGACTCTATGTACGTCGGTTAGTTCAACTCTATTGCGGTGCCGCAACGACACCGGATCGCTCGTGTGCACCGATCCTTAATCACCAAACGTTGGATTTTCTTGTGATTAACTCATGGTTTTCTCTGCATCACCAGTTCTTGACCGGTGGTCCGGGGAAAGTCAAGAAGTGGTCCACGAAGTCAGCAGTCATAAAAAAAAAAGCAATTGATTTTGTACTTTTAAAACGACCGCAAATTTAACATTTGTGTGCTAAGCAGCAGTGGCGTAGCGAGAGGGTCTATCATGCCCCGGGCGCCAAATGATCCCCGAGACGAACAAGATTCTATATATTATATTACTATATGTTTTTCGGGGGGAGGGGCGCAAAAAAGGTATTGTGCCCAGGGCGCAAGTTATACCCGCTACGCCACTGCAAAGCAGTGTTGGGAACAAAATTTATTTTTTGGGTTCCAATTTTTAGCTCGCATAGCTTTGAGCATTACTAAAGGATCAAGGATTTTACAACTAGTAAATGCAAACTTAATGTATATTTAAATTCAAATGTATTTTTTGATCAGTAATTATAAAAATCTTTGTTTACAGTTTATTTTGTATATCACATGACGTTTATATAAATCTTTAATGAAATTTGAAAGTTATAAATAAAACGGAAAGCTCCACAACCCGCCTTATTTAACGGTCAGCTAGACCACCGGCGCCCTGTACTGGAATAAAGACTCTCTCTACAGACAATGGTGCGATGAAACCGCAGTAACATGTGGCCAGGTCTCGACCTTATTATGTTTTGTTAAAGAATACGTTTATGGTTTTTCGTTGTTGCTGTTGTTGAGCACCAAAATGTTGCGTCCTTTAACATCTTGTCATGTTTTCTGCAACAAAATTTGTGAACAAACATATATATGACAGTTTTTTGTTATAAAAATAATCCTCTGAGAAAGGCATGCCACCTCTATCATTCATGTTTTATTTAGAGATTTACCCTAAATAACATTTAAACAACCAATCCCGTTTAATATGACTAGGTTTAAGGTTGGTAAAAATAGGTATATCTTTATTGTTTGTAGTTCTAGTGTCAAATGCACGTTTTCACGATTTAATCCCTTAGATATAATCTTGATCCGTAAATACCTTCTGTTGGATATATCAGTACATAACAGCCAGGAAAGTGATTCATTTTTTTCAGGCGTTCTCCCTAAATCAATACATTATAACAATGTCATTTATTTATTTATTTTAAATAAAGGATTCTTTCTTAACGAGAAATCAGAAAGGAAAGTTTCTCTCACCAAAACATTGAATTCCTCCTTAACAATTTATTCTAGACATTATCTGCATCTATATATTTATTAATACAGAATAATCTCAGTTACACGTTTAACACATCGGAGATTACTCTTAAAATAAACCTGGAGTAATACAGCAGTAGTTAATGCTTGAGTTTATGTAGTGGGTTTGAGTAGAAATATGTTAATGAAGTATTATTTTAAGGATTTCGATATTTAAACTATGAATGACCTAAAATTCCCCTTTCCGTCCAATATCATCTTATATATCTCAGCAGAGCAAATATTTAAAGATTAATCATTCGCACGCATTTTCTTGAATTGCTCAGAAAACTGTCCCAGTGTGTCTGTGTCGCGTTTTGTTCATAATTTTTCTCAAAGGTATTCAAACGGCCGATTTTTTATACACTCGTTATCGTCTATGATGATTTTCTCACGAACTTGGTTCTCTTTCATGGAAGTATGTTTCGCTCGCAACTCGAAATATATATATATATAACAAATAAAACCCTAAATCCCTTTCAAAATTCAAAATTCTTTTTAAATTTCCTTGGGCGTAGAGTTAATTTCGTTTTCGATTCAAAGAACAAAAGAATTGTAGATAACCTAAAAACCAACGTAGGAAATTGACATATCGTCCTTTAAAATCCCCTTAGTTATATAAGTTTTGCAAGCCCGGAGATCCAGGCAGCGAATCATTATTCGTTGTATTGTCACATGACGAGAAGTTATATAAGGGCCTGTGGTCAGATGCCCGTAAACTTCTCGGATTTCTGTTGCCTAGTAAACATGCTGTAACCGTAACCCTTCGAGTTTTTTCTACATTTGTCTTTGCCCGAGAAGATGTGTCGTCTGCCTAAATAAATATTTTAACGAAGCCCATCTGTCACCGTCATTGCTCCCTGCACACGACGTTAATTTAATTGTAGCATGGCAGGTCCTTAATTCGTCATTCTTCCCGGGGTGGGCCTGTCATGTTACATATATATATATATATATATATATATATATATATATATATATATATATATATATATATGGGGTCGGTATTTTTAATTCCCACACTAGAGGCACGCACCAATCCTTGATCAACTCCTCTCTCATGTACATGTCGTACGACATGTAGCGTGTGAGGGACAGGAAAGGGAGTGGGGTTTATGACCCGCACAGCTCCACGTAGACAAGAAAATCAACATATATATCATATATATCTGTGTGTATATATATATATATATATATATATATATATATATATATATATATTAAAAAATAACCATAACAAATGACAATTAAAATAAAGAAATAAGGCAAATGTACATGAAAAGTATGATAAATATACGGCATAAGAGAATAAATAATTGATGAAAGCTGTAGGATTACACTTAACTTCTGCAGTTTTCAGAATTCTTTTCCATTGCGTGTAAATAAAATATCACGAAAGGGATAGAACAGGCAAATGGATCACAGGCTCAGTTTCTATTTCGTTACCATTATCTGTGCGTTTAATTACATCCAGTTTTGTGCCGAGCGTAACACCGGCTCTCTTAGGCTTTTCTGGTGCTTTTCTGGTGCTTTTCTGATCTTGTTAATGGAGGAGCAGAATACACCGATATAGTGCTAAAGCTGAGATGTTCCCATGCGTGGAACAGAACTATCGGATCGAGATGAGTTACGTCACTCCCGTAGTTCGGTATGTCCGCTGCCTCTAGAACGGCTTGCCGCAAACAAACGCTGAATGCGAATTTTACTTTTTAACTTTTTGGGAAAATCGACACGAATAGATCTTTTGTAAGAGAAGAGTATCGTAAAGTAAAGTGGGAAATTTCTACGTATTCCGTTACCTAGTTTCTTTATAACATGCTAAATAATGAACTTTTAATCCAGAAGAGGCACCAAACATTAAATTGAGACCTCAAGATTCGTCTATGCATTTCTATATGCCATCTCACCCTTTTATGGATTATTTGCTTCTTATTTTAAAGCAACATATAGCTCACAGCTTCACTGGAGTTATTTCAAATAGCTAAAATTTTATTAAACAATGTAGAGGGTTTTATAATTAGTTTTCATCTTCCATAAAGTATTTATTTACATATATAGTTTTAGGGTGGTTAGTTCATTTTGAACAATATTTTGTATAATTTTGCAATTTCCTCTCAATATGATTTTTGTTTCGTGGATGCCCTGTATCTTTTCTCGAAATATGATATTCAAAAACATTTCTTTCATTTTAGACCTTGTAATAACATAATATGCTTCCTTCGGATTTCTGGCAGTATCGCAAACCACTGCGTTTTTTTAACGAACTTTTCATATCAGTATCAAGCAGTAATAAAATTATTGAAAGCATTTTTTTATTTTCCTCTAATTTTTTATATAAGCCTTTTGTAGTTTCTGGTCATACGCCTGGAAATTTTTTTTTCTTAAGGGTTTTGCTCTATCATTCACAAAGTAACTTACATAGTTTCTATAGGAAATCTACAGTTATGTTTCAAACATACATACTAAATTTAAAAAAAAGGTCCTTCATTTTAATGAATAAAATATACAAATGACGTGTCGTATTTCAAGTTTTGCTAAGAATTAATTGTAAAAATAATTCTTTCAAATGTACCATGTCAGTTTTAAAGGTCGGAGATGTTGATTACACTGTATAATGTGATACACTGTATAATGTTGATTACACTGTATAATGTGTGGTATTATTGGGTTTCCTATAGGTTTGTTTATAATCATTTCTGAATCGAATTTAACATGTTTACTACTATATGAAACCCTCTCTCTAAAAGTATTGATTTTCTGTCGTAAAACATATGAAAGAAGAGCATTACTCCTTTGAATTTATCTAGCAAAAAATATTAATTGTAATCCAAACATAATATTACCAACATCACTAATAAGCTTTTTTCATAGATTTCACTAGTTTATAGCCTCTGAAACTCTATTTTTTTTATTTTCCGTATTTTTTTCATTTTCGTGTACTTTGTAGACTTCCACCACGTGAAAATTTTTTTCTATTTTCACTTTCTCTCTTTTCTTTGAAATCTAATGGACCCATTCACTCTTAAGGGAGCAAGGGACCACCAATCTCTTTATTCTTTAATTTTCAATATTTTACTCTGCATAACCACATGAGTATAATAATATCCTTTTCACTACATTGAAGGTACTTAGAATTCACAAATGAGTTTTTTTGCGGAGGAATAAGACCTGTTTATGAAAAAATTCTTCAAAAATGCTAGAATTTTTCAAAAGGCTCCATGCGCATTCATTTTCTTCTGATATCTTCCAAATTTCTCAGAATTGTTGATTGAAGTGTTTCCCTCAAAACTGTGCATCATTCTTTGAAATCACAAATATTTTTCAAATTTATATACCATAAAATAAAGTAAAAATATAAAAAAACATAAAAAAACAGGCAGAATAGAAAAAAAATATATTTTAGACTTTAGATTCCTGCAAAAAAATAAATAAATAAATGCACAATTATATTTATATACATAAGGTAAACTTATAATGAAAATTTTAAGGATTTTAATTAATATTGAATGCGTCTAGAGCAGGGGTTTCCAACTGGCGGCCCGCGATGTCTGTTTTTGCGGCCCGCGAAGATTTCTAGGAAAATAATTTGCAGCATCAATTTAGGTATTCTTAGTTAACGAAAAATGTTTTTGTAAAAATCTATATTGTTTTCAAATGCTGTTCATTTACAAAAAAGATTGATTTTCCTCGAATTCCATGAAAAGTAGGGTGTCCACTCATGTTCTATTTCATACCCCTCCACTTCTTATTTGACCAACTTCTTATTTAAATACCCACTTCTTATTTGACTTTTTTTGTGTGTGTCTGTGTAATTTAACGAAAGTTTGCCAGTTATAATCAAGGTTGTTGTTGGAGGTTCATCCTCGAATTTTTAAAAATTTCATAGTGCATACTATACACAAATCCTCCAAATCCCCCTCCCTCAAGAAAAAAAGTCCTGGGTATGGTCCTGATTAAATTGCGGCCCGCCACTAGACAGGTGTTTTCGATTGCTGCCCTTGGACACTTGTAAGTTGGAAACCCCTGGTCTAGAGCATTTTGAAAAACGTTCATTTTTGAAAAACTTTTTTAATATACAGGTATTATTCTGCTAAAAATTCTTTACTTTGTATTCTAAGAGTTTTTAATGTAGTAAAAAAGAATGCTAATTATCCTCATTTTTTATATAGAGTTAAAAATTAAAAATTAAAAAATTCGAGTTTGAAGGTCCCTTGTCCCCTTACGGACGTCATAGCTATAAATATCTATGCATTTTTCTGGTACCCTTAACATTTCGATGCCCGGTGGAAGAAACATTTTTATGTGAATTTAAAGTTCTCAATACTAAGTAAAATATAAACAATAGAAATAAACAAAAATTAAAAATCAAGCATAGACTGCTAAATCACTTTAATATAAAACATATCCTGCAAAGAAAACATTTTCAATAGAGGATAGCGCAGAAGCTTCATATCCCCATAATGAAAAAAACAAATAAATAATCCAACAGAGATAGATAAAAATAATACAAATATAGACAAGAAACAAACAAAAATCAAGCACTCTGGGCATCCACGCACCAACGGCAAGATTCTGTATAAGTGCCGGAACTGAACCATTAAACAACATAGAGGTAACCGACAGGTCTCTTCATCAGGGAGCCTAACCATATCAGTTACCTCAAGGGGAACTTTCTGAATAGGATGCAGGTAAGCCCAAAAGATATCCCAAGGCCCCGAGTCCCCCAAGGAAGCAATAAGTCAAAAAGAAAATGAAAAGACAAACACAACTTACAGTATGGGCTCAACGCACCTTACATGCAAGCACACAAAATCCTAATGCAAAATAAAAGATGCGTACATACCCCAATTCCGTAAGTGACGGTTACATATGGATCTTGAATTACTGTTTATGTCTGAAAATGAACCTTCATTCCGACCTTATTCTCTTGAGCAGTGTCTGGGAACATAATGATATCCCCTCTTATCCATGGAAAAGACTGAAATTCCGATTATAAATTTTCATTCACCTGTGAGATCCCATGCGACCAAAACAACTTATGCGATCAGACCTCGTTTATACGCTCCGCAAGCACTGAATCAAGCATTATGGCATTCTCCTGGCAGAGATTTTTGTTGCCGGGCATTAGTCTTGCAAACAGTAGAAGTTTCGCCAATTATTGCCGCCGATCTTAATGCTCCATTAAAGTAAGAACAACATTAGGGATAATTGAGAAATTAGTGGTAACTACTGCCACGTGCCCGGACCATCTGCTCGTGAACTGATGACATCTGAAAAGAAGGGGTTGGAAGTATTTCTACTCCATTAGTTCCGATGACGCGTAAGTGAGCGAGTCGTATATTGGAGAACCTGCTGCGGTGTTGTCATGATGTTGGTAGTTCTTACAAACTCGTCTTACAAAAATTAAGAATCTCGTTTTAGAATTCAATTTTTCTGCTGCTTCGGTGCCTTTGAGTCTGATAGTTTAGATATGGATTATTCTAAGTTAAAATGGGAACATTTATTTCACATTTTGTACTTGTGATTTGGCGCAGATAACTGAAGAATATCCTAGCATAGAATAGAAACAGATTTGAAAGAATTAGCTATTTTGAGCCATGGTGAAGATAATTTTTTTTTTAATCTCCAATTTTTAACAGTGGCAATTACTGTATGGCTATTAAATATACTCCTTCGTAAGAGAGGATTGAATGTAAGAGATATAAGAATAATTTAAATGTCAGTAATTAACATAAATGGTGTTTTAATTACCTAGAGATTTTCAGTTTAGTAGTCAAGGAAACTGATTTAAGCAAATTGGGTATTTTTATTACTTTTATTATACACTAGCTGAAAACCCACACTTCGCTACGGAGTACATTCAAATTAAATACAACGGGAAATGTATGCAATTAATGCCAAAAAAAAATAAATATATATATATAATTTATAATAAATACGACGATCAAAATATACAATTGATTTAGGAAAATATATATATATATTTATAAAAAAATCGTAAGGGATATTTTTATAGACAAAATAATGTCCAATCGTCTGCCGCATTAGCAAGAAAAAAATTTTTTTTTGTCCATTTAGTTGTTATGCACGTGACGATAAATTTATTTAAAGTACCAGAAAAAGAAGTCACGTGATCAGCATTTAATAAATTAAATTCTAAAAATGAATCTTTAAAAATTCACCAAAAATCAGAAAATAGAGGTAAAGATTCGAAAAAGATCTCATTTCAAAGGAATTTTTATGATCTTTCTCGTGATATAAATTTTATAACCCTCAAATTATTATTTAAATGCAAACTTAAAAAAAGTTACTAAAACAGCTTAAAAATTTAATTTTAAAAAATCTAAGAAGAATTTTTTAAAAATCTCTCTTTTTGCACCCCTACACTATAAGAAGAATCGCCATGCAAAATGTCAGCCCTTTAGGTCCAGCGGTTTCGTCTGTGCGTTGTATGTCAGTCAGTGAGTCAGTTACGGAACTGTTTTATATATATAGATTATTTTCAGATAAATTAAGATTTTAAACTGTCCCCATTCCTCTTGTCAAAATTAACTTGCATTCAAATTTTGTTTATCAAAGCGTACATACGTACATCTCTACCCTGTATTTTGTGAATCCATAGCTAAATAACTGGTGTTAGAATAGACTGAAAAACCATATTTATTTGGTCCATATTTATTTGGGAAATCCCAGGGTCTGGGGAAGTTCTCACTTTAAAAAATGTTCACAAATTTCTTTCTTTTGAATCACAAATGTCAAACTTACCTAGTTTAAACAAAGTTCATTAAGCTAAATCAGAAATTCATGCTCTGGATGAATGAACAAACAGCACTCCTTACAACCTTTGGTACTCCATCGTACTGTAACACTTTTCGGTACCATCAGAACTCCAAAAAAAAGTTGACCGTCGCGCTCTTAACCAACCAACCAATCAGAACTCCGTAAAGTGTTGAAATGAAATAATATACACAACGCCTTAAACAGTTTCGTTCTTCTTCCTGATCTGTGAAACTCACCTACCGTGCGCTTGATTAATATTGATGACGAGGGCAATAAAGGATGATAAAAATGACACCTGATAGAAATCACTAGAATCGTGTCAATAGTCTTGCGAAGATAGTATTGATAAAATTCCTCCACCTCTAGTATAATGTTCCCGTAGCAACAGCTCTCAGATCACAGTTTCTTCTATAGGAGGGGAAAGTGGGCGTGCATTTGCCTGCTAGGCGGTATTAGCAACTGTTGGAGACAATGGAGCGGGAAATCGAAGGTTTAGTCCTAAGGAGGAGTTTACTTTTGTAAAAATGCAGATCACCGAAGGAGAAATACCCCTAGCGTCTAAACAGACTACGAAACGCTTGTGTAGTTAATGCGTTATAATATTTAACAGCGAAAAAGGGGGCTTAAACATTAAATAATAGTGTGATAATAGTCTTGATAGTGTGGATAATTGGTCTAGTATTGGGAGGCCTGTTGAGCTCACCGATGGCAGAAATTGTTGGAAGAAAAACCGATGATGATCTCGAATGGAATTGTTTTGGGGGATAGACATTTCAGACGCAACGTTTCAAAGAGTACTGACATAACATCAAAAAATGAATAAGACTATCAGCAGGTGGGTCTCTCACCATATGTGTGAAGTTAAAAATGACACCGATGCACAGGGATCCGAATGCTTTTGAGTGGCGACATCAAATTTCCGCCTCGTTTGGCTATCTTCTTGTGTTTATTATGGTTCTCATTTTCGCATGTGCTGTATTTTCTTGGACAACAGTTAATGCCCAACATTGCAAAAAATTCCTTCAGCACCACATAGGAGCAACACTTCCTCGCAAGAAACCTACACGTTTGCAAGAACAGCCCATTTTGTTACTCGACGTGCCTATTACCATACGGCTAATGTTGTAATAATACTGCTGGCAAAATAGGGCAAAGAGGTGTTTGACCGTCCGAAAGATCCGACATGACTGGTTTTGACCTGATCCAGATACTAAAGGAGATATAATAAAAATACGTCTGCTGTAAATAAAATGATTGATTTATCGCAAATTAATAACAATAACAGTCATTTGTAAAACTAAAGCTCCCGGTTATGTGATTGATCCATCTATTGAGAGATTTTTCAGTTTTATCTTCATTTAATTATATTTCTTACATCGATGTGAGCGGCAATTATAATTTTTTTTCGTGTACCTCAGGCAGCCGCGTGTATCTGTTTTAATGTTATATATTCGTTTACTTTGGTTTTTAACGTTTTTCGAAATTATTGCTTCACCCCAAAATATGCACATAATATTATTATGCACATAATGTGCCAATATATTCACTAGTTTGGCTGTTTAAATAGTTCGTGGATCTATAACCATCATTTACATTTTAAGTATCCCCCCCCCCAAAAAAAAAAAAAAAAAAAAAATCACTTTCGTTTTATCACTTTTTTCTAGCTGCATCCATTACATGAGCAAGAACAATCGTTCTCTAAATTAAAATGAGCCAATGGTTTGAGCAGGGGGTTGTCAATAATTTATTTATAAACAGTTGGTTATTTTAACTCACTAGCTTGAAAAAACCTAGCTCACGTAAATGATTGTTGTATTTTTTCCAATAAATGCAATTATTGGACGCGTCATTATGTTAAATTAATGTACTTTTGAAATGGCATAACGCACGCTCGCCCTGAATTCCACATTATTTAGCACGACTAAAAGGAAAGCAAACACATTAAGGATAATTTTGCCGGCTCTATCCACTTTACACGATTTATACCTCCAATAGGAGAGCCTTAATCATAATAGTCTCCTATTTATCTGCTAACACCCAGGACTCTCAACAAGTAGTCAAATAATCCCTATCCCTGACACTCCCAGCTTCGCATTCACCCGCCTTAATCATCCGGTTGCATCTTTGGAGGGGGCATCTTCCATTTTCCCTCTCTCCCCCTCCATTGACACGCTCTTTCCTCCCTCAAAGTGCGAGAAGTTCCGTCTCGCATCACTACGTCTAATAGGGGTGCCTTGGAGTATGGCCGTGCGAGAATGTGTTTTTCCGAATGAAGGCTGCTGTGCCATACTTATGTGCGTTCAAGGAGAAAAATATATGGGTATAGTTTTCTGAAAGGGCGACTTTTGAAGCTGCGTCTTTTATGCAGGCTCTGCGCTAAAGTATATTTAGTATTTGGGGGGAGATACTTTTATGGACAGCATCTATGATGGAAATGATGTTTCGCGTGAAATTTCAAAGATAGGTTATATCGAAAACGCTAAGTACTGAAATATGTCAACCAAGAGGTTTTCTGCTACCTTCTCTTTTCCTCGTAAAGTCAGTCCTTCTAAACAAAAGACAAACGCAAAGAAAAGTTTCCTCGGCGTTAGGATAATTAGATATTGCAGATGCTAAATGCTGGTAATCAAATTTTTATTCATCACTTTTGACAGGTATTGTTGTTCTTTGATTAATAATATGCCGTTGTCCTGGAAGATCGATAGCATGCCCCGGGATGTAATTGGTAAGCACGCCTTTGTCCGATAAACTTAAGATATCGTGTTCAACCCTGTTTCTTTCTTTTTTTTTTTTCTTTAACTCTTTAACGCTATGCCAGCTGAAATGAACGTGTCGTTGCATGCGTACAAAAAATAAAAACTTATTTCACTGATACGGATTTTATACCTGTAAAATTTTAATTTCAGTAATTTCCTGTAAAGTTTTATTTCAGTCTTGTATAATTTCAATTTATAATCACGTTACAGTTTTATCAAAGCTCTATAATATTATAGATTCTGGTATTCATTAACAAAATAATTTAAAGTATTCTGCCAGAATAAATGCATTTTACCTACGAATTCACTTGAAAATAGTCCGAAAAAGGAAAGTATTTTTAAACGTTATATCATAGTTAATTTCAATTTAATTTCCCAGTAAATAAGTATAAACACAGTAAATAAGTTTTTCAACGTGGACGTATTGGAGAACACAGTTTTACGAAAAAAACTTTTATGGGATCTTTTTATTTTCTAAAAAATTTTTAGATCCTAGTAAATCTAAATAGACTCGAATGATTTTGATTGTTGTCTGCACATTTGTCTGTAAAGTGCTTTGATCCTAAATCAATCATAACTAATAACACGAAATTGCTGAGCTATATATTTAAATATTAGAGTAATATATTTAAAATTATCTTATTGCCTCCAATTTTATGTCATTAATTCTAATGAGTGAATCAAAGAAAAGACTGTATCAGTTAGTCATATAATGATAGTTAAAACAAAGAGGAGAATTGTGTCCATGCAAATATTTGTCGAACTTATATTTTCGTTCCATTTTCGATTCTTAAAATTTCTCAGCCAGGATGATACAATAGTAGCGTGAGTACGTCGGGCCACCTACAAGCTGGTTTGAACAAACACGCTGAATGTAAGGTGTCAGTATTCGAAACAAAACCTACTTTCGGTCAAAGATTGATTACGAAATTCGCCTTGACATGTGCGTGGAAGTCTGGTCTGTGATTAGAACCCTTAGTCTAATATTGTAATGTCAGATCAAGCGGACCTGGTGACGTCGGATAAAATGCATTGGTTAGACGAATTATTATTACCTCAGTCATTTATGTTCATAAAACACAATCATGGTGAGCAACTGAATGAAACAACAGTTTTCTGCAAAATTGGTCATCTTTCAAGTCTGACTCTTTGGCCTCAGCAGTCTACGGTTGACAAAAAATGTAGCAAGGAAATTCAGACCATTGCTTCACTGGGTTATAAGAGTATGGTGTCATAGGAGTCATAAGTTGTAGGAGATTGTTGATCCTTCGACTTTTTAATTCAAGTACAACCGGCGCTTAAGATATAATTATCAATGAATATTGTTAAATTAAGATTTTTTACCAATGTCAGAACCAGTCATTAAGTCTAACTTCTTAGTTCAAGTATTGATATTATCATTCCATGACGTCTGACCTAATGCTCGATAAACGATAAATGCTCCGTTAGTGCTCATTAGTTGTGTAACCCCGGCCCTGATTTTCCATTAGGCGCTGTAGGCCCGGGCCTAAGGGCACCCCAAAAAATTTTAACTTTAAAGGGTAAAAAGAAAAATTCCCAATTCAATTTTTTTTAATTTTACCTTTTTTAATAGCAATTTTTTTTATATATCCTTTCAAATTTGATTGATTGATTGGTTCATCATATGCATAGTTATATGTATAGTTCATCATATGTATGTTATAGTGTATATAAGGGATTAATAAGTTTTTCTGTTTTGCATTGTATTGGTGTTTTAATGATGAAGTTAATATGTTGTATTGCTTTTTGTTATTTGATAATGTTCTAGGCTTCTACGCTTCAAATAGCCAATTCTTGGTAAAATGGTACTTTCACATTGATTCGTGATTATTTTTTTGTGTGCCAATTTTGGAAATTTTACCACATCAGTATTAGGAGGCCCCCATCCCGAGTTGTGCCTATAGTCAAGAATTTTCTAAATCGGGCCCTGGTGTAACCAGAGTTTCAACTAGAAGTAGGTGAGTGATCAGTACATTTGATTGCGGTTGTGAGATTTTTGAGAAGGTTTTGGGGTAAAAATACCACGTGTGAATAATGTGATATGTATAGCGTAAATTAAATGTTTTTATCAAAGGTGATGGTAATTGGAGGATAAAGGGAATGGACTTTAAATATAACTTCCTGCAAATTTGTCAATGCTGTAGAAAGTCAGTACCGTACTGTCTGGCCCAAAATTTAAAAATCTTAATTTTGCGGCTTAAAATTCGTATTTGAATAGAAATTAAAACATATTTTTTTCCTTCTAACATGATACAGAAAACGTAACAATGTCAGATTTCATTGGAAGTGTATCATTCTTTACAATTGAAAAACAGTTTTCAAAAGTGTAATCTTAAGCATTTTGTTATATTATGTATCTTAACATCATTTTAATAATAAATTTTCGTTTAACTATTAAAAAAGCATTTTGCTGCTCATTTATCATTATCTCAATAGACTTGTTCAAAATTCTATTATCAGAATTACTGTACGATTAATTCTTCAAAAAAGTAGTGTAGATTAACCCTAATTTCCCGATCTTTGTTTAAAAGCAGAATTAGTAGAACTCTTCTCTCCTTTTTTTTATTGGCTGGCATCCAAGAGAAGTGTGTTGCTTATGCGATTTAACAAATCCGTATAATGTCCGTAATTATGATTCAATACAATGCGTTTAATTACGTTGAAATCCTCTTCAGCTATTTTACTTCTCTAAAATTTTGCCTCACTTTGTATCTTTTAATTTGTTTTAGCTCATTTCAATATGATATGTAAGCTTTAAAAGCTTGCATGTCATATGTGTAGCTGCATTCCTGGGAGAATACCGAGTGTTCCCTTTTACGGTTTCAAGTTAATTCCTTTAATGTGCTTTCTACCAGTTGTAATTTCCCAGTCACAGCCTTAATACGCTCAAAAGAACTATTAAATTAATTGATTCTATTTTTTTAAATAAACTGCTAAATAATTAAAGTTCAGCTAGAAATATGCCCATCAGTAATTGTAATTACGAGAAGATGCGTTTTCAAAATCTATCGACGAGAATAATTACTACTAAATATAATAATCGGATTTTTAGGTGTATATCAAAAATAATTACAAAAGTTTCATTTTGCCTTGAAGCTTTTGTATGTAATTACAGACTTTGTAAATTAAATTTTTACGTAACTAGGGGAACAATTGTTAAACATCATGTTTAAAAAAACGAAAGCAAATGTCTTTTATTAAATTCTTAGATTATAAATATCTCAGGTAAATAATAAGATGAGTTTATTTTAATTTTTATTAGCTAGTTAATCACGAATAATGAATTATGAATGTTATTTTTATCGTGTTAATAAACAAATACGGCTATATAAATGTGACTTTATTTTGTGAGATATATTATATTAAAATATATTATATATTCATTAGACCAACAATCTCATAAAATATACAGAATGTTTCGGCTTTAAGTGTTATATAAGTCTTTATCAGCAAGTAGCAAATTCATTAGTTAATGTTATAAAATAATCTTTATGAATTCAATAATGAATTTTATGTTTCTTCTCCTGATAATGAGTTCTTTATAGAAATATGGACCCTTATTTGAGTATTACTTGTCAAAGCAGCTTTCTCTCAAAATTATAGATAATTTTTTCTCTCAGTTTAAATATAGATACCAACCAGATCCTCCTTGATCTTTATGCTACTTCTTTTTGATATATTCTCGGATAGCGATATCCAAGAACTTGAAATTCTATTTGTTTCTGCATGATACATATACGGTCTAATATTCTAGTTTAACGTTGGTTTTATTGAATGGCCCACGAATCTTCTGTAATGTTTTGAGAATATGAACCCAAGTAATTAAGACGAAAATAATTAAATAAACTGGAGGAAAAGAAGAGGTTTTATTTATTTGCTTTGTTTGTTATATCTCTAATCTAGTGTTCCCAGTTGAATGTATTCATTTCTTAAAAGGGTTTACCTTTCGAAAGGGACTCTTGTTATTAGATTTCTTTCGGAATAGTCACTTTCTCTCTCAAGGATGCATTCTTTGTACGTGTAGATTTTTTATTGGTCAGGTACGTTAGTTGGTCAGACACGTCCGCATCAGGTTGGTGCTGGTCATGTTAATCCTTCTTGTGAAGGTGATGGAACTGACCAAGTACGCTCGTACAGGTTTCCAAGAGGCCAAAAAATTCTTGTAATCTCACGCTAAAAATATAGTTTGGGGAATTTAGAGAAATGATATAATTATCAAAATTTTGCACTGCGCTTATTAATTCACCGACAATGAACTTTAATAATACATACGAAAATCCAGGTGACTATGGAAATTTCTCTTATCACTCGTTGCACGTGAAAAATTTCTGCCCATATACTTCATTTTCAAGCTGATTGTGATATACAATTCGTAAATGACTGCAGTTACATTCAAGGGTATGAAAAGTTTAGCTAATGATTAAGAAAGACGTTTGTCATCTCATTCCCGATGCGTTCCGCTTTACTGAGGCTTAAAATTCTTCGGAAAAATATCTCAACTAGCTTTGCCTCCTCAACAAGTCTTGAAGAGAATAATCTTTCTCTCTCTTCGTTTCATGCTCCTGAAACCACCTCTTCACATTCCCTGCTCGTCTCATTTCCCGGACTTAATCACCCGATTTCATCCGAGGCATTAAGAAGTGACTCTCTCTCTCTCAGTGCCTCCTAGGTTCGTCGTTTTCGGTTAGAGAAAGAAAGAAAAAAAGGGTGAGTGCACACCATCCGTCTTATGATCCGGGTGTCGTTTATGTTAGCATGCATGTGCCAGAATTAATGATATCGCTTGTTGCGTGGATTCTGGGTTGCAAGTTTTGTTTTAGAAATTTTTCCTCTCCGTGTGTAAAGGATCTCTATAAATGTATAGACTGTAAGAGCTATTTTGTGAAATTCCAAAAGATATGCTCCCTAAGACATGGAGATATTTTGATGAAGTCTTTTAAATGAAATCGCTTCTTTACGAATTTTAAGGTGGACGATTATTTTAATCTTCACTATGAAACGTCCAGTCAACAGTAAAATGTAAGATAATAATTGATCTGAACGAAAAATTAAACTATAATTGCATTTCATTCAGCATCCTGTCCGAGTAGACTTTAAAAACAATGAATAATTTTAAAGATGAGTTCAGTGAAATGGCACGGTGTTTCATAAAGAAACAACTACGCAGCATGCGATTTGTGACCTGATGTGTTCATGAAAATAAAAGAATGTTTTCGTTTGTGATTATAATAGTGAACTTTCATGGCTACAAAATAATTATGTTCTCTAGAAAAAGTCGGATCTCTTACTCTGAGCAGATTGTGCTGGGCTAATTTTGTTATACAATAAAATTTTCTTATTACTTGTCTATAGCTTCAAGTCCAACGGTTAATAATCGAAATCGTCTTTGGACTATAGGATCCTAGTCTGTGAGCCTTAGTTTAGAAAAAGATGATCACCGAGCTAAGAGCCAACCAGCCAACCAACTTACGTCCTGAAACACTTGAATGTATGTAGCTCGCGGAAATTCAGTAGAAACAAAGATAATGTATGCGATATGAACTTGTAGTAACTGATAACTACCTGCTTCTCGCCGTTATTAGCACAGGTATCGATAACGACAAAGCGAAATAATATCTATTTTTCCAATATTGTTTCCGCTCAGATCATTTTAATTCCGTCTTTGAAGAATACTTCTCACGCAATCAGTAGCGAGTTAGTTTGTTGCCACTAAACGCAAAGAGCTGTAAAATTGCACGAGGGTACCGAACGCGCTGGTTAGATTCCGAAAACTCCTTGAACCTTGTGACCTAAACAGTTTGATTCACGTGTGATAAGACAATCCTCGGACATATAATGAAACGAAGTTCAGGGAAATATTAACATAAATTGATAGTGATTGAAAGCGTTGGGTGAAAATAGAATAAGTGTCTATTCTATACGAAATGCAATCCATACTCTTACAGGATATTCACATATGCTTTATGGATCAACGTATTATTTTTTTAATGTTTTGTAAAATGGTTCAAAGGAAGCTTCCTTTATAATCCCGTCCAATCAATCTATCTACAGTCCGACCACAGTACGAAGAACCACGGTTGGCATAGTGCCAAGACGATTCTATTCACTCTGTAGGTAAGGCTGCTGAGGAAGGAGGGGGAAAAGTCTCGTATTCTCTCGACATTCTTTAGAATCGGTTACTAACTGCGCTTGCTTGCTTTTTCCTCGTCTGTTATTTTGATTATTATATTAAAATTACTGGATCCTTTACCCAACACAACTGCTCGGAATAAGCCGTTCCGTAGTGATTGTAAACGTATAATACACAATGTAATTAAATTGTGTGATAAAGAAGCACTAGAAGGAAATGTTATTGTTCCACTTTCGCAATCCTTAAAGAGAGCTAGTGAAATGATCGGGATATCGATGTCCAGTGTAAAAAGAATACGCAGAGAAGCAAAGGGTGAAGAAACTCCAAAATTTGAATCTCCGAGGAAAATCAGAAAAAAAGAACCACCGAAAACGTAGCTTTAGATAATTTTGATTGTGATGTAATCCGAAAATATCCACTCCTATTTTTAAATAGATTTGCTTCTTTCTATTTATTATTTTGAAATTATTATTCAAATATTCGATCAAAAATAAAGTTTTAAAAAATAACTTTAAAATTGCGGACAAAAAGCAGTCTGAAATACATTCCGTATTTCATAAACAAACACATCCGAAAATATGACGTTTTCCCCTATTTTCTAAGTAGACTAGCTTTTCTCGCGCATGCGTAACAGCTTCCAGGGACCTCGCTTCCGTGGTCGGACAGTATCTATCTATCTATCTAACTATCTATCTATCATCTATCTATCTATCATCTATCTATCATGTATCTATCTAGTTTTGTTTTCAACACAGGAGTTATCTGTAAAATAAAATTATCTACTGTCAATGTCCTTTAAAATTAAATGAATAAATATTTAAGACGAAAAATAATTATAAACTCTAAAAATTATTTCATCTGATCTGAAAACTTATTTCTATAGTCATAGTAATTTCCTAACTGAGAACCAAGTCCTATTTGAATTTTATTTAGTTTGGTAACAGCGGATCACATATATTTTATGTGTTCAGATTTTCACATAAAATCTTTGTGTTCCTTAACAACTGCCTGTAAAAATGGAAAAAAAACAAGACTTTGGATTCTGCAACACATTCGACGGAAAATACTTTTTTTCATCATAGAATTCTCGTAATCGTTGTTCTTTATTCCACTCTATCAAACCCTTTATAGCAATTTTAATAATTTGTAAGATTAATGTTTCTAATATTTCATACTCAGTTAAACTTTACGTAAGAAACTCCCTCAAATTGTGAACTTTCGAGCCTAATTTGAGTTGTAAAGTAAGTTGACTGTGACGGGAATCTAAACAAAAACTTAACTCATTAATTACTTTTTTTTAGATTTAATGATGCACACATTCTTTAAAGGATTTATTAAAGTCAGCTCTGTCAGTATCATTTGTCAGCTTTTGAAATTATACATATTTTCATTTTTAAACTCTTGTCAAAAAATTGGGAGATGACAGATGGTTACATGACTCGTAACACAAGCTCTGAATGCCCATTTATCTAACTTTTTAGAGGAAGGTTTTTTTTTTTTAAGCTGTGAGTATTTCAAAGTAAGGATATCTCCTCGCATGTACGAAACACGCGTCTCATTTGCTGGTACGTAATCATCCGGTTTTCATCTAGAGGCGTTAATATGTACTTAACAGTCAAGCACCCTTGCCTCATTGACTCCCCTTCCAGGTTGGGGCAGAAAAGCTAACGCCTTTAATTTTCCAGGGCGGAATTACTTCCAGTGCAAAGAATTTAGGAAGGGCATGTTTTTAATTGGAGGAAAAGAAAATTGCTGAAATCATAATGTTGAGCGCCCTTTGAATAAGTGCCGACTTATGAAGGGAATTTTTTTATACGAACTAATTTATCAGAGTATCGCAAAAAAATAAAAAATAATAATCTCCCTTTGTAACAAATTTGCGTCACATACATATTTATATATAGGGCGCGGATGAAAAACGCTGTGTTCTTGTCTGTTATATTCTGAAACCTTTTCGGCCACATCTAATATGTTTCAAAAGGTTGAAAGAATTAAACCCTTATACCCTGAATATAATTTCGGTCTTTAATATTACCGAGTTAACACAGAAATGTTTAGTTTTCTAGTAACTGCTCCATATCATCCATCTCTCTCTCTCTCTCTCTCTCTCTCTCTCTATATATATATATATATATATATATATATATATATATATATATATAAATTGATTGCAGTACTTCTATTTCAGCTGTCTCCGTTCGCCATACACCGACGTCAATTCTTAAATATTAGATAGTTTTGATAAGGATTCTCAGAAGAGAATAATATGCGTGAGATTCTCACGCAGTTAAAAAAAAAATCTCGAATACAAAATGTTTCTGCTAAATAATTTACACGGAAAGGGAATCTACTTAAAATATATTCTGAGGGCTTTTAGTTGGATTTTCATATTTTCCAGTGATGCGTTTTTACCACCATGCACTTTAGGGAAGATTATCCCAGACAAGTATGATTAGTGTAGCTGAAAGTTTCTCATTCTTGGAAACTACCTACTTAAACGAACTGTAGACCGAAAGTATTTTTATATGCAGTTTTGTCGGACTTAATCACAAATATGACGAAGGTTATATTCTTCTATAGCTACATGCATCATGAAAACACCCTTTATTTTTTATGTTATTTTTGCGCCGTTCTTTGTCAAGATACATGCTATCTCTTATATGTTTCTTTATACATGAATTTCTTTAGCTGAAATGTGATTTATTTTATATACCAGCACGGAAGATTTAAGCTAAAGTAATAACTTTCTCGGATTTCTTAGTCCATGAAAATCTCTACCTAAAATTTCTTTAACTTTTGGGATAGAATTAAAAACTCATAGGGATTTTTTAATACAGTTTAACGGTGGTTTGATATCACATGTAGAATATATCTTTCAATCAAAAAATTATTTTCCTATATCTTCTTATCCTACATAATTATCTTAATCTTAATTATCTTATCATAATTGTACGTAAATAGGCTGTCCGACCGTCCAGAGAATTTTAAAATGTTACATTTAACATTAATTGCGACCTGTAAGTGCTGTTAATAATATTTAGCGTTTCTGCATAGAAAGGAAAATGTGCACTAGTCAGCACATTTTCACCTCAGATCTCTCAATAGAGACTGTTTAATTGCAAGCTGTTGCACTTAATCGCTTAATACCTGCCATTGAATTGCTGTGTCATGGATTCTTTGGGGATATGTACCGTCATTTGTTACACTGGATAGTACTTTTGTATTTCAGCTTTTCCTTCGATTTGCTTCCGCCAAATCATCATTCTTTTCTCCCCCCCCCCCCACCTCTCGTACTTCATTTTCTGTAAACGATATCTTTAAGATTTTTATTGGCTTGTTATCTGATAAACGCTTAAGATCCCAGTTATTACGTATTTTAGTTTATATTCCATCGTTAAAATTGTGTCTTGAATAGCTTTACTGGATCTAGGTCTTCAGTTCCAATAGTTGGGCCGTGGCGGCCTTGTGGTACAGCGCGCTTGTTTTCGGTGCTGAGGGTGCTCGGATCGAATCCTTGCGAAGCACCACTAAAATGCCTCCGTTTGTGTCGTCCCTTCATAGGGGGCAATGCTGGTCCGCCTATATGGCGCCCCCATAATAAAATGGCCAGCAAAACTGCGGTGAATTATTGGCGAATGTCTTCGCGACAAGTGCCTCCGCATTGAAAAAAAAAGTTTCAATAGTTTAATGTAAGGAGGACTCTGTGATAACAGTGCGTCAGCAAATTATCCAAAATATAGAAACCGCCCTTTTTTTATCCCTAAATGTTCAAAGCACCATGACTTTAGGAAATAATCAATACTGTGTTTAATATTATTACAGTCCCTTTGAAAACTTTCTTCTGATAATGTAACATAAACGATAAAAATATAATTGTTTCCTGAAGTACGGTTCATTCATAATAAAATTTAGAGAAATTATGACTGTTCTATACCATGCTCTATATTTTGCTTCATGTCTTTAAACGCAGAATTTCGATATCATTAATATCACGGAATATGGCAGTTGAAAGATCGCTTTCGATTATTGTTTTCTGAAAATATTTTTAAAAGATAATATGCAATCTCTGGATGTATTCGCCAGTTATAAAATTTTAATGAGTAGAAAGAAAACTTTTCTCTAAATTTTAAAGCGGTTTAACGTGATAATTTAGTTGAAATGCTTTTCAGCTTAGCAAAAATGTCGTTCATAATGCACTAAACTCATAAGCCAGTGTTCCACTCACATTTAAACTTAAATGGAAAGCTTTCATTTGAATGCAGTTCTAATATGACTTTGACTCGTTATTTCATTAAAAGGAAGCTGCCTCGAAAACTGCTTTAGCTCTTTTGATTATTTAGATTGCTTAGGAATTGAGCATCTTTTTAAGATTTGTCTTACAAATATTTATAATTCTTATGATCAGTTTACTAATTTCAACTGAGAAAACGCGTGGTATTTAATTTTGTCTGCAGAGAATAACTTACGCATGATGATTATAAATGTAAATGCTTATGCTTCCAAATGAATGATTTTTACTTTTGGATCTGTTGAGATTATATGCTTTTAAATAGCCTCTTCAACTTTTGTTGGGAAAATTTTAAGTGGATCACGGCTGTCGTACATAATTTCTGAACACGCAGATTGTTTTTAACGGATGGAATTAGTATAGTGCGTGCCTAGCGAATTGCGAATTAAAACGAACCTGTTTTGAAATTCAAGCATTCATACAGCGATAAATTCAAGTACAGTGATGAACATAAATAAGTTATTAATACCAGCAAAAAAAAAAATGTGATATTTTACGTGACAGGAAGGAATCCAGTTAAAGTAAGACAAACAATTATTTGCAGTTTATAATTTCAGTTGTCTCTGAAAACTTTCTTAAAGTTTTTTGTTAGTTCAGTGTACTCTAATAATCTCGAATGAATTCGAATGGTTTTAGATCTGTGATTTTTAGCTTCAGATTACTGAGTTGCAACTGCTTCCCGTTTTCTGTATATTGATGGAGGCATTTGGGAAAAGTTTCATGATATTTGGTATATAACGTAAATTTAACGTTTTTTTCTTTAAACACACATCTGTCGAAAATATGCCAAATGCATGGTACAAATCGCACATACTTTGTGCGCTGTGGTGCACAAATTCTGCCTCGTTTTTGAGAATGGGAGGTATACAATACTCTCTGTATGTTGATTTCGTATGTAATTGATCTGTATTCTCGAAGCAAGGTAATCCTCTAAGTCTAGTGAAGGGAAAATTGACTGCCTTCTCGTATTAAATCTACTGGAAAACCCGAAACTTGCGATGTGAAAGTGAGTGATTTTTTTTTTGTATATTTATTGTTACCAAAACATCTCAACAGGTGTTGCTATTTTAAATCTATTTAATACAGCCGAACTCTATTTATTGCAATCAATTTCTACATTGCTCAAAATGGTATCTTCAACAAACCACACAAACTGTTTAAATACATAAACGCCTCAACTGCAACTGTGGTTAAGAGAAATCAACTGAGGGAAATTTTGAGTACTAACATTCAC
Organism: Dolomedes plantarius; assembly: GCA_907164885.2. NCBI lineage: Eukaryota > Metazoa > Arthropoda > Arachnida > Araneae > Dolomedidae > Dolomedes > Dolomedes plantarius. Next base: position 9,319,835 of record OU015492.1, on the reverse strand, counting down.
GTCTCGAAATGTACATACTTACACGCATTAAATTTAATAAATTCTTAATCTTTTCTATTCTTAGGAAGTAAGTTGCCAGTAGGCAGACATAGGTGCAGTTAAAACATATCTAGGGATCACGATGGGGATGATTATTTTAGTATCATCTCCCCAGATTTTGGATTAAATTCTGAAGTGATCAGAGTCTAAAACAGTCTGGGTCGAAATGCAATTTAATAGACTCTCTTCAATTGTATACTAATAAGAGACCAGGTTTGATTTTTTTTTCCACAATTTTTCTTCAAAATATTACTTTTCTCCAATTAATATTTCACGTTATGCTTTCACTCACTATTTGTGAAATCAAACCATTGAGTACCTTTGTCGTAAAGAAAGATACAGCTTGTTTTTGTTTTGCTATTGTCTCGACATATCGCTAGTTTGAAGACCTAATATGTGCAAGAGTAGAAGCCTTCTTAATAAAACAGTCAAATATAAAGATAGTACCATATGTTTCGATCAAATTTAAAAAAATCATTGTCAGGTCGAAGGGCATTAGGTGCGATTTTCACTATGAACAATTCACAAATGTATTTGTGAATTGTGATCTATTTATTTGTGGAAGATCGTTAAGAAGCCTTCTATTCCTGTAAGTGTTTCCACAAATTTCTCGTAAGTAACTAACTAGTATTCGAAAACTTGAATCCCTTGCAAAAAATAAGTATTTCATAAATTAGGGCTAATTAGTCTAGACTTAGTTATAACTGGTTATAATTGATATCATGAGTTTTATAGCTACTCTCCAACTTTTCTCAAGTACATGATGTTATTAAGATCCATCTGATTTGCAGGTAATTTCACTGCCTAGAATTATCTTGTGTTACGCGATGAACTAATGACGACACTATGACCTTTAACGACAGACTTTCTATTTGATCATTCTTTCAAAGTATTTCCTTACTTTTTTTCTTTGCCAACTGGAGTAGGATTTAGAAATTACAGTCTCCATTTGTAAATTTCCCCCTCGGGGTGATTAAGAGCGTCAATACAACAGCGACACAAGGTTCCTTTTTAATGACAGTCTATCTTCAACGAAACATTGCAAACACTGGGTTCCTCAAAATAACACAAAAATCAGTTACTTAATGAGTGCTCCCCTTAAAAATCAATAAAATTGCTACACGAGCGGAGGGGAAGGGGGCGTGAAGCATTCGATCTGCTCTTCAATTCTTTTCCATTCTTTTGTGCTTCAGACCGTTTCCTTGAGGAGCGAAGTGGTACAAAGTCTCCACTTTTTTTAACGCATTCTTTTCATTCCGTTTGATAGAGTACGCTCGTTGCATTGAAAATACTTGTAGTGGGTGGATTTTAGTCTCTTTTGTTTAGAAGCACTTTTGGTGCATCGGGGGATCTTGTTTTTCTTTTTTGCGGTTGTAGGAGTCTTAGGTCTGTAACTGATGACGCCTAAAATTTACAGTTGTAAAACAGGAAGTATTTTTCTGATTGCAGAGAACGTGGGGTTTGCCAGCTGACCAATAAGTAATCGAATTCTCAAAAATCCGTAATGTTCGTTGGGAATTGGGTATTTCTTTAGAATCACGCTTCAGCGAAAGAATGTTTACTCATGATCTGTTAATCAATTTGAATGGATGTTTCATTAGCACTTTTTAAAATTATTTGACGCAACTTTCAAACTTTAGATATTTACGGCGTGATATTTATTTCCACCTTAAAATTTTCAAACTACTTCTCTAAGGATAATTAAGGAAATCATTAGTATGTGATCCTAATGTAGTATATAATATAGGTAACGCTCTATTGAAGGAAGTATCGTTTAAATGATTTAGTTTTAAAGACAATATTAAGTAAATACTGTCTAAAAATACTTAAACTTATTACAGGCTGAAAGAAAGAAGTGAACTTAAAAACGAATGTTTTACAATTTTTTTTTCCTTTTTATGGCGAACAAGAATTTTTAATATCAAATCAAAAACTTGTTTTACCCCTTTCTCATTCTGAAATCATTTATGATTTTTTTCATCAAATAATTAATGTAGGTGGTAGGTTTCACTTAAGATATTTTTACAACTAAATTTGAGATACAAGTTATGTTTTATCGAATATTAATTGTTGTCATAAGACAAATTTTTGAAGTCGAAATGAACCAAACATAACGAAACATTTTTTTCAACTGAAAAACTTACTAAAATTTAATTTTCTTTCGGAGGCATGCCTTATCTGTACTTTATACTAACTTCAAATGTCAATATTTTCCTTTAAAAAAAATAAATAAGTACTTTTTAAGCTAAATTTTACTTCATAAACTGCCTTGAAATTTTCAAGAGAACACTCATAAAAGAAAAAGCTACGTATGTCAAACAATGCTAGCATGCCCTCCAAATTAAAACTTTGTAGATTCCTAACCTTTCAATTCAATAAAATTTTCATATGAAACTTCATGCTTAGGCAGATTTTTGTCTGTCTTATATTTCGGAGCGAATTCCCTAAGAAAATGTTTGAAATTTTCCTACAGACTTCTTAGACCAAAATTGTTTTTGAATTTTTTTATTTTATTTTTTATCTGATCATAACGATCCCTAAGAAGAGATGATATTAAAGCAATAAATTTAGGATTTAAAAAATACGTTAGCCGCACTTGAAATATTTTTATTGCTGATATTTCGTTTTGATACTTTTAAAACTTCCTCACCTATCTGCTAAGTAGAAATAAAACCTGTAATTTACGGGATTCGGTTGGGAATGGGGGAAATGAACCTTTTAGTCATGTCAAAATGATACAACTTGGTAAAAAAATTTTGAGAATTACATAAGAGTTTTGTTTAAAAAACATTATTTTTTCGTAATGTATTTAATTAAAATGTATTTAATGTATTAAAATTAAGTAATTACAAAAACTGCAGACAACATACTTATATTTATATGAAAGTTGACCTTCTTTAAGACAGAAATAAATCCCAGTGGAACTATTACAATTCTTTATCGTAATAAATTTTCTGTCGTAGCATCTGTGTGATAGTGTGTAGTCCAATATAGTTAAAGCTGCGCCCAGTGGCTATGTATTTGTTAGGATAAACTGCTCTTGTTTTTCTTCAGAAAAATATTGGACGCCAATCAGAAATAATAGTTTTCTTTGTAGTTATGGCCCTAAATTACGGCGTTTGACTTTTGAGCTGAATGGAAGGTCTGTCTTTTAGAACTGTGAATAATGTTGTGGATATACCACACCATGATGCTTTATGAATATCTTACCCTACAAACATTCCATTCGACTTTTTGAGATTTCAAAACTAATTACTTTTACTACTTGCATATTATTACACCTTTTACTTTTAACTAATTACATATTATTTCTCTATTAAAAACAAAACCATCCAGCTTCTTAATATGCACAATTGAAAGAAAATTAATTTTTATTGTAGATATTACGGAACTAAATGTTCCTGTCTAGCGTTTTACACACGTTTCCTGTAGATTGTAACCTACAATACCCATTAGACTGAAAATATAGCAAACTCATGCAGAAAGGCGTAGAATTAGTATCATAGCTATATTGTGACGTTGATTTCGAGAATTTTTTGCATATCAGTGGGTAAAAAAAATTATGAATTTTGTGAAGTATTCTGCTAAAACTCTTATATCAATATTTTTGTTGTATATAATGTAATCAGAAAGCAAGTTTTAAAGCAGGAAATATTTAAATTTTTAAGCCAAGCCTTCTTTACCAATACTTTTATGAATTTATGCAGAAAATTCAATATCAATTAGCATTAATTTAAATGAACAATAAGTTTGAATAAATATTAAGATGAATTAAAAAAATAAATGTAAAATGTCATAATTTTTTTATCATAATTTATTCCAAAAATAGACTGATCATTCCAAAAACTGTAATTTTAATTTTGTTCTGTTCTATATTCAATTTTTTTTTAAAATGTTCCTACCAAATCCAATAAATGATGAAATTCATAGTGATCCATATTTTCTTATTGCCAGTTTATAGAAAATTCCAACTTTAGTAGCATTAAAAATTTTTCTCATTTTATCTGAAAGTAACCATTAGTATATTCATTGTAGGTAATGTTTTCCCTAATTTTCGAATCATTCGTATTTTCCTTAATGAATTGTTTTCATATTTAAATTTTGAGGTTCGTATCAAATATCTTTGAATATTCTGAAGATTTCTCATTTTGAATCGTGTACAAGTAAGATTTTCAGCTTGGTGAATAAATAGACAAGTTCCCAACTTACCTACCTCATTCGTTCCATCGATGCGCAAAATTTTCATTGTTGTAGCTCCTAACCCTCCCTATTATGCAAATGTACGGGAGTCTTATCTAGCTAATGCCAAATATTCTCGTAAACGTATTATGGATGGTACTACCGAATTCTGGTAATATCAAATTCGGATGCAACAAATTTTGAGAAAATCTTTATATTGAAATCATTCATTTTCTCAACGTAATATTGGCAATGCATTTTTCTCCATTCATCGTTACATTGTTCTTCCCTTGCAACCTCTGTAAAAAATTGCCGCAGGTTCTTAGAATAAATCTTGTAAAACAAGATTGTCAGAAGTTACATATGTATTCAGGGGTGACTCCAGCCCCTGAGTTTTTTTTTTTTTTTTTTTGGGGGGGGGGGCAACGTATTTTTTTGGGGGGGAAATATATATACACACACACACACACACACACACACATATATATATATATATATATATATATATATATATATAAATACACACACACACTCACATATATATATATATATATATATATATATATATATATATACATATATATATATATATATATATATATATATATATATATATATACATATATATATATATATATATATATATATATATATATATATAAGAAATACACATCGTCTCATTTTAAATTTAAACTCATTTAGTATTAAGTCTACGATTATATAATTTTAGGCTATAAAAAAAATACGCTGGGCTTTTTTGGGAGGGGCAATTGCCCCTATTGCCCCCCCCCCTTTGGAGCTGCCAATGTATGTATTATGTTTGAGGCTCGTACTGTATCTAAAACTGTGTGCAGAGAAAGAATTTTAAAGTTATTTATACAGTAATTAAAAACTCGCTATTGTAGTTGCATTTAAGTATATCCCTAAGTGGGTAAAATTTACAATCTGTCTCTAAAAAGGTTTTATATCATTGAGAGATCTTACTGAATCAATGCTAGTAGTCTGAGGTAATCCAAACAAAATTAAATAGTTCACGTTATTATTTCAAAATAAGATAAATCTTTCCGTATCAAATATTGATGAAAGTCATTAACGTCATTATAACATTACTTTAACAAAGTATCAATAGATATCAGTTTTCCTAATAATTTCTAATACGCTGTTCACGAGCTAGGAAAAATCCAAGCTAATGTCAATATTGCATCAATATGGTTTATCGGAGGGTAATTTAATAAAATATATCAGTTCATCCGTGTTCTTCATAATTCAAAAGCGGGAGGTAAATATTTCTAATTATTTTGAGACGGAACTTCTCTGTGTTTATAAAAGGGTATGTCTGATGAAATTGTTGGCCCCTTTCAAAATATTAAAATGTTTTCCTTCCCTTTTTTTACCATATTTTTATTAACTTGCTTTCTTGTTTGTGTGTGTGTTTGTCAAGTACAAATCTTGCAATCGATTTTTAACTAACTTCCCGACAAGCTAGACATTTGAAACTTTTAGAATAGCTCAGAACACGGTGACAATGCATTTTTCAATACTTTTAGCCATCTTTAAGCAGAATTAAATTTATTTTCAGTTAATTTTGTTTTGTAGACTGATGCAGCCATCTATTGGCCGGAACGGGAACGAAAAGTTATATGCAAGTTAACTTCCAATTAACTTCATTTTCTTTCAAGTTGATGGGATAATTCATCAAACAAATTTTAAAAAAGTATTTATTAATACATATAATTGTCAAGTTTATATGATTCAACAGAAAATTTAAAAACATGGTATATAAAAAGTTCTTTTTATCTTGTAATTATTTCTTCTTGGCTTATAGCTAAATTATTCAGTGATCACTGGTTAGTAAAATAATTTTTTCACAAACAAAATATTTTTCTTTCAGCCAGAAGATGGCAAGAATGAAATTTAAGAGAGCGCGGCTCGTTTGGTTTAAATTCAATGGTGAATAAATAACATTGTGAAATGTTATTAAAGATACCTATAGCTTTTAACCTGTCATCTGATTTTAACAATAGTTTTAATCCATTTCTTTTCGAATCAAAGGTACCGTATTATTAAGTATTCCTGTCTGCCGTTATTGCTTCATTGCACAACAAATAAACTAAGGCTTTTAGTATTAGATAGGCTAACATAAATAGAAAGTTTGATCGAAATTGATGTTATTTTAAAACGGATTTGAAAGAATAGTTCCCGTTATAGTTTGCTTGTCGTATAAAATGTTTAGAGACTTAACTAAAAATAATGTTTATTTCGGACTTAACAGTACTTTAAAACTTCCTAAAGTCATTATTTTTTATGTGATTGATGACATAAGAGAAGTCTATACGACTAAATTTTTAATACCAGTATAAATTTCTTTAGTGAGTTTTGATTAAAAATGATGTTGATTTTGAACTTGCAGTACTTTAAACTTACAAAATTCATTGCTTTTAATGTGATTGATGACTTAGGGAAGTTTAAACGGCGAAAGTTTTGAATGAAATGTCCCCCCCCCCCCAAAAAAAAAAAAAAAAAAAAAAAAAAAACTAAGTTCAAAAGTGAAAGCATTTCACTGTCTGCGAAGCACACGGTAACTATTTACAAAGGTTTTGATTTTGATCCTTGTACTGTTCTTTGTTCAATAAATACAGGAAGAAAACTAACAGCTGGAAACTTTTGGTCATTTATATCCACTCTTCTCTTCTTTCCCGTTTCTTTAGCGTCCTTTGTGATCCTGTCTCGCGAAGAATACAAATGACTGGCGGTGTTGATGTAACCGTCCATTCTGAAAATAGACAAAAAGAAACGGCTCTAAAAAAGCTCTCTTTGGTCTGAGTAATGATTTAACGGTAGAAAATAAGTCTACATTTTTCCTTATTGCTGTATCTTTTTCCCTGCGGTTTATATATAATTCGTTTCAACAATATAATAGTTAAAATTTTGATTTGAAATATTTGTGTCTATCTCTTAACTACCCAAGTTAAGTCAACACTTAAAAGTTTAAAGTAAACTACAAGTAAATGTAAAACAAAGATTAAAGTTGAAAGTTTAAGTACACATCAAAGTTTACACTTTTCCTTTTATTTTAACTGCATAAGATGTTGGATGTTGCGTTATAACATTTTAAGTGCACTTAAAAACTGCTATTTTGATACAAATTCTCCTAAACATGTTTGATGATACGGTGAAGATCACATTCATGTCATATAACATTCTCGTCTTGAATCTCTTCTAACTTATATATTACTTAATTAAATATTAATTAATTAATTAATTATACTTAAATTTGTAGAGATTGAAGTACTGAAGAAATAAAAGATTTCCTATTAGTTAAAATTGGTAATTTGTCTCAGCGTCAATGAAAGTAATTGATTAGTAATCATGCGTGTACTCGTATTTTATTCCTTTTATAAACATTTCAAATATATTTTTGAAAATTTTCGAGACTATCAAATTTATTTTTTTTTAAGCCTCACGTCGACAGAAATGACAAAAATAATTTTTCATGGGTAAATCTCAAAAGAAGAAGAAGAGAAAACAGCAGGATTTTATCTGACTATTTCTTTAATTTCAACTGAGCAGCATTAAAACAGTGGCTTCGTGCGATATACACAAAATTCAAACTAAATTAGAGAGACAAAGAATTGAGCTTTAACACTATTATCAAAGTGAAATATTGCTATTTTGACCAAGTATTGCATTCGGCAAACAGATACCTCCTCTAAGATTTTATAGGTATGAATTTTTAACATATTCTATTCCTTCTCTTTTTATATGACTGTAAACAATTAATAGCATGGGGATAATTAGAACTTCCAGGCACAACCGATTTTACACCATTAATTTCTTTAATTTTCTCATTCAAATGTATATCTAACCTCTCAAGTTAAAAATTAGAGAGCTGTTTTTTTTTAAAAAAAAAGCTATAAAATTTGTAAACTATTGTTTAAAAACTTTACTAGTGTGAGGAAGCATAGCACTTTTATTGATCCGTTGAATGTTAAAATTTTCTAATAGTCAAATGTACCTTTAAATGACTTACTATACGAGTATTGATATACTGAAAAGGTTGACGTCAAAGTAATAAAAATATTTTATTAGTTCTGATAGATAATTGGACACGAGAGAGATATAACCAAGTCTTTTAAAGAGAGCCTCATTATGGTTAGCCCGAGGAATCATGATATACCCTGATATCTCCAATCGTTATGTCTTCTTTTTAATTCTCTCATTCGTAGATTAAACTTTGATACTAATTTTTTTCTCTCCCTATATTCCCCTCCTATGTTATGAGTTGTTAGAAAGGATCATAACATAGATCGTGTCGAGATAAACTCGTATGTCTGGAGTGTGAAAGACCGAGTTTTTTCCCGGAAATGTGATAAAATGTTTGAATGTGTGTGTGGCGAAGTCATCACCTCTATAAGGGCATTAAATTCTTCGTGCTTAAAAAGCGCAGGAAGGAAATGTTATTTGCGCGTCTTACATGTTTTGAATTTTCTTTCTTTGTACGTTGTGATCAGAATTTGTGTGGATCTTTGTATCTTTTGATGGCTTTTCCCTCATTTGGTACCTACTGAAATTAATTTTTCATATGTCCTAGTCATTTTAATGTAAAATATAAATAATAGAAATAAACAAAAATTAAAATTCAAGCATAGACTGATAAATCACTTTAACATAAAACATATCTTGAATTGGCTGCTGTTTCGCCATAACCGTCACTTACGGAATTGGGGTGAGTATGCATCTTTTACTTTGCATTAGGATTATTTGTGTGCTTGCATGTATGGTGCGTTGAGCCCATACTGTAAGTTGTGTTTGTCTTTTCATTTTCTTTTTGACTTATTGTTTCCTTGGGGGACTCGGGGCCTTGGGGTATCTTTTGGGCTTACCTGCACCCTATTCAGAAAGTTCCCCTTGAGGTAACTGATATGGTTAGGCTCACTGATGACGAGACCTGTCGGTTACCTCTATGTTGTTTTATGGTTCAGTTCCGGCACTTATACAGAATCTTGCCGTTGGTGCATGGATGCCCAGAGTGCTCGATTTCTGTTTGTTTTTGTCTATATTCGTATTACTTTTATCTACCTCTGTTGGATTTTTTACTAGTCATTTTAATGTTGCATATTAAAAACATTCGTGAAGAACGATGAGTTATTAAATTTTATCTTACACATGAAAATTTTCAAATTTATTTCTTATTGCAGGGTGAGCATCCCTTATTCACAATTCAGGTATCTGAAGATTCGAAACCTTTCGAGCACTAACTTAAGGCTGCTGTGTACTACCCCTGTAGGATTCGCTCACCTCAATGTTAACCTATGCCCGTCTGCACACGGAGCAACTCAAAAGAAACTGATAACTGACTCAAATCACAAACCAGTCCGTGATGAGTCGTAACCTATGTAATTGAATGGAGCCACGCAGTGGCGCAACTGGTTAGGAGCCACGCACACGGCGCAACTGGTTACAAACCCGTCCGACGGGTTTGTAACCAGTTGCGCCGTGTGCGTGGCTCCATTCAATTACATAGGTTACGACTCATCACGGACTGGTTTGTGATTTGAGTCAGTTATCAGTTTCTTTTGAGTTGCTCCGTGTGCAGACGGCTTATGGAGAAAATGTGCCCAAGGATTGCCGACTTGGATTGAAAGATTTTTTCTTTTTAAACTATACTCCGTAATAGAGAAAGAAATTTTACATCTTCGGGCATTTTTCGTTAAAAAATTGCAAATAATAGTTTAAAATTTAAATTTTTCGGGGGAAAAAATCTGGTCTAGTGTGTTTTAAACGCTTCTAAATTCCTTTGGGGGAGGCAGTTTATAAAATGAATCCTGTTGCTAGGTGCAGGAAAGTTCAGGCTAAAGTTTCATTTTTATTGGATTATCAGCATCATATTGCTCATTTATGTTGTTTATGCTGTAAATAGTAGACACATTTTCTCCACAGATTAACATTGAGGTGAGCGAATCCAGTAGGGTTAGTACACAGCAGCCTTAACGTGGCAGCCTTTAAACCTGACCTCGTAGGGCTTGGGCATTTAGTCGGTTCTTAGAGCTAGAGCAAAGAACTTGTATAAAATGTCGAAAGTGGTTGTAGATACCAGCATAAATTGCTATCCACTGTATCCAAGCGAGTGGGTGAAGTTTTGATACTTAAGATTACTTCTGAATGAACGAGTACAGACTTTGTTTCAGCTTCAAATTATTAAATACTAAATATAAATGTAGACCAAATATTTTAGACACTACCTTTTGGTTAAATGTAGAACGACGGAATACAACATATCGATATGGAATACAAAACAAAAACAAAAATTGTTTCGATTACGTATATGGATACATTTGATCCAGTCCTCAGGATGTGTAACCAAATATTCCATAATTAGATATACTTATATCTAATCCAAGACATTTCCGATAAAAAAAAAACACAGCCTTTTTTTATAACTAGTTCAAGATCGGAATGTCTCTGAAACTGGTACAAATAAAATTTTCACTAATAGCTATTAACTTAAATCGATTCTAAAAAAAAGTCTAATGTATATTTTCTTATGTTCGAAGTGTATTCCAATGCTAAGCTATTTAAGTAATACAATGTGCGATCATTATCTTAATATCATGGCAACAATCGCTAGCTTCGAGTGTCGTCGATGCCGTTTTGTTATTTTGTGCTTTATCCCTTTATTTCGTCTCTCGATGTGTTGTCATCAAGGAGAAAATTTAATCAAAACTAAGCCGATGTACATATTTTATTCAAAGGAAGAAAATAAATACATTTAAAAGCATCGTTAAATGCATTTATTCATTGTGCGGGAAAAATTGTTCTCAAATAGGATTCAAGAAATATTTAAGGAAGCATTTGCTTTTTTGGGGGGCATCTTATGAATTCGGTTATTGAATTACTGATTATAAATGAAGGGAGGCTTGCTTCTAGAGTATTGAAAACTGCATGGATAAATAAGCTCTATTTTTAAGGCTGATTTGTTTCGTAATTTATTTAAAGGAGGATTACAAACGGAGGATAATTTATTATGCAAGCAATAGAAATTTATAAAGAGGAAATTCGGGAAGAATACTTTTGAATGGTGATTAGATTCCCTCTTTATACGATCCAAATATGTAGTAGTTATCTTTTTATTTCATTTTTTTTAAGAGGAAAAGTATAGCGTGGCCTTCATTGATATTTTAATGCGGTCCCCTTCTTTGCTTTATTTTTTGACAAAAAAGAAGTATAATTTTCATAAGCCTTTCTTGGCGTAATTTCAAGTGTCTTTATGAAAATTTTGTTTTTCTTTTGCGTGTTAAAAGGCAAACGTAATATTAAGGATTACTTCAGGTATACTTTTTTGGCGCTCATGTTAATATTTTGGTTAAGTTTTTCCATGTCAATAAAGTATGCACTTCGAAGAAATAAATGTATATGATTGAAGAATTTTTGTCTTCATTTCGAGTGAAAAAAGTTTTGAAACCTTTATAACCGAGCATTAAATTTTCTGCAGATAAAAGTCAAAGATCCGTATCTCGCGTGATCTTATTTGGACAGACTTTGTTTTGGTTTAAAGCACATTTTTTGCCCAACACTAACAAAAATTAATCGATTAATATATTTGTACTTTATTAGAAATTAGTTTTGCGACTACAATAAAATGGAGGTACCCTTTTAAAAATATCCAGAAATTTTTTCCGAGGGAGTTCAAATTTTTATGGGTATTGATTATAATCAAACTAGAACGTTCATCTTACTCAGTTTGCATAAACAGCCATACACAAAGTTACTGACATCGTGTTTATATTGATGTCAGTAACTTCGTCTTTGATTATCGGAAATAATGTTTGTGACTGCCCTCATCATATAGTGGTTAGCTTCCTATACGTGGACTCGGGTTCGAATTCTAGCTAAGGAATAAATGTTCCTGCTATGTCCCCTCATAGGGAGTAGGGTTGATTCACCTATTTGGTGTTCCCCTGTTAAAGTAGCCAACAAAATTACAGTACTTATGAGCGAATGTAGTACTCAGTACAAAATGCCTGTCGAGTTGGGGAAAAAATGGGATTTTTCTTATTTAAAAATTTAGTTGCACGTTTTTTAATTTTGAGTTAGATTAATAAAGGACTTGCTGATTTTTGTTTTAAATCAGGTATTTCGACCTCTTTCTCAAGGATGACAATAATAATGAATTATTTTGAAAAAATTTACAAGAATTTTTTTTGAAGTTACGTAAATTCAATTTCTAAAATTCCCAAAATTCATGCTTAATGTGTACATAAGCATTACAATTATTTTTTTTATTTAGGTGAGACAATTGTTTCCTGGATGCTTAAACTGTGGGAAAGATTATTTATTTCGTTACAATATGAATTATACAATCATAATTAACATTGAGGAAATCTAAAATCGGCAATTAGAGGGGATACATAAACTGAAATTCGGTGGAAACAGACTAATTATCATCAGTTGTATTTCTCTATAACTGATAACTATTGTGCATCTACAGAGTTTGAGTAAATTATAACTCTAAATTCACTGTTTTTATGAAACGCTCTTACGTTAGAAATTATATTTTTATAACAAAACTATAACACTGTTAATCCCCTATAGTAAAACACTGTAAATCCCTTATAATCTATAAGGTTATGGAGTGCAGTGTTTACTTTTTTATTAGATGACTTTTTTTAGCATATCCTTATCTATCAAAACTGCATCGTTTCATTCTACATAACACTCTATGTAATAGGAATAACTTGTAAGAAATCTAAATGTATAGTCTAAAGTCTAAATGATTGTTTCCATGGTGACTTCCATATAAAATTATTTTATAACTCAAATGACAAACAATATATTCGTTACCATTCTGTTAGAGTGTATGGGTCTAAGGAGGAAGAAACAAACTGTAAACTAAAAAAAAATTAATTACTCAAAACTCTTCACCGGAGATCACACGGCCAATGTAATATAACGTTTACTCAAAACTTCGCGTCCATGTGCATCATCTGCCATTCGCTATATTCCTGGTCAAATCAACAAACCATTTAACTAAATGTTGCTTCTTCGTTAAATCCCGCCGGGGGATGGCCGAATGGCTAGGGCGTTGGCATATGGTACCAGAGGATTGGGTTCGAGTCCTACTATTGGCATGAATGAATTTAGAAGTTTGGAATCGGCTTTAAGCAGTAGGTACCGATCTAATTAGAGCTCGTATAGTAAAAAATGACCTCTCAACCAACCATCTTCGTTGAACCCAGAGATCTAGACAATAGTCGATTTCTCTCCGTTGAAGAGAGCTTCTTAAATTGAAATTTCTCTCCTGGTTGAAGTCTCTCTCGACTCGTACATTGCTTTCTTTCTGAAATGCAGCTCATCCTATTAAAGAAACTGCTGTGAATACTCATCCTAATTTCTAGCTAACATCTCTACCAATGGATTACTATCAACTTAGGCAATGTTCAGGGATGTTTTGTTTGGCTCTGTAGACCTAAGATCCCCGCTTAAGGAAGGAATGGTTGAAATGAATGGTTGAAAGACAGAAAGAATGGTTGATACATAGAAAGGAATGGTTGTGATAACTACTTCTCAGCCTGGCTGCTATTTAGATCTGCTTAGTAATTCCTTAATATGAAAAAAACTAAAAGAAAAACTTTCATGGTGAGTTTCTGTAAAAAGTGACTTTGATACCAGGTTTTAGCAACTGTAACGACAGAAGAGAACGCGAGCAAACTCCTGGTTCATAACTAATAAATGAGGATTAAGCAGAATTTGGTTTTGGTAGCGGAGTACCTTGGCCTGACGGCTTTATCTCCTGTAAGTAAGATAATTGTTATCACGGTGGAAGTGCTCATTAGTTAAAGTTTAAAAGAAAAAAAGTTAAAATAGTTAAGAATAAGAATACGCGATTAAGTAAAAAAAAAAAAAAGTGAATTTACTAGAGTAAAAAATAAAGTTAATTTAAGTAAAAAAAAACAAAATAATTAATTAATAAAAATTAATTAAGTAGTAGCATAGTACAAGTAAGGAGTAAGAGGCCCCAGAAAGCCAGTAATTCATCGTACAGAACAAGATAAAATTTTTTTTTTTTTTTTTTTTTTTTTTTTTGATTTTGTAGGTTTTTTTATTTTTTTTTTTTTTTTTTTTTTTTTTTTTTCAAGTTTTAATATATTTTTCCGAAGTCGTGAACTGCAGTAAATAATAAAAAAAAAAAAAGGCCCGCAGGACCATACACTTCGAAAAGAAATAACTATGGCATACGCATTGGGACAGCTAAATGTAGCTTGAAATTTGGAAAAGAGAAAGGGCTCCGGCTGGGATCGAACCCGCAACGAGAGCGACTCCGAGCCGGAGCGAACGCGCTGTGCTATGATAGGCACGAGTAAGAGTAGCAAGGTGCGATTAATGGCACGGTAAGGGAATAACAGTTAGCTTTTAAGGAGGCAGGCCCGAGGGCGCTTACGATTAGCTCTGCTAGAGTAATCGTAATCCGGATATTCCATAGTTATTTCGTTTGGAAGGTTGGGCAAGTTATCATAAAATCTCTTAGAGATTTTATGGGCTTGTTGTACGAAAGATAAAGTGCCGAGGTCTCTCCTAACAGTCACATTGGACATGTATCGAAAAGCTCGGCGGATTCGCCTGAGGGTTCTGTTTTGGAGTTTCTCAAGTTTAGTGATGTGGCTCTTTGCAGCAGAGAACCATACAGGAATTGCATAAAGGGCGATGGGGAGGATGCATTGTTTGTAAATTAAGGCCTTATTCTTCATGCTAAGGTGGCTACCGTAGAGAAGACTTCGGAGTTGCATTACCGCAGCATTGCACTTACTGATAGTATTATTAACATGAGTGTTCCAGGTTAGCTTACGATCCAGGGTTACCCCGAGATACTTGACTGTGTTTTCCCATTCAAGTGGGGAGTTATGAAGATAGAGGCGAGGGGGATTCAGATAGCTATTACTAAAAAAGATCGCGTGACACTTAGAGGGATTGATTTTAATTTTCCAGCACGTAAACCAATTCTCTAAAGTGTCAATGTGACGCTGAATTTGAATAGTAAGGTAGTTGATATTGTTAGCAGTGGAAAGAATAGCTGTATCGTCCGCATAAAGAGCAAGAAGAGTATTTTCACCTCTTGGAATCGAGTTTATGTAAATATTAAACAGGGTCGGCCCTAGAATCGATCCCTGTAAAATTCCAGAGGTTATGAAGTTACTCCGGGACAATTCCTTATGTATGCGGACGGAGAAATTTCGATTATGTAGGTAGTGGTTAATTAAATGAATGAGACTATCTGGCAAGTGAATTTGAATAAGCAATAAATGAGGATAAACCTCACTGTGCACTATAAATACCATAGACAGAAAGTAATCTATAAACCCAATACAATTTTAAGTGAGTGTACCTTTATGTTTGCTTATTCTTTTGTAACTTTAAAACAGGGGGGAAAAAAGGTCTTCTACTTGTCACTGACATATTGACAGACCTATTCATCTTTCTAGCACCGTGTACTATCGATCTTCGGCGTTGTTGCCAAGAAGATCATTTGTCTTACTGCTCAGAAAACGAAACATCGATACTAGCCGTAGAACATATCTTTTCTAGGAATAAATATATTGTTCCATCTGTTTGTTGTAGGTATCATTTTGCAGTGTACTTGTTCATTTTAGATTTAGGAGCTTTCCGACTGACATCGTTATATTTGTCTTGTTTCCCGTTATCGTACATGCCGTAGACAACTGTCAAACGATAGTTTCATAAAATAGGCTTTAAGGAGATTAAGATAAGTATTTTGTCTCAACAACTTGGCGCCTAATCCCAGATATGCTTTGGCAAGCGTTGCCTGCAGAAAGGCACAATCTCAAATACATACATTCAAGAAGCGGTTTGCTTTGAAATAGATCCTTGTGAATATTACAAATATTCATGCAGAATTTGTGATTTAACACAATGTTAAAATTCATCGGGTTTTTTTTTTTTTGCATTTCGTTTTAAATTATAGTACATATTTTTCAAATGTAATCAAACTTTAATGGAAGTGTGGTGAATTTCTGACCATTTGCAGACATGTGATCTCATAATTAAGATTATTCGTGTCTTTGTGATAAATTTGATAACCTAATAAGGTACTCTACTATTTTTGACTTCAAGAGTTACTGACGACTATTATTTTTTTTATCCCTACCTTAAATTATTATGTAACTGTCTACAGCAATTCTTAATTAACCGTCAAATTTGGCCCCAAACGGGGACAGAAGGGTGTAACAATAACTATAGAGTGTGAAGTTAGACCTGAAAGTTAAATTTGTTTGAAAAACGAGTACTAGAAAATCTAGCATCTGTTTCTGAGCCAAAACAAGCCAAGCAGGTGAAAAGGGATTCTTCCATCGCTGATGCAAACTAAAACTACGAAGCAAACTGACAGTTACGCACTAGATCGTGGTAGTGAGGAAAGTTTAGCAAGCTTTTGAGTTAGGTGTTAAGTTTAAGATTATAGTTGTACGGGAATTATCAGTTGAGTTGTAACTTTTTAAAAATCTTAATTAGTCAAATCTTGATTAACTATCAGGCTTTGAATTACTCTTACCAATAGAACCTTAGAATAATTTATTCTGTTGTAGATAGACTTTAATATATTAAATAAACAGCGAGGATTATTGAATTAGTTTCTTTTAATTTACTAATCTTTCATAGACATTATCTATTAGAGTAATCAGATCTATAGTGTCTGTTTTAATCAATCTTCTAGTATTAGTTACGAAAATTCGAATTTTTTTAGTGATATTAATGAATATTAATTTTAAAAAATTCAATTGCAAGAAAATTGTGTAAAAGGACGTAATCTAGCGAATTGTAAAAAAATTATAAGTAATTTTCATTAAGTATTTTTGGTAAATATTTGTTTTTATTGCATATTGTTCTTCTAATATCTATATATATAAAACAGTTCCGTAACTGATTCATTCATTCACTGACTGACTGACTGACTGACTGACATACAACGCACAGACCAAACCGCTGGACCTAAAGGGCTGAAATTTGGCATGGCGATTCTTCTAATAGTGTAGGGGTGCAGTAAGAAAGGTTTTTCAAAAATTCTTCTTAGATTTTTTTAAAATTACATTTTTAAGCTGTTTTTTAAACTTTTTTTACGTTTGCATTTAAAATAATACATTGAGGGTTATAAAATTTATATCACGAGAAAGATCATAAAAATTCCTTTAAAATGACATCTTTTTCGAATCTTTACCTCCATTTTCTGATTTTTGGTGAATTTTTAAAGATTCATTTTTAGAATTTAATTTATTAAATCCCGATCACGTGATTTCTTTTTCTGGTACTTTAAATAAAATTATCGTCACGTGCATAACAACTAAATAGACAAAAAAAAAATTTTTTTCTTGCTAATGCGGCAGACGATTGGACTTTATTTTGTCTTTAAAAATATCCCTTACGATTTATTTATAAATATATATTTTTTTCTACATCAATTGTATACATTGATCGTCATATTTACTATAAATATATATATATATATATATATATATATATTTTTGGCATCAATTGCATACACTGACCGTTGTATTTAATTTGAATGTACTCCGTAGCGAAGCGCGGGTTTTCAGCTAGTCTATACTTATATATAAAGAGAGAGGGCGATTTTGTACGTGGAGGGTAATCTCCGGAACCACTGCACCTATTTGAAAAATTCTTTCACTGTTTGAAAGGTACATTATTCCAGATGGACATAGGCTATATATTATGTATATCTGATCAGTAGAAATAAAGTTAGGGGGGATACTCTAAATTTGTGTGCACAGCCGCCATCTTGGATTTTTTCGCCAGGGTTTGGCGCATTTCGCATGGCGATAATTATTGCGTTCTGGTAAAAATAACCCAATGTCAAATTCTCTAATTTTTAGATCAAACAGTTATTTCTGATGTGATCTTTTAATTACAGTATAATAATTTTAGGTCAGATCTTGGCCTTGACCTGGAAATCTGAGTCAAATTGACTATACTCAAAAGAGTAAATTATTTTTAAAACTAAGAGTCTTTTTGTTGAAAATTTTTGAATCCATTATCAGTTTTTCGTTAACTTATTAAATTTAAGTTGCTTTTAATTTTGTTTATCGATTGTCAATTAGTATACTATAATGATACACCATTTCATTTATTTGAAGTAAAAATTTTCTGCCATCATTTTTTCGTAAAATTTAAAATACAGTATACATTTTAAATACAATATATTTTAAAATATTTTATAATTCCAAGTTGTAGTGGATTACAAATAAATTTAAATAACTGAAGTTCAACTTCTCTCTCCCCAGGAACCTAAGTTAAAAAGTTAGTTAAGGTTAAGTTATTGGTTTAGGAAAAGGTTTTTTTTTTCTTATTTCCAACACAGTAGGATAAATGGTCAAATAATCCTTGTCCCGATTTTATTGTATGCACCAAATATTTGGTTAACGTCAAATCTGAAGTAAAATTTCATTACCACAATGCCCTAACCAAAAAAAAAAAAAAAGAGGATCTGGTTACTCACCATAAATTTATGGGATCATAATTATTTTACATTTTTCAAAGCTGAATTTGAGATAATTTTTAAATTGCAAGTTATTTAGGTGGTACGAAAATGCTGTATTTTTTTCTAATTAACAATATATTTGCATAATATTTTGGTGATTCATTGCTATTAGTCAAAGAGTTAGGGCAAACTGAGTAGATGGCATTGAAATTTTATCTGTAAGTAAAATTCATTTGAACAAGTTTTCATATGGATCATAATTTGAAAAGTAGTTTTTAATTAAAAATGACAAAAAAAATCTCAGTCCAACGATTAAATGATTTTTCAAAAATATTTCTAGGTTTCACAATTTAAAAAGGTCGTTTTTATTAAAAAAGCTAAAAGAAAAACTGAAAATTTCCAATATTTGAGAATGATTTTTTCAAAAAAGTGGTTTTTCTCAAAAACCCAAAAATAAATCTAAGTCCAAAGTTTAAATGATTTTTCAAAAATTTTTCTAAGTTTCATAATTTTAACAGGTGGTTTTTATTAAAAAAGCTAAAAAAATTCAAAGTCCAGCGTTTTGAAAACACCGCTTAAAACCCATTGGCGAGAAATTTTCCACTCCTCAAAACACGGTAAAATCGCCAAGTTGGCGCAAAAAAATCCAAGATGGCGGCCGTGCACACAATTATTAAGTAACGTAATATTAATTTGAATATTATTTTAGGTGCTTAAAATAATTAAAAGAACATTCTTTACTTAAAATCCTTTTTTTATTTTTGTATTTTTATTTCATCTCTTACTCCAATTTTGAGATACCAATGTGTATCTATACTTCTATAATCTATACTTACATATAAAGAGAGAGAGCGATTTTGTACGTGGAGGGTAATCTCCGGAACCACTGCACCTATTTGAAAAATTCTTTCACTGTTTGAAAGGTACATTATTCCAGATGGACATAGGCTATATATTATGTATATCTGATCATCTATACTTTATATATAAAGAGAGAGCGATTTAGTACGTGGAGGGTAATCTCCAGAACCACTGCACCTATTTGAAAAATTCTTTCATTGTTTGAAAGGTACATTATTCCAGATGGACATAGGCTATATATTATGTATATCTGATCATCTATACTTTATATATAAAGAGAGAGCGATTTTGTACGTGGAGGGTAATCTCCAGAACCACTGCACCTATTTGAAAAATTCTTTCACTGTTTGAAAGGTACATTATTCCAGATGGACATAGGCTATATATTATGTATATCTGATCATCTATATACTTATATATAAAGAGAGAGCGATTTTGTACGTGGAGGGTAATCTTCAGAACCACTGTACCTATTTGAAAAATTCTTTCACTGTTTGAAAGGTACAGTATTCCAGATGGACATAGGCTATAAATTATGTATATCTAATCAGTAGAAATAAAGTTAGGGGCTTAATCCTAACAATCTCCATTGTTACCGCTACTGTCCTCTACCGCTTTTTGTGCCGAAGGCTTCAACGATCCTTATCGTAGTGCTATCGCGGTGGGCTTCTGTTCTGAAGCTAGCGGTTCGAACCTAGCCGTTCTCCGGAACGCCTTTTTCTTTTAAAAAATTTATTTTAATTATTAATTAACATAAAATTAATTTAAGGTATTATTTAGATTATTATTAAGGTAAAAAAAGATTTACAATTTATTGGCTATCAACTGGAAATTTATTGGTATAATATTTTGTTCAACCCGGACAAAGTCGGGACGGGCCGCTAGTTTGTAATAAAGAAGAAATTGTCTGGTAAAGACAAAAGTGTAGATTATCCCTTATTCTTCACCGTTAGAAATGGCATTCCCCGAATGCGCAAGTGTAACAACAAAAAAGAAGAAAGAAAAAGGTTTTGACCGTCGCGGGATACGTTAATACTCGTGTTTTCAAATGAAATATCGATCTGTATTCTTGCCGTATCCAATATGCATCTGTTCCCTGCAGCTAGAATCACGTTTTTCTCTAAAAATCTTTAACAAAATGATAGTTGTTTGCTTGGCAATACCTTATCAGTGAACGACGCGTTCTTTTTTTTTTTTCCTTTGCAAAAAGGGAGAAAAAGTACTTCCAGAAAGCGTCTTCCAAGTCAAATGCTTGAAATCTATTTCTTCTGTAATGCCTTCAATTTTTGTATCTTTGCAAAGATATAAATCTCACCTGTCATCTCTAGGGAATTCTGCTAGCAAAAATTCCGGAAGTTGTGTTGAGCGCTGTTTCTATTTGTTTAGGGAGGATGGATTGGTTGTATTGACTCGTTTAAAACTCAACGGCAGTAAAAGAATTTAAGATTCTATGGTGATGCAAGTTTTGTTAAAGAATGGCTCAGACCTTTGGCCTGTTAAAAACAAATCAAGTCACTTAACTTAATCAATGAAAACCAACATTTTACAGGCACTAATTTCTAGCTGGTAAACTGACTCAAAATATTTTTCAAAAAATTACATATATGAGGCGTTGAAAGGCAAAGTGGTGTAAGTCACATTTTCAACTTTTTTCATTTGAGGGCAAATATGTAATCTCCATGTTCAATTTAGAGTGTAATTGTAAATAGTTATTATTTGCAATATTGTAATAATTGTTATGAATTATAATTTGTTCAATTTATGGTGGACATTTTTGTAGTTTTTGCAGTTAAACTCTTCTGACTTACGCCACTTGACTTACTGACTTACACCACTTTGCCTTTCACCGCCTCATATGTTAACTTACTTTTCTTAAGTGTTATTTTACTGTTCTCTTTCAAAATCAAGGACAGCGCGGTGTTATTTTTAAACCTGTTATAATACCGCTTTTATGGAATAACTCGAACCTATAGTTTTTTTTTAATCTTTTTAAAGAAATAAGTAATTTAATTTTATTGGCGTGAACAAACAACATTTCGGACCCCGGCAAAAAAGGTGACACAACTCAAAAATGCAGCATTTGAGAAAAATCAACTTAAAAGAATATTATACAGATTGAACTAGCATTACAATAAAACTGGTAGAACTTCCCTCAGGTGGAGAAATTGCGAGACAGAGATGTGTCTCTTTTCGTGAACGATGGGGCACTTCGTGCATATTTTTCAATGACATAACCTCAAAATTGCCATTTTTTTGACTCATGTCACTTTTCTTGCCGCGGTGTGATTTGTCGGAACAAGTGCTCGATTAATACATTAGGTTAGAGTGCAAGTTCTTTCAAATAATTATAAAATTTCGCACTCCCTTCGACTGTTTGGGAAGATGTTGGAATAAAAATAATGTACATTTTTACGGATAAATGTACATTATTTTTATCAAACCTGTGAATTGAATTTTCGAGGGCGAAACAAACGATAACAAACGAGACTTTTGTTCGGGTGTCCTAGAGAAAATGATAGAAACGCACAGGCAAAGGCAATTCAAGTAAGGTCATGTTTGAGCTTGTCTGGAGTGTAATTTTGCAACTTTTCTACAATCGGTCAAAAATAGGATGTGCAGTGGGAACGTCCTTATACAGTTACGTAAGCACTTAATCATTAAGTTATTCAAATTAAAAGTACTGTACAATCTGAAAATTGTACCAGGTATGTACTGTTTGGTGATGAATGTTTGTCCCTGGCAAGAATATCTAGTTGGGCAACAGCAGTCCATGGCGGCGAATGAGCATGCGTGATTGACAGCCGAACTAAGAACCAGGGACAATGTTTACTGGTATTCTCTTAAGATAGAATTCGTAAAATTTTCTCCTGATTATTCTCCATCATTAACGTACAGTTCTTCTCGACATAAATTACTTAAAAGTGTTGGTACTTTTTCGTTAGCCGGGCGCATTTGGCGTTCGTCCTATTAAGTATCGCCATTGGCAAGTATGAAAAGTCGCCAACATAACAACCCTAGAAAATCAGTTTAATAGGTAATAGATGGACTAAATTTTGAAGAAGCATTGTCACGCACGAAACGGTGGAAGAAAATGATAGATCAACGGGTATGAATAATCTGAGAGAACAAGATTAAGTTGAGAGACCCAGCTATATAACTCCTAAATTCACATGAATAAAAATTGGAAACAAATTGACAACAAACTTTATTAGCTTTCTTCACAATCGCACAAAAGATTGAGCAGTTGCGATGAAGCACCGTATGGCGACATGAAAAAACACCGAGGAACGGTACGCCACCATTTGCAATCTTGGCTGAATTTCTTAGGCAACGACAAAAAGAGGGTCCTTTTGAAGACATCTTGAAGGACATTAAGGATTTTTGACCTCCTAACTAATTATTTACTTAAAGAACAAAAGAATGCTTTCTTATATGTTTTGTTCTTTAATATACACGTATCACGGGAGTTACAGTTAATTAAACAAAATGTGACTTAAGAGCCATATTTGGCGATATATAACTTGCGCCTATCTAACGGAAAAGTACCAAAGTGTTAAATCAGCTTTCCTGTCCAAGCAAAGTAAGCAACAGGACTAGGTGCTTTCTCTCCAAGACTAGCGCCCTTTACATGTACGCTCTTTCCCGCGTGAAACCACGATCCCGCGCGATTGAGTGCAGGTGTGAAGGTGTCGGAGAGGAAGGAAAAGCTGCTTTTGAGCGTACTGCAAGTTTTCCCGCGCGTAATCCCGTACGCTCCAAGCACTCCAAGAGTGTACGTGTAAAAGGCGCTATTGCGCGCATACCCCCACCACCGCGTTAATGATTAGATGAAACTGAAGTGATGCATTTTGTCTCCTCTCACCACTTCGCGAATGTTATCTTAATGAAATATATTTAGGGCTTTTAAATATAAGTGTAATAAGTCATTAAAATTATGCAAGGATAGATAAATTGAGAACCCAGACCGTCCTTTCCTTATATTTGCATTATTTAACTTCCTGAACGCTGAGGAATGCTGGGGAAGTGTATTCGAGTCGACCGGGGCTTCGTTAAAAAATAACAAGCTTAATGTTGTGCTTGCACTGCACTCCACATAAAAAATGTCGTAGAAAAAGAATGGATGGTGTTGTATAACAAGGAACCAAAACTCACTATACTAAAATTGAGTAACTGCATAACACTGTCCATTTCTCGTTCATATTTGAATACTACTCGTATGGTAGGCACAGTACACTGAAATCGATGAATATAAAACTGAAATTCGCTGCATGCTTTTTTCGCAAAAGTAGTGTTCCGTATTCAGTAGAAGCTAAACAAAAGACAGTAAATGAAATACGTTGCATTTATAATATGTGTGCGTGCGTGCGTGTGTGTGTGGGGGGGGGGGGTGTAATGCAAAGTATAAAAATTGTATTGCTTTCTTAATAAATAACCCGAACTCTGATATTGGCATAATTATTCAATTAAGTCGTAAATCAAATTTATGTTCTTGAAAAACGTCTCGAGAGCTGATTTTCAGTGACGTAGCGAGCATAACTGGCGCCCGGGGCACAATACCTTTTTGGCGCCCCCCCCCCTCTCTTTCCGAAAAACATATAGTAATATATTATATAGAATTAGTGAAAATGACCATTTGGCGCCCTTCTGCGAATGGCGCCCGGGGCATGATAGACCCCCTTGCCCCCCTCTCGCTACGCCACTGCTGATTTTGTCATTTTTGGAATATATTTATCACCTCTACACATATACCTGATTAAGAACGCATTTGTATAATACCGAATATCTGAAATTATTAGTGAGATTTTGGCACTCCACTCCACTACAATATTCCCGTCAGTACATACACGGCCTATTCGTAAATCAACATCCCTCAGCGAGCCATTCATTTGTTCCCTGTTGGCAACCTGTCAATGGTTGCTGTGGTCGAGGGATTTTCGGATGCCGTGTTGCTGTAGAGACCGCGTATTGATGGAGAACTAATGGGTAGCCGAGATTATCTCAAGCATGGAACTACCGTGTCAGGAATGACTGACATTAAGAATAGTTCCTGTTGCCGTAGTTTCTGTGCGCTATTCTTCTGTGATAATTTGTAGCAAAATTAGCGGTTGTCAACAGAGAGGTTGAAACTATTGCGACATCAGTTGCTTAATTAGTGTACCCTGATCGCTTTAATGTTATAATTTTTCTTTATCAAACTTAACTTATTTCGTTGGTGTATATGTCTTTTCTACTATAGCAATTTCAGAGAAATATATTCTTTTAAATTGTAAAAACTAATGTGCATTATGTAACAGACGAAGTTAAAACCATTTAGTTAGACACATTTGCTAGAACCACATTCAATCTCGTCACTAAAACTATTTCCAAGGCTTAGTCAGATATTTCAATGCTGACATTCGTCGGCAGCATTCATCTAATGAGGAAGCTACTACTCTGTAATTTCTCATTTGGGACCCATTTACCGTAACGGTATTAAATTCCATACTGTTGCTAGCAGTAACTCTGGCCTTTTCTTATTCCCATTCCCCGCAAGACATTTTCGAGAACTATGTGCCATTAATGACTAGATAAATTAGTTCTGCATTATGTCTAGTTCATAGCCATCTTATCATTGTTTGAAGGTAGCATTGTTTGCCGCACTGCGGTAAATGACACTTCTGACAGTCTCTGGCATATTCCTCTAATTAATTCAATACCATTCGTATGACCGGATTTTGTACTCTCAGAATTTGTCCTCTGAAATGAACACTTTTCGTTGTAGAGAAAAGATTTGTTTCTTAAATTTTGATGATTATTATTTTTTTTTTTAGTATTGATGAAAATATATCTTGTATCGGCAGGCTTAAATAAAGACTGATTATAATTTGGAATTTTGAAAATTAAATTCCTCTGTTTAGTCACAATTTTTTAGACGTCTAATTGATAGAAAGCCTTTTTTAGAAAATTAATTAACGTCCCCTCTGTCAAACGGTATTTTTTGGAAAAAAATTCTTTAAAAAATACCTTTTCATAAACGCGTATAAACATTCGTTCAGATTAGTTTTACAGTTTTAAGATATGGAAGTACTGCAGAACTGGGGTTATTTAAGTGTTTTGGTTCTTGAATCTTTTTTCTGTAAAAATACTCGATTCGATCGTAGAGGTATAAATATAATGCAACTATGTTCCCGGGGTCTAAGTCTCGAATCGGAGCATGCTAAAATAACGTCATCCTGACTTAAGTTTGTAGGGTCTACAAATGTGCGTTTTAGTTGATTAAAAAGATGAGTCATGATATGGTTATTTTTTAAGGTAACGTTTTTGCGCTAAATATGCTTTTTCATCGAGATTAATTCCCAGGAACTATTTTGTCAATATTTTAGCACTTCAGCTCTTTCAACCGAGCTTTTGTCTTCAACTTCGATGTCATTATATATCGTGAAGAAGACTTCAGAAGATATAGACAGTTGGTGGATTTTTACATACTTTCCAATCTCTTTGTCCATAATGTTGACATTGTTAACTGTCTATTGTCCATGCATGCATATCTGTAGCGTCGAAGTTGCAACTTATGTACACCCAACAACTTTTACTGTCGGCGGACCGCAACGGATAGTATCTTTCTGGATTGTTGTACAGAGGCTGTTCGCACATTTTTTAGACGATTTTGGTAAGCGGTAATAAAAAATCGTTTGCTGCAAAAGAAATAATTGCAATTGTACTATGTTTTTAAAAGTCAAAATTATCATCTTCGGCTTGAAAGTTTTGTTTCTATTCAAAATGGCGTTTTTAACAAAGCAGTGGTTCGAAGACTACATTTATGGTTTTTCCGAAGAGAAATATGCATACTCCGTTATCCAAAAACGATGTGAGAGTCATGGTTTTGTGATATCTAAAGCGTCGATAGGTAATATCGTCAACAAAAAAGGAAAAAAACATCAAATTGGAGCCTCAAGTGGGACAAAAATTTCAAACAAGTATCCAAGGAAAAAACGGACATCTTCGACTATTGCAAAGGTACGTTGTTTAATGTTAAAAGAAAATCCCCCTAGTCAAAAGACAGTTGCAAAATCATTAAAATGCTCGGTGTCCACTGTAAACAAAATGATAAACGTTGATTTAAATCTTAAGAAAGCGAAAAAACGCAATGTGCATCGTCTTCTTCCAAATCATATCGCTGAACGCAGGACACGCTGCAGAATTCTATATGAGAAACACTTATCCAAAGAAAAATTGAAAACAATTGTCACAATAGATGAATCATGGGTGTATTTAAATGATTGCAACAAAAAAAGAGCCATTTATTATCATAAAAGGGGAGAAAAAAATTTAAGTACATGGTTCAAAGAATCGAAAGAAAGTTTTTCTAAGGGATTCATGATTGTTGCTGGTTTTTCTTATAATGGCAAGTTAAAAATAAAGAGAGTGGAAAAAAATGTCAAGATTAACTCCAAATACTATCAGGAACATATTTTATCGCCAATTTTCTGATTGAAATACCATCGCTTTACCCACAGTGCCATCAATGTGTGAGACTCCATCAGGACAAAGCTAGCAGTCACACATGAAAATCCACTGTAAATTTCCTAAAAGAAATAGAACAAAAAACTGGTATCAAGATCATACCCTTCACTGATATCCCTACTAAATCTCCCGATGTATCACCTATGGATTTTTGTGCTTTCGGACTTTTAAAATCTGCATTATCCAAACGTCGTCCCAAAACCCTTACAGGACTCTGGAAAGCTGTTCAGGAGGAATGGGATAGAATACCTCTTCTGACACTTCAAAAGGCATTATTATCCTGGAAATTGCGGTGTCGAAAGATAGTTCAGAATAAGGGATGTCAAATAGAACATTTAAAACACAAGAATTTTATGTAATTTAGTTTTGTGAATACAATATACATCGTCTAAAAAATGTGTGAACAGCCTCTGTATTAACTCATCGATGTGACGAATTTACTACATTTGCTCAGTATTTTATCGGGTTTTTTTTCATTAAAACAAGCGCAGTGGTTGCTCAACATTACAAATCAGAGACCAGTGCTCTGGGCGTTTCTTTCCTTAATGAGGGAATTAAGTTTCGCCTCCAACTTAAATTCTTCGACTTCTACCTGCTCCCCCAAGGCCCAATCACGTTTTGGGGCAGAACTCTTGACTGAATGACGAGTGTTGGAACGACACAACTCTCCGCACTGAGGAATTCTTTTTACCTAAACAAAAAGATCTCTCCTCCGAAGCCTTCTGGGAACAATACTAGAATTCATTTCTCCTCTCTTTGTTTGTTTGGCCTGCTTTTTTTCTTATGCATTTACGAAAAAATAAATCTTTCATTTGTCCTCGTTTCGGTTTTGTCTCTGAATTTTAAAGTTATTGGATTTTTGAGTGTTGCGCTCGATTCCGCGTCTAGATAAAGCGTCCTTCCTTAGGAGAAATAGCGAGTTTGAGAATTAGAATTGTTTTTCATGTTTTCTGTATTCTTCTTCCAAGCGATTATTTGAAACGCACTCGAAATTTTACAGGGTATTTTCATAAGTACTGTACCTAAAGATATATCATACTTATTGCAGAATTATTTGTTTTATTTTTTAAAACTACTGGATTCTGTCGAAACGAACAACGTTATTTTAAAAATTTTAAGAGATATTCTTTCAACTTACTGATTTTTAATCTTTTTTGGAATCGAGGTTTCACATTAACATAGAACATAATTTTGCGGAATTGTTGAAGGTATCGTAAATATGCACCGATTTTAAAAAAAATTGTTTCATTTGAAATCTCCCCATGCACCACAAGGGTATAACATGAGGCTTACAGAAGTAAGTGAAAAACACAAAACAAGAAAAATTAAAAATTTAAATTACAAACAAAATTTCGCAAGACAGCAAGACTTTCAACACTCTTAACGAGATCAGAAAGAACAGGAGGCCAACAAATGGACAGACGTCTCAAGTCCGCCTTGAATATAGCTCGGGCACTCGCATGTAATTTGCAGTGAAAAAGGAACTGTTCAACATCTTCATCAGCATCACAACAAGCACAAAGTCCACTGGTCACCAAATTAAAACGAAGTAAATAGCTCTAAAAATTTCCATGGACAGTTAAAACTTGAGTTAAGTTAAAGTCAGTTGAAAAGTGCTTACACTTTAAATGCTGAAAAATAGTTGGAAAAAATCTTTTTGTCCACAATGCCTTAGGCGAAGCAAGAAATTCAGTATTCCAGTCCAAGACAGTTTTTTCCCTAGCGACATGCTTCCAGTGAGACGCCGGGGCAGACATCGCTCAATCTATTTAGTGATGCACCGATATTGTATAGTAAAGAGATGGTTAAGTTAATTCGCAAATTTCGAAAGCTGATATGAGCAACCAAGCAGGACAACACCTGGGCATTAAGAAAGCGCAATAAATAAGTTTCATTGTTTCTCATCCTAAACTTGTTTCACTGGATTGGGTGCTTTATTTTCTACAACAGAATAAATAATTCTATACAGCTTACTGTAACCAAAATTCATTTTGTTGCACCAAAAATCTTTAAAGTTTGAGTAGTCGAAAGCAAACTCCCAGAAAAAGACCGTAGAGAATTTTTATACGACCTGTTAGGATAAAAGCTTTCCTTGCATATGTTCAGGTTACACAAAGTAATAATCAGGCTGTGATATCTCATGCGTAATTTCATACATGCTAAAGAAAATAAAAGGATATTTTCTTAATAAGGCACTGTAGCGCACTGTAGTTTCAGATGTTGGGAGTCTCTTTGTTAAGCCTAATGTACATATCTATAGGAAATTTTTACGATTAATGTCTCTTACACGAAATACATTTTCTGCAAAATGTAGAGGTTAACCAAAATCTGGTGATTATTGCATATTGAACAAATTTAGTCATACGGGATGAGTCCAGATTCAGAGTTTAATACATAAATGTGAGAGGAAATTATATAATTTAAGGTTTCTAAATGCTAACATATCAACTTACTCTTCGCTGTAAAGAAAAGGTTTTGAATCCAGTTCTTTGGCTTTTACTTAACACAATATATGCTATTTGATACTTAAAAATTAGATTCAAAATTTTCAAATAATATCACTATTAAAATTTAAAAAAGAGTTATTTACAACATAATACTACACAATGTTGTTTGAGATAAATTACTGTTGTTCGAAACACCAAAATCCTGAATTCTCCAGGACTCTTCATTTGTCATATAAGTTTACTAACTATGGAAAATAACAGGTAAAATTTTACATAAAACCATTCTCATAAAGTTACTAAATTCAATACTACAGCATATATAGTATAATAAACCCCGGAAGGTATTATGAATTTTGACTATATGGAAGGTTAAAAAACGGATTATAAGGATTTATAATTTCATGACGTCTCAGTTGTAATGCAGTCCATGTTGGTGTTATTTTGAATTGCTTCGAAAAAATACATCAAATTTAATGTGCTTAGTAATGATTTTCGAAGTCCTTTATATTTTTATCTTTTTCTTTAAAAAAATAAATGCTAATTTATTTTTTTTAAAAAGCTTATCTTTTCGTTTTGAACAAAAATAATTTGGACAATTATTAATTACGAGTATTTTGACCGCCTATATGGTGCTCCCATAATAAAATGGCTAGCAAAACTGCGGTGTACTATAGCGGTAAGGATATTGTCCAAGAAAACCGTCTGCCGCATTTGGGGGAAGAAATGACAATCTATTTACGACAATTCAGAATTTAAATATACGTTGATTATTCCTTCCGAATAAAAGTATACCCGCAACAAATTTTTCAAGACTATAAAATAAGCAAAAAATTTTTCTCATACCTAATTATACAACAATAAGATGACATTACAAATGTCAAATCACAGCGCGATGGCTTCACTAAAATTCAAGTGTAGGAAATTGAGCAATATTAATTTCTGTTATCACTGCAAAAATTTATAATAATTAAACTTCCATTTCTATTCATATAAGATACTAATATTTTTTACCGAGATCATTTTTTCAATAAATACAACCAAGCATTATTTTCTAAAGTGGTATCAGCAGCATAGCTTTGCTCTTTCGCGACCGTTCCTTTCAAAAATGGCTCGCATACCGACGAAAAAAAAAAAGACTTCCGAGAACTAGGGAGAAAATTCAATTTTATCTTTTCAAAAGCCTTGCGAATTCAAATCCCTCCAAAAATTACCAGGGTCTCACCTTAAGCGGATTGCTCTGAGGATTCAATCTAAAAGATATCCGGAGTATAAACATAACAAAGAAATAAGTCGCATTCAGAGTTCCGGCAAGGTATTCGAGCAAGAATTTTGGAATATGAGAATTGTGGATGTATCGCGACGAGTAAACATTCCCATGCAGTACTGGGGGAATATCAGTTCTGCTCTCAGATATCTAGCTACAACTAACAAACGGAATCTTTTGAAATTTATGAGTTTTGGGTGGGAATGTAGAGGGTGAGGTCTACGACACATTCAGGGCTTTTCTGGACGACAGTGTTAAGAAGCAAATTTTTTTTCAGAAACAAATTACTGTAAACACGAACAATACTATTTTATTTATTATGCAAATCTACACCTACACACACACACACACACACACACACACACACACACACACACACACATATATATATATATATATATATATATATATATATATATATATATATATATATAATATATATATATACTAGCTGAAAACCCGCACTTCGCTACGGAGTACATTCAAATTAAATACAACGGACAATGTATGCAATTAATGCCCAAAAAAATAAATAAATATATATATATATATATATATATATATATACATACATTTATAATAAATGCGACGATCAATATATACAATTGATGTAGAAAAAAAAAGTATATATTTATAAAAAAAATCGTAAGGGATATTTTTATAGACAAAATAATGTCCAATCGTCTGCCGCATTAGCAAGAAAAAAAAAATATTTTTTTGTCTATTTAGTTGTTATGCACGTGACGATAAATTTATTTAAAGTATCAGAAAAAGAAATCACGTGATCAGCATTTAATAAATTAAATTCTAAAAATGAATCTTTAAAAATTCACCAAAAATCAGAAAATCGAGGTAAAGGTTCGAAAAAGATCTCATTTTAAAGGAATTTTTATGATCTTTCTCGTGATATAAATTTTATAACCCTCAAATTATTATTTTAAATGCAAACTTAAAAAAAGTTACAAAAACAGCTTAAAAATATAATTTTAAAAATCTAAGAAGAATTTTTCAAAAATCTTTCTTAGTGCACCCCTACACTATAAGAAGAATCGCCATGCAAAATTTCAGCCCTTTAGGTCCAGCGGTTTGGTCTGTGCGGTGTATGTCAGTTACGGAACTGTTTTATATATATAGATTAGTTGTATTTGAAATTTATGTTATTAATTATAGTCGATAGCAGCAATTCTTCTATTAGAATTTTGTTAATTTAAAGGAGTCGTTGTCACGAAGTTTTTCTCTGATTTCAAAGGTTTTCTTTTGACGTAACGAAAATTTCATTCTACAAAAGACAGTATTAAGGGTAAAATACTTCATTTATTTTTGTTTAGCCTTTTAAAAAAAATTTTCTCCTCTATAAACTTAACCCTCTTTACCATGAACTAAATATTGTCTTTAAGCGAGATCTCTACACTGAGTCATCGTGCAAAGCTTTTAGTATATAGAAATCTTCAAACCACCTTGAGGGTTCAGTTTAGAGAACACCGGCCTCGAGGTCTGAAGACCCGCATTCGATCCTGATCTAGGTAAACGGGCGTCGTTGCATAATCTTCAGGCATTTTACTTTCTGATGCTTGCGACTGGTAGGTTTAGGTTTCGCTTTTCTAGCTCCTACGCAACATATTTTGCTCTTTTGAGCTGTAATCTTCCATATTCATGAACCAAATTTTATTATTCAAATAAAATTCGCTCTCTCACGCATAAGCATTCAGTTTTATTTTTCAATTCAAGCAGAATTAATATTTTATTGGGCTTAAAATAATGTCCTGTCGTCTTAAAAGGGAAATAAAGTCTCATAAAAATCTTTACATTTTGAAATATTATTATTTTTAAGTAAATTTTAAAAAATGTACTGTATTTGCCGAAATGAAATCTCTTTAAAAAAATTGATTTGCATATTACTGTCATAAAAACGTCGCGAAATCAAGATTTTTTCGTGACTTTTTTCCTCTCTTTAAAAGAGTCTGTAAAAAAAAATGATAAATAGTTTTATTCCTGGCTCTTTTAGAAGAGTATTTTGTATTTTAAATATTCTCTTTAATAAAATAAAAAATAGACGACACATCATAGAAGTGGATAAATACCCCAAAAATCCGATTGCTTGAGGATTTAAAAAACTCAAAACAAAGAAGGGAAGGAGATTTATTTCTTTGTGAAGATATAAAAAGTGGGCAAAGAGCTGATAAATTCCAAAAGGAAAACGCTGAAGTAATATATTCGGCTGTAGGTATTCTGGAAGAAAAACCAATCTTTTGTTCAAGCAAAACAATCTCTCATTGTGAAGTATAGCCGTCTCTCGAATTTTCATTTTCCCGGGGATTCAGTCCAAAAACGTGATTTGCACGAAAAGCAGCGGGTGACACTTTTCTGAATTTCAGTTTCTGGACATGAAAAGAGCTGTTTTCAAGCTCTTAATGCAACTCCTCTAACAGTTTTTAAATGCGCTTGTCAGCATTTTATTATAAAGTTTTTATGCTATTAAAATATGTTGAGACCCATGAAAACGTTGAAAAAAGGGCAGTTTAGTCGGGTTTTCGTATATTATTGTTGTGAGATTAACATACGTGCTGTAAATGGTATATGATTAAGTCACCGTTAAGATAGATGACAATCGACGGCATTAACGTCGTGAGTGCTGGTGGTGAAAAGTTTTCGTTGACCCTATTTTAGAGTGTATATGAGGTTCTAGATATAGTTTTAATGTTTTACTCAAATGGTACTCCCGTAATTTATTTATTAAACGGCATCTGTAAACCACGTCTTCTTTTCAACTGAATTAAACGTTACATCAATTTCGTATTTAAATAGATATCTAGGCCTTGCTCTACAGAAATGCATATGCCTGAGGTATCCAATCCTTTTCTGAAAATGCAAGTAATTTTCTTTAACGCACTTAAGTATAACTTTTTAAGTATAACGTATTTAAGTATAACTTTTTGGCCCTGCCTATTATCTAAAATCAGGGGAGATTCATCGATTCAGGAAAATGTATAAATATTCTGTATATTTTAATGCGTGTATCATATATTAATTTATAATTTAATATAATGCGTTGAGACATGCACACTCTAAAAAAGTGGTATTTAATCAAGTTTTCGTGCATTTTACTTTTGAAATCGCTGTTGTAAATGGCGTAATAAAAAGTTCACTGTTTATATGGCACGAACTTCGTGAATGCAGAGGTGGGGGGGGGGGGGTTCGTTGACTTATGATAGTAGTTTTTTAGCGATCACGAGGGTCGTTTAGTCATAGATTTGTTGCTGTGTGTAAGATGTGCTCCCACAGTTCGTTTATTTAGCATCTTCTGTCAGTCTTCGTTCTGGCTGAATTTACAAATTGCTGCAGTTTAGCATTCAAACAAAAATTATCGACACGTTGACTTTAAAATGTGAACAGAAACGAACATGCTCGAAGCGTCCAGCCGCTTAGTGCTAATTCAAGTGATTTCCTTTCAGTTTAATTGCTTGCCCATGCCCATTTGCTGATATCAAGCGAGAGAGATCAGCTGAGGAAAATTCATAAATTTCGTGCATCGAGAAAATATATTTCTATTGTCAATATAAAATGCTGAGACAAACACAAGCTTTTAAAAATGGATATTTACTCAAATTCTGAAAACTCTATGTCCATGTGGTATAAGCGTCAGGATTGTACACGGAGAAAAATTTGAGTCAGCTTACCTGATCTTGATTGATCTGAGGAGCCCTACTTGAAAGATGGATAGCAAAACTGCACCCTTTTTTTATGCGAAGAAAGTGACAAGGATCTGAATGTTGCTCACTGTGGGTATTTTAATGGAAGTGTGGATGAACATTGTTCCATGCGTTGGCGAAAAAATAGCGTCTGGAAAATGTTAATCGGGGCGCAATGGCCCAGTTGGCAAGAGCAGCGGGCTAGTGATCTGAAAGTCACTAGTTCGATGCTCGTCGCTGACAAATCCACTGCCGTGTACACTAATGACGGCTGGTGGCTACAATGTCCTCCAAGTTCTCAAAATGACCTCTGGAGGTGCGAGGTCAAGTGTTCTGGTCTCGTCACTTGACTCGGTTCAAAATTACGGGACTGGTCCTTTGGCCAAGTCGGACTCCGACCCTTGTGGTGCCAGTCAAAACAGGAGCCGCACCCTTATCGCCCATAGACTTCGGGACTTGATCTGATGTTGCTGTCGGTCAAGTGGCATAAACAACAGCAGCAATTGTTAAGCATTAACCTTCCTACGACATATTAATTAACATCCACAAATTTAAGTATAGTTATCTGTATAATAACCGTGGCTTATGTTAAATAACTAACGTATAATAACTGCGTATTCATATTTTAGACAAAAGAATATGGTAGAACTTCAACTAGAAGCATTCCAAGAGACTAGCAAAAGTATATTTGTCAGAGAGAAGCAGCTTTAATGGAACATCCTTAAACCTCTCACTGAAGCAGACATTGCTCAGCGATTTCAGTTATTTTCAAATGCATTGAAAAAATTCTCATTCTCTTTTAAAAGCATTAATTTTGTTTAACACCAGCAAATCATTTGATTTTTTAAAATTAATTTTCCAATTGCATCCGTCTTTAAATTTGACGAATTTATCTACTCTGATTTTCGAAAATTTCGTCACCAATTATTTTTTCAGAATTCTGTACAAGGTCAACACACAGAATTTAAGTTGCCATAAATCGGTTCTGTGGGTAATTTAATTTATTTTTCTCAAAATCGCAGAAACCCCTCAATGCTTTGAGCAATATTTTACCTGCAATTTCTTTTCATTTCGATTGAAGTCTGAAAAAATATTTGATGTATCGAGCAACCACTTTACATTTCTCCAAACGTCAGAAGTTCTTTCAGAATTAATACTTAAAATTATGTTCTCGATTGTCTATCAAGTTTAAAGTTGTAAACGAGAAAAAAAATTACAGTTTATGCCGAAGTCATAACATATTTGCGTGGATATTTTGTTTCGCATTACCCATTACTCAAAACTTCCTCAAATTATAGCATTCACACAGAATTAGCTCAAATATTTGCATTAGTAAAAAACATATTCAAATTATTATCGTATATGTATTCAAAAAAGGCTAAGTCCAGTATTTGCTGCCCTAAAGGAAATACATCTAAAATTCTTAATCGTTAAAATGTTGGACATAATATTACTGCATGCACATAACACATGCCATCATATGTGTCTCTTGAACCACAGCAACAAAATGTCGGAGTGATTTCAACTTGTTTCGTTAGCCTAGTAATACTGTCTTATAATCACATGACATGACTAAATGAAATTCATTCAAATCTTGAACATAGTATTACTGCATACACATAACAAATGCCATGATATGTGTCTCTTGAACGCAGCAATAAAATGTCGCAGTAATTTCAACTTGTTTCTTCATTCTAGTAATATTGTCTAACAATCACGTCACATGACTGAATGAAACCATTCAGATCTTGAACGTAGTATTACTGCATGCACATGACATATGATGTATGTGTCTTTTGAACGCAGCAACAATATGTCAGTGATTTCAACTTGTTTCGTTACTCTAGTAATATTGACTAACAATCACGTATCATGACTGAATGAAATTCATTCAAATCTTGAACATAGTATTACTGCATGCACATGCAGTAATAGGATGTCATATGCCATAATATGTGTCTCTTGAAAGCAGCAACAAAATGTCGCAGTAATTACAACTTTTTCCGTTAGTCTAGTAATATTGTCTAATAATCATGTAACATAACTGAATGGAATTCATTCAAATCTCGGACAAGTATTTGACAATCAGTTTTTCAGAAATAATAAAATATGGAGAGAATAAGGAAAGTAAAAAAAGAGAGTAACGAATAGAAACGATAATAGGATCAATTTTATTCTACAGGGAAACTGTGAAATGACATCCACGAAAAATCTACGGGGACGCGTCGTAAAGGGAATATGTGCGTTGAAGATCCCTGAAAAAGAATTGTTAAGGGGAAAAATGTATTAGCTTGCTTTTTCATGAGAAGCGATATTGTAACAAAAAAAAAATGCTTAGGGATTTCTTTTCGATCATATCAGGGAAAAAAAAACTTTTTTTTCTATTCTGGTTATTCATAATAAATGGAAATGTTTCAAGGATAACAATAGAAAAATTTCTACAGAAAAATAGAATATTTCACAATAGGAACTTTTCATCCTCTGTACGGGAAATGGCGAAATTAAATTAAATGTTCTTTGGAAAAATCCGCGAAAAACCTCTGACGTTAAACTTAATTAGCCGTTTTGTTGAGAAATATGAATAAGAGAACTATTTTTGCATTATACTTTACATATCTTGTACAATATATATATATATATATATATATATATATATATATATATAACATATTTTTTGTACGTGTCCATCATAAACAAATCTAGCCGAACGATATCTATGTAGAAGGAACCAGAATTGAGATCAGACTTCGATTTTCGGTCAATTTATTTGTTTCTGTTCACCAAACAGAATGGTCAGAAACTTTTTAACGTTTGATTTATAACTTCAATTAACAAAGTAAGATCTTATATGAAAGTGCGACTTTTAACCTTTTAATTTTATACTCGTTTTAATCTTCCGTACTTAACTTCGAAGATTCCCAAAGTGATCGCTTCCAAATTGGTTCCATATCAAAGTATTTTCTATAGTCATGCAATATTCTGGACTTTGTTGACTCTGTGATGTAAATTTTTATTATATAATTGTGAATGTACTATATAAATGAAGAATCTAGAATCAAGCATAGTGCGTATACCGTAAAAAAAAAGCTCTATTGAAACCTTGTGTAAAATTGTAAAGTTATTTTTTCTGTTATAGGATTAAATTGGTTAACATTGATTTAAACAACGTTGGGTTCAGTATCTCTGGGTAAATATACAGATATACTGATAACAACTGACTATTTTTACCATGGTTTGAGATTCTTAGGAAATAACTTTTTATTTATTACGTTTTGAACATACTGTAATTAATTATAATTGAGGTTACTAGTGCATAACCAAAGACAGCAAAATTAATTTAATATCGTCATCGAAACTTATTGCATGGTAATGGAAACAGTGTAGTCTAGTCATTTTTTCCCTTGAATAATTGATTACCTGAAAAAAATATTTCAGGTAGTCTCTTCTAATGAAACTACCGCGGGTTATTAACGTAGGATTACTTATCGTTGCTTACCCTTTTTCTGTTGTTTTTTTTACGCATTTTGGTACTTTTCTGTTTAACTGTTTACTGCTACTGGGTTTGGCACGCTGCCAACATTATAACTCGCGACGACGAACACTTTTTGCCTTCCTGGAGGACCGTTGTTGAGGAACGTAATCCTACGTTAAAACCCAATTGTTTGATTTCCTAAGAAAATTGCATCTTATCTATTTCTCTTCTGAGTTTGAAATTTTCAAAGTTCCCAGAAAAGTATCCCGTGAAATATAGTTACGAATCTATGTAATACGACACAGTGAAACTGACCCATAATTGGACCATGCTTTAATAATATCACTCTGAAATAATTTGAAAGAGAGTAAGACATGTTTCGTTAAAATTAGACTGTATGTTGCCGTATAATCGATATTTTTTAGTATATCATTGTGTATTTCATTAAGTCTAAATGAAAGGTGGCTTGCCCATTTCAAATTTCATTGCTTTTATCTCTTGGCTGAAAGAAGAATCATTTTCAAAGGGAAAAAAACATCAGAAAAAAGGCACAAACTAGGTTATGTAGTTCTATGACATGAAACAAAAAATATGTTACATTTTGAAAGCTGGCAAATCAGACAAAAAAGTTGTTATTTGACGTTCTTTTATCAGCACAGAGCAGTCAGTCACGTCTCAACATATAGAGAAATAAATTTCGATTCGTGATTGGGACATGGAGGGTCTTAAACCATGGATTCAATTTCTACAAAATAAATCTTCCTTCGGGTTTAATTTTGATTTTAGCTTGAATTCCTCATGACTTAAATATTGCAGGTGTGTTGTTTTGATTAATATATACATAACTGTATATAAAAAAAGTCAAATCGGGACAGTAATCCTTAATGTGCATTAAAAATACATGCATGTTAAAAGGAAGATTCATTAGTTGAGCATATTTTTACACTGTTCAGGTTGCGATTTCCCACACGATTTATATACAATGATCTATTGTTGTTACTTATATCCCCCTAAGCGGATGAATCCTAATCATGGCCAATGATCGCTGCAGGATTAGCTAATGGCTATTGGGCCTTATGCCCACAAGATTCAAATGCCGACTTTTTTTCCCGGCACCACGACCATTTTAACCGAAAACCACCAAGAGCGACATCCTGAGGGTTCGTAGCCACCTCCTACACCTACAAACCACACGGAGGGACTTTCCGACGTATCTATGTAACGTGCCCATACCCGGCTTAGAAACAAGGGCATTCAGTGCCGCTTGTCGGGATTCGAATCGAGCAGCCTTAGTGCCTTATTCCGATGCGCTAACTAGTAGATACCTCGGGCCCATACAAAGTTCTTGTAGATCGAAGTCAGTTGTATTGTATATGCTCTTAATAAAATTCGCCCAAATCGATTGAATTACTAAATTCAATGACGTGATCAACCGCAGTTAAATCAACAGTTAAATTTGAAACTTATCAACAGTTAAATTTGAAACTAAACAATTTCCTGTCGGAATAAACATTAATCTTAGATTTGTGCCAATGACCTCACATTTTCAAGTCATTTCGATAAAATACAGTCTCTTACAATTGCTGACGAAACCAATTTTGGTCGCCAAGGTGCCATGTTGCCTAAATATCCAGCATAATTTATTTATTATTTTTATGAAACAAAGAGAAATTTGGATAGCATTTTTGCTTTTAAATATATTTATTTTCTTCTGGGCATGCTCTCCTTTCTACTTTCTAATCAGATTATAGTGTATTTTTTTCTTTGAAGACGTTGCAATATTTTCAATTTTTGATAATTATATATTAACCCATATTTTTCTGTCTTAAATAGGAAATTTCTATTCGGTACTAATTTGAATTGTGTCTAAACGTAGGTTAATTTTCTAAAGTTTCTAAAAGATAAATTTTCTAAACAATTGATAATAATTTTTAATTTTTAGTTAAAAATTATGCCTTACACTAATGTAATACAGTTAAATTTTTAAAAGTGTAAAAAAATAAAACCCGAGTGACAGAAATTACTTGCTTTCATGGGTAACAAAATCAAATTAAAGTGTTCATTGGATTCCGAAAATAGATTGCCTTATCAACTTAACCAAAATTGATTCAATTACTTTTCCTTAGATGTACGGAAAGATATTTTGGGTGCTCTGTAAGATAGCATCTAATGCAAATGAATTCCATAAAAAGAAACATCTTACTTTTTTTTCAAAATGAAGTAGTTTCAAAGCGCACGCTTAAATATTTCTCGTGAAGTTAGATGAAATTAACTTTGAAAAAAAAAGTTATGTTAAAAGAATTAGGAAGTAGCGTTTCCTTTTGGAAAAATTGCCTGAAATTTGAAATCAAATAGGTTATGAAAAAGAAAGTTATCCAGTTACGGAAAATTGAAATGTTAAAGATCTCTGAAAATAAGGAAGATTGCAATTGAGAATAATGAATGAAAGAATTCTCGTATAAAGGTATAGATAAATTTCCAAATCAAATTAAATAGCAATAACGTTATTTTCAGGTACTTGCAAATTAAATAAAATTTCTAACCGTTTCATTTTTTAAGGGATAAAAATTATATAAATCATTACGATAGATGGTTTCATTAAGGAATTATCTAAAATTTTTGACATTAAAGAGAAACTACCGCTTACAGGTTACTTTTACAAAAAGAGAGTTTTGAATAATTTCGGTTGTAAATATACTCGTTTTCTTTACACATTTTCCGAGTAACAACTTGATTTTTTATTATAGGAAATTTAATTCTCAGGCATGATTTGCCAATAAAATATATGTGTTTCAACTGCTTGATAAACTAAAACGAGAGTTCCGCTTGAAATTGTCAAAAGCAAGTTTTATACCGCAAAACATGTTTTTTTTAATCTTTCAACAGAAGTGGTTTGGGCATTTTGAAAGTTGAATAGCATTCGATCAAAGTTCAAGTTAAACATATTCCTTCTGAAATGTTTATAACCGAATAGAATCCTATTCTGCATTAAAACGTTGAAAATTGGTATTGTCATTGATAGTTTTAGTTTCATTTTATATGAATTTTATCTCTTTAACAAAAGAGTCAATAAAAGTTTTTTAGCATGTATTTTTGATTTACATCTGATGATGTAAATCAAAAATACAGTCGAACCCCGATATAGCGAACCCGGTATATAACGAACTCACGGATATAAAGAACGAAAATTTTGGTCCCGCCGTTTTCCTATTGTACGTAATTTAATTAGTATTGTGTCAGTTTAATGTGATCGATTTTAGTCAGTTTAATTCATTAATGATCATTTTAATAGATT
Organism: Dolomedes plantarius; assembly: GCA_907164885.2. Classification (NCBI taxonomy): domain Eukaryota; kingdom Metazoa; phylum Arthropoda; class Arachnida; order Araneae; family Dolomedidae; genus Dolomedes; species Dolomedes plantarius. Next base: position 9,278,583 of record OU015492.1, on the reverse strand, counting down.
TTATCATTTTTTAATGCATCATTGTTTAAATACACATAACAACTAATGAGTTATACATTTTGGGAATTCTAGCATTTTTCTTAACGGTCCGGATATAGTGAACCACCGGATAAAACGAACAAAACCTTTGGACCCTTGAAGTTCGTTATAACGGGGTTCGACTGTACATATAAAGGGAGTATGTTTATAATTCTTGGAGTATGTTTATAATTCTTTATTAACTATGATTTTAGTTTCAAATATATATATATATATATATATATATACATATGCAGTACATATTTACAATTTATAAATTTTGCATTGAGTACACGATGTAATAATAGTGCGAACCCACTTTGGTTGTGAGTAAATGACACCGAATGCGAGACCTTCGCTCATCGCTTGGATCTGTAAATAAATAATGCCCGCTAATCTGCAGACTCGCCCTTAGTTGTTGGTAGTTGCAAGGATGTGCAAATAATTGGGTGACAATTCTCTGCATTTGTTAATGAAAGTTAGCTCCCAAAGCAGCTTTAATACATTTTAAAACTGCTGCTTGGAGAGCGGTATTTAGCATAATAATTATAGGAATATATAGGAAATGTTTCAGAGAGGAATACAGTTTGTTTACGGAGGATTTTAAAATGGATCTTTTGCTTTTTTGTATCTTCCTGTGTGTTTGTGTCCTTAACACCATCTTGTTAGTTTAAATATTGAACCCAAGCAAAAGGCACGGGATGTATGTGATATAATAATCGACCCAGAAATTTCGGCATAAAGCGTGTCCAACATCAATTCAGTCAATGGGGAACGACTCCGGGGACTGACTAACGTAGTGCTTTGCATATAATAAAATGTTTTAATCAGAATAAATGGTAAAGTGCAATAAACGGATAGAGCAATGATGCATTTCTTTTTAAAATAATTGTTTATTAAATTGCGTTGGTAAAGAAAACATTTTATTACTTTTACTTGAATAGGAATCATTAAAGTTAAGAGATAAGAATTTAATGTTTAGGTTTTAAGAGTTTTTAACAAACATGGAAAATCCATCTGGATGGTCTTCATGGAAAACCATATTTCCATAACAGTTGTAACTTAATTCTTTCTCCTAGATCCTTCCATACTGTCCAATACGGAATCCAACGTTATTTTCTCATAATCTACAATGCCGTAAAACGATAACTTCCAACGTGTCATCTGAATTATTATTGTTATTATTATCATCATTGCTTTTCCAAAGTTCACGAGCATCCATTTTTACCAAAGAGACTACAGGTATGGGAAAAGCAATTATTTTATGAAACTGAACTATATAAATATTCTTAAAGATTTCATCCTCAATTGAAATATTCTCCATTATTGTTATTCATATATGTATATATTTTTCCTGTTTCTAGTCTTAAGGAAATTAAGATAAATCTTACCATTTAACGATGGTTATCTATATATATAAAACAGTTCCGTAACTGACTCACTGACTTGAAATTTTTAAGCTCTTTTTGTAACTTTTTTTAAGTTTGCATTTAAAATAATAATTTGAGGGTTATAAAATTTATATCACGAGAAAGATCATAAAAATTCCTTTAAAATGAAATCTTTTTCGAATCTTTACCTCCATTTCCTGATTTTTGGTGAATTTTTAAAGATTAATTTTTAGAATTTAATTTATTAAATACTGACCACGTGATTTCTTTTTCTGGTACTTTAAATAAATTTATCGACACGTGCATAACAACTAAATAGACAAAAAAAAATATTTTTCTTGCTAATGCGGCAGACGATTGGACATTATCCAAAAAAATATTAAAATACAATAAAATATATTATGTTCCTCAAACTGTACTATATTCTTTAGTATGTCCTATTAGATTTAATTTGAATATTTTCTTCTACATTATTTTGTCTATAAAATATCCCTTACGATTTTTTTATAAATGTATTTTTTTACATCAATTGTATACATTGATCATCGTATATATTATATATATATATATATATATATATATATATATATATATATTGGCATTAATTGCATACATTGACCGTTGTATTTAATTTGAATGTACTCCGTAGCGAAGTACGGGTTTTCAGCTAGTTTTTCATAAAACAATATAATATTAATGGGCATGAAATACTTTATTTATATTTTCTACTACCCGCTGATAATTTTGAAAGTAAAAGTAAGTTGTGAGTTTTCTCTTTGCATTACTTCTATTATGCTTACTGAAAACATATCAAATTCAGAATAAAGCTGAGATCTTGCAACACCAAATATGTTTTGTCACTTTTCTTGTGCACGGCTTTAGTGGCTTTTTGTTTTCGAAGTCAGAAAAGCTGGAAATACCTTTTTGTTGTTTCTTTCGAATCTTACCGACTCTTATACGATTTTCAACGCCTTACAATATTTCTGCCTCGCTTTTCAATTCCTAAGACATATATTTCAGGCCTCTGTCTTTTGGCCAGAAATTTTCGAAACTGAAAGGAGATCAGTTTTCTGTCCTCCGGAAACGAGTAAACATCGCAATGCGGATGATGCATTCTAACATAGGATAGTTATTGCCCTGGGTGACTTGCGTTAAAGATGCTTATATGTTGCAATACACTTTGCTATAGGACATTTTATATACAAGAGAGCATTGTGACAGAAACATACATTATTTGATTGGGATACCTGCTGATAGAAATATTGCATCTAGAAAGCTTTTTTTTTTCACATAAAGGAATTGTTATTTCCAAGCGTTTTAAAATATATATCGAAATCAAAAGCGTGAACCTCTTTAATTTTGCATGAAAATCTCCGTTTGCTTTTCTAAGAGACTGTAGCTGAGGGAGACAATAGAAAACCTTTTCTTGCTGTCATATTGTTTTCAAATAAAATCATGAAACAGCACTTTAAAATTTTTCAAATATGCCTCAGGAGAACAAAACAGCTATTCGAAATTTCATACATGCCAATAAAACTATGAAATATACCGGTTTTTTTTAAGGGTGTTACATTCTTTTGTGTCATTTATAAGTCATCTTTCTTGAAAACTTAAAAACCTCAAGTGACGGGAGGGATTTCTGGTTTTAAAAGACAACATAATGCTTATCTATTTTAAAAAATTAGGAAAATTAAATAGCAGTATCCTAAAATTGTCAAAAGAACATTTTTATTAATAAAAAAGCGGGGAATGTATATATACTATATATACAGTCGAACCTCCATATATCGAACTTCCACATATCGAAATTTTCTATATATCGAACTCTTAGCAAATATCCATGTTCATTACATAGAAAAATTGTTTCTATATATCGAAAAAATCTCTATATATCGAAATTTTTTTCAAGACAAATTGGGAGATTTTATTCCACTTTAGAATAAAATCTCCCAATTTTTGGCGTTTGAAACAATATGTCGGGGACTTCAATTCGTGGAAAATGTCCCCGATTAATTTTTAGTGGACTGAATAAATACGAACATTTCTTTGAACTTTCCACAAAACTAACTGTGGAGCAAGATATTCGTAGTTTTTTTTTTTTTAAAGAATGTAACTGTGATCATTGTAACCACTGTCTGGATTATTGTTTTTTAAAAGGTATGTAGTACTCAATAAATCTTTCATATTAATTCATTTTTTAGTTATTAACTTTCATTTAATGGGATTCGCATATAAATTAGAAATGGAGTTTCGTATACGAAAATTAGCTTTAATTTTTTTTAAAGGAGAATTATGATAAAACTAAGCTCAATTCTATGTATCGAAATTTCTATATATCGAATATTTTTCCGGCAATTTGCTACTTCGATATATGGAGGTTCGACTGTATATATACGTGTGTGTGTGTGTGTGCGTGCGCGCGCACACGCGTATATACGTACGTACGTACATTTTTAATGTCACACCAGTTTAATTTTATTCCATAGATTCTCTACTTTCAATATTGTCTATCCCGTTATATAACTAACTTCCGCGTTTCTCCTGTATGGCACCTGGCTGTCGCCTGGGCATACGGCACCACAAATATCACGTGAACAACCGAAACAAAATTTTCTACACGCTGGTGTGGGTACCTCTCTAAATAGGGTTTGGATATGCATTGAAACCGCACGTCGCTATCCGTTCTCTCTTATCTTTGTGCTTATGTAAATATTTTCCAATCTTTTATATCTCATATAGTATGTTTTATACATACATATATATATATATATATACACATATATACAACCTCTGACAATAAAGTTCGGTGAATGAAGTCAGAACAGCCGATCTGGCAACACTAGCCAAACAAAACGGTACACATGTGTAGCGGTATGTGTTGACCATCTGCTCCCACCGTTGTTCAGTTGAGCGTCGTTTGTGTTCCGTGTAAGACTTGTTTTACAAGTTCGTTTGTTCCGTGCGACAAATCGTTACCCAGAAATTTGGGATGAGAAAAACGTGTTGTCGTCTTGTGCCACATCACTTGGATGACGATCACAAGCAGGCACGTTTAGAGGCTTCACAGGATTTTGTCGAAACGGCGGATGCGACACCAAACTTCTTGAAGTGTATTGTCACTGAGTATGAGTCCTGGTGTCTCAGGAAACGAAACGACAAAGCATGGAATGGCGTTCTCCTGCATCACCTCGTCGGAAAAAGGTCAGAGCAGAAAAATCTCGCAACAAAACGATGGTCATCACCTTTTTTGATAGTCATTATCCACAAGGAATTTCTACCTGAGGGAAAGACGATGAATGCTGAAGGGTACATTGAAATTTTTACCCGTTTCATGAAACGTCTACGCAGGGTACGACCGCAGTACGCACAACAAGGTTCATGGTTTTTTGTTCACGACAATGCTCGCCCTCACACACCCAATATCGTCAAACAGTTCCTGGCAAAAAAGGGGGTGGTGCAAATTGAACATCCACCATACTCGCCAGATCTCAATCCTCCAGACTTCTTCCTATCCCCACAACTCAAACTCGCTTTGAAAGGAAAGAGATTTGACGATATTCCTGACATCCAACGAAACGTGACGAGGCTTTTGAACTCCATCCCAAAAGAAGACTTCTTGCAAAGTTTCCAGAACATGTATAGCAGATGTCAGCGGTGCATAGTTATGGGAGGTGACTATTTCGAAGGACAGTAAGGTAACTTTAGTTAATATTTCATCTACGTTAATGTTAGAGGACTATTCACCGAACTTTGTTGTCAGACCTTGTATATACATATATACATACATATATATATACATATATATATATATATATACAGTCCAGTCATATTAATTTGACCACCGCCTACTTTTGACGTCAACGTTAAATAACCAATCGCAGAAGGCACGTGTCATCAGCAAATTTGGTGGATATATAAAGTGAGTTGTACGCATTCGGAAAACATTTCAGTTCTTGCAGTCATGCAGAAACGGAGCGATTTATCCAAAGTCCAAAAGTGCATGATCATTGGCTTTCGGGCCAAGGGAGGAAGCATTTCCGAAACGGCTAATTTTGTAAACTGTTCGCGGGCTGCCGTGGTAAAAGTATACGTGCATAGCAAAATGGCACTATCCAAAATGAGCGTCGTGGCAAATGTGGTGCACCACGAACCATAGATGGCAGAGGTGAACGACGGCTGCGGAGATGCGTTCGGGCGAATAGACGTGCAACCGTTGAGCAACTGACCGTTCAAATGAGCCAAAAGGCTACCAACAGTGTCTCCACAACGACGGTTCAGCGAACGTTGCTGGGTATGGGCCTCCGCATCAGACGCCTGGTTAATGCACCTATGCTGACTGCTGTTCATCGGCGATGAAAGCTGGAATTTGCACGACAGTACCAAAACTGGACTTTCACTGAGTCGAGACAGGTGGCTTTTTCCGATGAATCACGTTTTATGCTCCATCGGATAAATGCACGTTGGCGTATACGGCGTGACACGTCTGAAAGCAAACAGCCTGCAACAATTGCCGAAAGGGTCCAAGCTGGAGGAGAGAGCATTATGGTCTGGGGAATGTTTTCGTGGTATTCTCTGGGTTCACTCATCATTGTGGAAGGCACGATGGATCAACACAAGTATGCATCTATCCTTGCGGACCATGTTCACCCCTACATGCGAATTGTTTTTCCTCGGGATGATGGCATCTACCAGCAGGACAATGCGACGTGTCATAAAGCTCGCAGTGTACGTGCGTGGTTCGAAGAGCACCAGGATGAGTTTACAGTACTCCCTTGGCCAGCAAATTCCCCGGACTTGAACCCAATCCAGAATCTGTGGGACCACCTCGATCGGGTTGTTCGCACCATGGATCCTCACCCGCGTAACCTGGCTCAGCTGGCCACGGCACTGGAGTCGGCATGGATCAACATCCCAGTGAACACCTTTAGGAACCTAATTGACTCTCTTGCTGCACGTCTCGCAGCGGTCCGCTCTGCGGAAGGTGGTTATTCTGTATTTTGACAGGTGGTCACATTAATGTGACTGGACTGTGTGTGTGTATGTATATAAATAATATATATATATATATATATATATGTGTGTGTGTGTGGATGCGTGTGTGCGTGTATTTAATTTGTTATAAAGAAATGTTTGTTTTTATACAGAGAAAGTGTATAATCAAGAAAAAAGTCACGCAAAGGCTTTGCAAAATGAAAAAAAAAGGACTGAAATGCAAACAACACCCCATCTCTAAATCGCGAGTAGCAATTTTCAGAAGTGGGTTGCATGCTTGAAAAGCAGCGATGAAATTTTAACGAATTCCAACTTGAAACAGCACTTAAAACTAACTTTTCAATAATTTATCATACGCAAGTTATTGAACGTTCTATAAATTGTATGCGTGACATTAATTATTAAATAAGAATTAATTAGTTCGCATTTATCGTGCTTGAGATAACACTTCTGATTCAAACCTGAATAGGATGAAAGGGGGAAAATAAATTAAATTTAATTGTTGCAAACGCAATTATCTTTTGTTTCGTTCCCTTTTCATCTGAATATCATTCGGTTCTTCACAATGCAAGAGTCTGAAAGTGTTCCCATAAAGGAAATAAAAAGTATGTAGTCCATTTTTACCAGGAAATCAGCTTTAATTGCGTTTTCATTTTACTAACATTTTCAGCAGTTTTAGATAATGACTTTTAATAATTTTTTTTCTGCATCTCTGTGTATGCCTGAATGAATAATAAGTTATTCTTATCTTAACAGCGCCGCGCGACGAATTCGGTGAAATGTTCATTTAAAATGTGGAAACCTCATTTCCTTGTATTAGAAATGGTTTGGAGTAAGGGATTTTCGCTTAGATAGCACTTTTACAACACTTTTTATTCCTCTGAAACCCTACAAAAACCAGGAATACTCTTTCGACAAAGAGACAAGATGTATAATGCAGACAATATTACTTTCAAACTGTTATTCGCAGTTTTTATGGCCATCCTCTAGCCATATGGTTTTCGTAACAGTGTTATAACTTCGTAGGCAGGACATAAGCACAGAAAATTTTATCTTATCCTTATTTTGACTTCTCTGGCCTGATTAGAGCGAATATTAAAGCAAATACGAGATTTTAAAAAACTGAGATATACTGAAGGTCGTTTACACTTTATAGAAACGATTTTGTAATTTATTTTTGTCGTTTGTATTTTGAGATAAAAATTTGGAAACTTCAGAATTATCGTCTGCTACTGTTTTGTTTTGATTGGAATGCAAAATACAAAATTTATCTTGAAAATGGCCCTAAATTGATAGATGGCTCGAAGGTTACGTAACTGCGCTTTCAGACGAGAAATATTCGTATCAACAAATTATAAAGCGGTGTAAAAATCATGGTTATGGCATTTCAAAAAAAGGTATTTATAGTATACAGAGGCTGTTCACATATTTTTTAGACGATGTATATTGTATTCACAAAACTAAATTACATAAAGTTCTTGTGTTTTAAATGTTCTATTTGACATCCATTATTCTGAACTATCTTTCGACACCACAATTTCCAGGATAATAATGCCTTTTGAAGTGTCAGAAGAGGTATTCTATCCCATTCCTCCTGAGCAGCTTTCCAGAGTCCTGTACGGGTTTTGGGACGACGTTTGGATAATGCAGATTTTAAAAGTCCGAAAGCACAAAAATCCATAGGTGATACATCGGGAGATTTAGTAGGGATATCAGTGAAGGGTATGGCCTTGATACCAGTTTTTTGTTCCATTTCTTTTAGGAAATTTACAGTGGATTTTGATGTGTGACTGCTAGCTTTGTCCTGATGGAGTCTCACAGATTGATGGCACTGTGGGTAAAGCGATGGTATTTCATTCAGAAAAATTGGCGATAAAATATGTTCCTGATACTATTTGGAGTTAATCTTGACATTTTTTTCCACTCCCTTTATTTTTAACTTGCCATTATAAGAAAAACCAGCAACAATCATGAATCCCTTAGAAAAATTTTCTTTCGATTCTTTGAACCATGTATTTAAATTGTTTTCTCCCCTTTTATGATAATAAATGGCTCTTTTTTGTTGCAATCATTTAAATACACCCATGATTCATCTATTGTGACAATTGTTTTCCATATTTCTTTGGATATGTGTTTCTCATATAGAATTCTGCAGCGTGTCCTGCGTTCAGCGATATGATTTGGAAGAAGACGATGCACATTGCGTTTTTTCGCTTTCTTAAGATTTAAATCAACGTTTATCATTTTGTTTACAGTGGACACCGAGCATTTTAATGATTTTGCAACTGTCCTTTGATTAGGGGGATTTTCTTTTAACATTAAACAACGTACCTTTGCAATAGTCGAAGATGTCCGTTTTTTCCTTGGATACTTGTTTGGAATTTTTGTCCCACTTGAGGCTCCAATTTGACGTTTTTTTCCTTTCTTGTTGACGATATTACCTATCGACGCTTTAGATATCACAAAACCATGACTCTCACATCGTTTTTGGATAACGGAGTATGCATATTTCTCTTCGGAAAGAGCATAAATGTAACCTTCGAACCACTGCTTTGTTAAAAACGCCATTTTGAATAAAAACAAAACTTTCAAGCCGCAGACGATAATTTTGACTTTTTAAAACATAGTACAATTGCAATTATTTCTTTTTGCAGCAAACGATTTTTTATTACCGCTTACCAAAATCGTCTAAAAAATGTGCGAACAGCCTCTGTATTAAATTTGAAAGGGAAAAAAACATCTAACTGAAAGTAAAAAGGAAATCATGACCGCGAAACCTCACACTAAGACTGTTCGGACGCAGGTAAATATCAAAGTGAAGTCTGATCCTAAAGGAAAATCCGCCGACTCAAAGATCTATTGCATCGAAACTAGGAATGTCTTCTGGCACTGTAAGTAAAATCATTCATAAAGATTTGAAGTTAAAAAAGATGTTTGAACCTAAAGTTCCATCACGTGGATCCATTCAATTACATAGGTTACGACTCATCACGCACTGGTTTGTGACTGGAGTCAGTTATCAGTTTCTTTTGAGTTGCTCCGTGTGTAGACGGCCATAGGCTGCATAGTTTTGTTTGAATAAGACAAGGTGTTAAACTTATTTAAGAATCTTTTACCTTTTTAGTTGTAAGGCACGAATTTTCCTATTTCAGAAGCTTAGATATACCGTTTTCAAAAATATCCACTCTTTAAGAAAATTCCTAAGTTAAGATTTTTCTATTCTATAAATTCGACATTGAACATTGTCGAAAACATTTGTGTACTAGAAAGAGTGATATGATTTTGTTTTGTTTTTATTTTACAGTTTTCTCTTATTAGAAGTCTCATTAATCATGCTAACGAGAACTTCATATTCAGGCAGTTGTTCAAATATAGCTCATTACGACATGATTTAGGCCCCTTCACCGTCATTTCTTCCCCAATTTTAATCAGCTTCGGGAATAAAAATAACTTTAAAATATCACTGTAAATGAAACTGGAATACTGGAGCTATTTCTACTCCCAGATTATTTTCACCAGTAGTGGCGCATTTTTACCATGTTTTTATTAACTCGCTTTCTTGTTTGTTTGTGTGTTTGTCCAGTACAAATCTTGCAATCGATTTTTAACTAACTTCCCGACTAGCTAGACATTTGAAACTTTTAGAATAGCTCAGAACACGATGACAATGCATTTTTTTAATACTTTTGGCCATCTTTAAGCAGATTGAATCCATTTTCAGTCAATTTTGTTTTGTAGACTGGTGCAGCCATCTATCGGCCGGGACGGGAACGAAAAGTTAAACGCAAGTTAATTTCCAATTAACTTCATTTTCAAGTTGATAGGATAATTCATCAAAAATTTTTAAAAAAAGTATTTATTAATACATAGAATTGTCAAGTTTATATGATTCAACAGAAAATTTAAAAACATGGTATATAAAAATTGTTTTTTATCTTGTAATTATTTCCCCTTAACTTTTAACCAGCTTGTTCTCTGGTTTGATCGCCAACAAATAATGACCCGTTCACACTTCATCAGTTGTGAGGAAGATTCTGTTTAAGAACTGCGCAGCTGGCTTTAGAAAATACCTGGATGTAGCTTTGTTTCAAAAGTTTGTGAATGTGTGTCCAGTTCTATGAAAATACCCTAAAACTAGCTGTAATATTTTTAATCAATTTGTGAATAAAAGAAATCAGATAAAATATTACTTTTCATTTAATGTAAATAAATTTAATAAATGTTTAATTTTTCATATTGTATATCTTCACCAGTAGTGATGCAATTTTTCTTAAATTTTAACCAGCTTGTTCTCAGGTTTGATCGCCAACCAATGGCCATTTCATAATTCGTCAGCTGTGGTGAAAAATAAAAATACCCTTAAACTATTTGTAAAAAAATACCCTTAAACTATTAAAATACCCTTAAACTATTTGTAATATTTTTAATAAAAAAATTAAAAAAATACCCTTAAACTAAAAAATAAAGAAAATGCCCTTAAAAATAACCTTAAAAATACCTTAAAAATACAAATAGAAAATACTCTTAAAGAAAATACCCTTATAAAAAATACCCTTAAACTATTTGTAATATTTTTAATCAATCTGTTAATAAAAGAAATCAGATAAAATGTTAGGCTTTTCAATTTAATGAAAATAAACTTAATTATAAAATAATGGTATAAATAATTACAAGATAAAAAGAACTTTTTATATACTATGTTTTTAAATTTTCTGTTGAATCATATAAACTTGACAATTCTATGTATTAATAAGTCCTTTTTTAAAATTTTTGTGATGAATTATCCCATCAACTTGAAAGAAAATGATTAAATGCGTAATAAAGAGGTATCAAATGCGTAATCAATTGCATTTAACTTTTCGTTCCCATCCCGGTCGATAGATGGCTGCACCAGTCTACAAAGCAAAATTAACTGAAAATGAATTCAAAACAGCTTAAAGATGGCTAAAAGTATCAAAAGAATGCATTGTCATCGTGTTCTGAGCTATTCTAAAAGTTTCAAATGTCTAGCTAGTCGGGAAGTTAGTTAAAAATCGATTGCAAGATTTGTTCTGGACAAACACGCAAACAAACAAGAAAGCGAGTTAATAAAAACATGGTAATAAGCTGTAAATAGAAACCTCGGTGTTTTAAGCTACTATAAACTCATTTTATTACATGTTTTCATTTGAAGTGTATACTTGCCAATAATTGTATGAAAAATGCTTGTGCATGTTTTATTTAAATGGGTACATTTTAGTTGGAGGTAAACTGATTTCACCCACCTTGATGAAAAATTCTACCACTGCAGTATAAGTAGACATTTTTGTGCATTTTTAATATCAGAAATTTTCATTTGCTAATTTTAGTGTTTATAAATTTTATATCATATCACTAAAATAGTTTTTATTTCTTTACAGGTATGGAAATGTGAGGACCAATTACAGAATTGAATGTAGGAAAGTTGGATATACATAATATATGTTGCAAGGTAAAGCAGGGTGCCGAGTACGGATTTTAACTTTGTGTCTAGAAAAGGCTCTAGTACATGGGCAACGGTACGACAGACTGTGGAAAGTTTCCAAATGTCTTGATTGAATAATTATCTAAAATTTGGTTGCCTCTGAAGGAGATCATTTTCAATACCTAGTATATTCTATTATATTACAAAAAGTAATAAGTGTTTTAACATAATTAATTTCACAATAAGTGTGTAGAAGATATTTGTGGTCTGAGTTGTTTATATTCGTATTAATAAATAACTCAGATTCAGACACTATCAATTATATGAATATAAAATGTATTTCTCCGCCCTTTTTTTTGTATTTAAATTGAGGTGCATTTTTCCTTTACGTGTTGAGAAGTATGCTGATATCGTTGACTTTTCAAGAAGACAAAAAATTAGAGACCACGAATAAAATAATACATCAGTCAGACGATTAGTAAATGTGAAACTCCAATCGTTTGCAATGCTTATTTATGGACTCCATTAGTTTGCTGGCTGAGGGCATAGCAACATGTAGCTCTTCCCAACACTCTTAAGGCCTGTTCACATTTCATCTGTAGCGTTGCGTTAAGTTATTACGTTGGCTCCTAGATTATTGGCGTGACCTGAGATTTGTTTGACGTATTACCAGGTCAATGAATTGAGCGCTGTGGTTGGTTAAAATTTTTACGCTGAGGCTACATAACGCTCCGGATTCAGTGTGAAAAGGCCGTTAGAGTAGCATTATCCAACTGTGTGTAGGATTATTTTATTTTGCTCCAATGAACAAACAAACATTTATTATTTGGTATAAAGCATTTCATATTTTATTAAAATCCTATGCGAAATGAAACACTTACGAATATTTAAACATGTTAAAATAAGAAGTAAAGTAAATTTGCAATTGCACATCATGAAAGGGAAAGAGACTTAAGTTTTCTCGACTTGATAATCCTTCGTTTGTGATAGAGGAAAGGAGACTCTGTATTTTATTCTTGCATTCAAAGACATTAAGACTTTCAAAATTAATTTGAATTAAATCAACATTTAGCGTACTTTCGTTAATTCGAACTCGAAAAGGTTAGAATGTTAGAATTAACTGGGGCTGAAATTTAACGAAAAATACAAACATTTTCAGAGCATCGATATCGATAAATTTCTAACTTATAAAAGTTTATTTATAAAACTTAAATAATTTCAAGAGTATGTAATATTTAATAAAAAAGTTCTTTATAAATAGGACATCCAGTTTGGGTAAAGTTTTTTTGTTTATATCTATATATATATGAAATAAATTTAAAACCCTTTTTACTTTTTAACACGCCCTTTCCAAATTCTTTATCATAACGCAACAGAATACCGTCCCCTTAACCTTTGAATCGCGACCTACATGGAAACCGAAATAATTTATTAGTTTTTCCCCTAAGGCACGTGTGGCCAAAGCTTATATAAGCATTATATAACAGGCATCGCGAGACCATCACCTCATATGACGCTAATTAATCACGTGGCAGTTTTTAACCAATTAAAGTTCAGCCCGCCTGAAAAACTCGCGCTTTTCTCAATAATTCCGGGGCCCTTTGTGTTCTGCCACGGTCCTGTCAAGATGCAATTTTAACGCGCTGCGCCCCTTTTGTCTTTTATTTTATCCTGTGCTGTTCCGACAGCCTCGGGGCAGTGTTGAAATATGATAACCCGTTAATAAATTGAAATGTGGCTTTTATGAAGTGTAACTAAAACCCTCGAAGTAATCCAAAATAAAACGACGATTTAATCAGCCTTTGGACGTCTGTGTTCCTCGTCTGGAATTTCGATTTGTTTCTCAGCCGCGTTCGACCACACGCATTGCCTTAACCGTTCGACGACTACCTTCCAAGACCTATATTCCTTTTCATCTACCACTCTGAAGCTCCTCGACGTAAAATCATTACATATATATATATTTTTTTTTTGGCCAATTTTTCTATTTTCAATACAGGGATTTATCTTATGTAACTAGAACTCATTACAATCTCTGTGTTGCTCCCTATTATTTCGACCTAAATAGATACTTAATCATTTTTATTAATGTTTAGGGGGATTATGCATGTGCATGGTGTCCCCTGAGACATGCGCCTGGGGCAAGTGCCCCCTTTGAACCCCATTACTAGGCCTCTGTTCTAACGAACATTTCAGTTTTTTATCTGATGAAAGTTGTATCAAGCAGACTCACAGGGTGTATATAAGGAGCTCTCTCACAGGGTGTATATAAGGAGCGTGTAACAAATATAGCCTTTCAGAGATGTCCCTCAGAGTGACCATGGAATGTCTAAAATAGACAAATAATTTCTATAGTTAACCGTCAACCCACTTGCAAAAGATCAATGTTGTAAACGTTTGCGTACTTTTCGCTGTACTCTATAGTAAATAAGGAAAGTAAAAAAAAAAAAAAAATGCAGATGTTTCCAAAAGCTACAAATAGGTAAAAAGCTTGATGGAATCGCTATTAGATTTAAGGCCAAAATATGAAAGAATGGTATTTTTCATCTTTCTATCCGAAATTCGTTTGATTTGAAGGGAAGTGAATTCGAATTAACGAAATCTTTTCATATTTATTGGAACACAATATTTTTGAAATGCTCATTTTCGTTCGAATTGACAAACAATTTGCGCAATACATCAGTTTGCGCATTACATCAGAAATCTCAGCGGATCTTTTCAATTTCTCCAAAAGCATTTTATTCTTCATCAATATCTCGTATTGCGAAGTGAATGAAAACAATATTTAAACTTATGGTATACTTATGGAATAAAGCGATCATTCAGTCCCGTATCTATATTATATCTTGCTTCATTAGAAGGTAACTTTGTGATAAACACAATAAAATCTGTTTTCAAAATGAAACTTTTATAATAAACCATTTGCAAACTTTATCTCGAAAAGGATCCGTGAAATCATTATCCTTTATGCTAATATACGACATTAAAGACCCTACGAACAAATTTATTTTGCAAACTCATTCCCGAATTTTCTTTGTAACTCTTGAACGACACACGCTGACAAAGCAGCACAAAATAATAACACTGCATGGTTTTAACGAAAATAAAGAGTCTCTCTTGTAAAGAAAAACATCATATTTACACCTCATTTTCCTAATAAATTGCCGGGATGTTGGGACAAGATGGCGACTCATTAAGGTAATGCGATTAATGAAATTAATTAAAAAATATCCCGCTGAATGCTTCCGTATATCATGCTTACCTGAAAATTAGTGTGGCTTTAATTTTCTGTTGTTAATTATACCAACATCGTTACGAGAAGGATATGTGGGTTAATTGGGGAAAGGAGTCTCGGCGATACACTGTTGTCGGAGTGTTGTTGCCTTTTTGTGGTGGGAAAAAGACATTTAGATAAATTAATGCATATACTTTTGTCCGAACATTTATAATTTGAGGGGGGGGGGGGCACATTAGTATGGTAAACACGTTAAATAAGAATGTTGAATGCAATTAATAAATATGTACGCGATATTTTACGTTTAATGCGCTGTTTGCTTTTTTTTTAAATAATGCATTCATTATATTGAATGCATATGCGAAGAGAAATTCCTACCGCTGGGGGTAGCTAATTGTAATGTTATATCGTAAAAAAGCAATAAATTGTTCAAAGGATTTTTACTTTGAAGCACTTTCGCCCCATTTTGGGTTTATCTTTTAATGGCTTGCAAAATATGTGGGCTGTCGTTTAACACTCTATACTCATTACCATTGCCCATTATTTCTATTTATATGTTTCGCTAAATTTAAAAAAAGGTTTAAAATGTTTCGTTATTTCTCTTTGTTTTACTCCCTTTTATAAATGAAAGCAGCAAATATCCATAATATTAGGCTGAAAACAATTTGGAATGACGTATTTATGAGTCAAATTGATTTAAAAATGACATCTAAGTATTTTTATAATAACGAATGCATGAAAACGAGATATTTCTAGTTTCGGAATGCTCGTGTAGCAATTGACCAACCAACCAACCAATCAACCACATGTGCGGAATGCATTCTTGATGAGCAGTCGGGGGGGGGGGAGGGGGGGGACGGCCGTGGTACAATTGCATGTTACACACTTTCTTAAAAAGAGTATGTGAGGCAAAATCTGGAATCTCCAGCACATCCTTGGCTGCTGTGATTGCTGGAGATGGTTAGTGTAGCATAACTTGGTTGTATTAGCATCATTTTCAGAAAAAAAATGCCGAAAACCTAGTGCTCGAATATCGTCATAGCTACGGGAAATGGAACTATCAACTCCTCCTGATAAATCGGCAGACAGCGGATAAATATCGCGCTATATATTTACATTACATTTACCATTTTTTTTTTCGTGCTCTTAAAATACAGCTGACTGTCCCAGAATTAGTAGCCTAGAACTTTTTGATTTTGGGTTAGATCAACTGTCTATTACACAACAGATGAACTCTTCCCCGCTGGACCAGACCCTTATGCAGTCCCTGCATGTTGGTAGGAAGTATGAATATGAAATGTGATACTCGTATGGGAATGCAAAATGCAATATTCAAATAACATTAAAATGCATTTAATTCAGCTCGATTTCTTTAAAGTCTTTATGACAGTTTCATTAGGTTAGTTGGCAGGTTCAGACCTCTTCCGTTTTCTTTGGCAATAGAAGCACTAAATTGAGAAAAGTCTGGTTTTGGATTACTTTTATAAGAACCTTTATAGCAAGCCAGTTTTTACTTGCATTAGAATCTTTATCGACAACGTACTTTGATAACCTGCATTAGAAATTTTCCAAAATGAATCCAGTGTTGACTTCAAGCGTACTTTTTTACGTAAAGCTCTCAGCTAATTGGCTGAAAACACGCTGTACGAAACCAGATACATCTGGACAACACGGAAAAAGAAACACAGGGCAACGCATTCAATATTAATTAGCAGCCCATTTTTTAAGTTTTACGCAAGAGAAATTTTAATCATCATAGTACCTCGATAAACAAGGACTCATTTTTTATCATAACGTTTATGCGCACTTCAGTTACGATACTTTCGTAATAGGAGATAATACCAAAACCCTAAAATATTCGCAATAAATAACTTTTAAAAAAATCTCCTATTCGCAAATTGCAGAGGCAAGTTCAAGTTTTTTCACTAGTTTTAAGACTATATTTTCTCCAACTTTAGTCACAATTAAAAATGATTCTCCTTCAACCCAAATCTCGAATTTTATGACAGAAATCTTTAACGCCGTGTCTTTCAAATTTCCTCCGATCCTTATTGCAACTTCTATGTGCCACCAAATATTTATCTTCCGCCTCTCAAAAACAGGGTCATTTCCTTCGCACCCTGACATCTGAGGAACTCGCTTAATTAAGAAAAAGCGCAGGGATCCACTCTCCCTCTCGAACCGCTAATGGACGGCCAGGAAGGATATCTTCTCAAGACGTACGACCCCGCAAGCGAGTCACGGAAACCCACAATTATGGTTCATTTCCCCTATAAATTTGCGACACCTCTCTTCTTTATGCCCTCTTCCTGCTGGACTCACAATGAGATGTCTTGCGTCTAATCTGGGTGTTTGGATGGAAGGAGCTATTAGGAAGGGATTTCAGAAATGGGATATCTTTATTATTCGGATTCAAGGTCGCAAATCGTACTTTCAAATGCATTTCTTTATTTTTTTTTAAAAAATCGTCTAAGTGGTGAACATTAAATGTTAATTAATGTTTTTTTTTACATGAAAAATACTGAAATTTGCTATACGTGGAAAAAAATCCATAATATCTCTAATTTATAATTTTTCTTTAAAATATAAATGAGGCGGTGATTTTCAAAACTGTCCTTATCTACTATAAGCGATGTTTCGTAAATTGAAAAAAAAATTAATTCAGATAACCCATATTTACAATAAACATCTTTGAGAAATAGTGTACTTTGCTACATAACTGAAAAACGCCTAAATGTCACTTTAATCAGAATCTTGTTCTAACTAACTTTAAAAAAAAAATTTGGATAAGGACGGTTTTAAAACTAACGTTTCAACTATAATAATAAAACACTTTACTGTCTGTAATTAAATAGAGTCGAAACGTTGCTCAATAGAACAATCTTTCGGAGAATAAGGAACCCCTGAAATGTGTAGAAACAGAATAAAACACGTTTCATTAAAATAGATGCAAGTGTAACCGAAACGAAAGTATTTCTATGGCTGTAATTTCAAAATTAACAACCATTCGGAAAATTTTTAGTTTTTCTCTAGTGTTTTTGAAAGATGCAGAGTGAAAATATACCGTCTACTGGTCATCCTTGAAAAAATAAAATTTAATGATCGACAGATTTGAGCGAGAAATCAAATAGTACCTAATCTTAAATACATTCATTTTAAATCGTATTTTACTGTATATTCAGCATTAAGTTTAGATGGACTCATTTCAGATTCCATTGCTGTTATTTGTCTGTTGTAACTGGAACCCCTTTTACAGCAAAACTATTTCATTTTCAAGAAAAAGAAAAGTCTCTAACTTACTAATCTTGCTGTCAATTGAGGAAAAATAAAGAAAAACGTTTAATAATTTTTGTAAGTATGATAAATCTATAAAAATCGTCATCAAAAACTGTTAAGCTCATACAAGTTACCTGTCAAGTAATTCTGGTCCTGAAAGGAGGGCCTCAAGATTTGGTCGTGCTTAAAATTGCTAGGAACCTTATTGAATAAACTATGAATTTTTGCAACATTTTGCATCAAGAAATTTTATTAGCGACTTTCATGTATACATTTTTTTCTTTCGGATCAAGAATGGAAAATAGAGACATGTACAAACTATCCTGGAGCCTCGTCTATCCCTTTGCATTTGGCAAGGAATTTCGATGAAGCAAACGAAACATCTTAAAGTAAAGGCAGGAATTTTTCTATGAACAATCATGTTCTTACTTGAATATCTTTTTGGAATGTACGTGAAGATTTACCCTCACAATAGTCGGAATTCGTTCCCTGCCTTATAAGTTGTTCCATTCGTTATCTTGAATTCTTATCACTGGCACTTTCCCTCGAATTCCTCAGAGGAAAAAAGCAACGTAAACTCCTCATTAATTGTACACTTTGTTCCTTTCAATCTTTCGCCGGTCTGAATTGTGCGTGTGTGTGTTTGGATCAATCAGCGACGCGTCACGTGCCTCGCCGAACTGCACAAAAGATGCCCGCAAACCCTTTTCGGAGAACCAAAGGAGCGGGGATAGGTGGGAGTTATTAATGAAACTCATTTGCTTCCGAGAATAAATCGATGGTGGCACTCTTCATTAAGCCTTAGCTCTCTTATTCACTCATTAATACAAGCCGGTGTCTGCGGTTGCGTTCTGACTTCTGATCAAATACGGGGAAAAGCACATAGATCACACACACGCACACGGGAAAGAGTCATTCGAGTTCGAAAGAATTGTATTGTCTCATTTTGTTTGCGCCGTGAGAAGTAACAACAGGTATTCAGTGTGAAATGTTTTGTAGTGGTGTTTATTTTGAATTTTGATGGCACAATTCATTAGTGACGACGTTGAAAATTTTGGATTTCTTCACTTGTTGGAAAACTTGAATCTTCAGTAAACGATTTTTCATATGAAGCTCCTTTCACCCGAAGAATATCTAGAGCAGGGGTTCTCAACCTTTCAGGCTCTGTACCCCCTTTGAATACTGATGTGAGGTTACGCCTCCACCACCACCACCATATGTGGTCAATACAAGTAGTACAATCGGAATTTGAAACTGAAGCTGGTTATTAAATGAAAATATAGTATAGATAATATCATACACAAAATTTAATATTACTACACATATCTTAGTTTGGAATATAATATTAGAACATATGAAATCAAAGAATTAAATACAGACCAAATATATTTGAGGTAATCAAGGATCTAGGTGAGGTTGGCATGTAATACCAGTCCCTTTCACAACATTAATGAAAGGGCTGGCACTGTTTGTCCTTGACAAGTTTTTGAATTTTAGGTTGTAACTGTGACAAAGCACGCCTCAGATCACTTTCAACGTCCAGACGTACAATTATCGTGTTCGTGTTCGTATGTCAAAAATGCGTTACGGTTACATTGTGACCGCAAAATTGAGTACAGTAGATTACAGTTTTACTTTTTATTTTGCTTTTCCTTTAAACTCACGCCTCCCTTGAAATTCTTCTACACCACCCCCAGGGTTGAGAACTGCTGATCTAGACAATAGTTCAATTACTCTATCTACGAATCAGGGCTATATTAAGGCTGATGTGTACAAACCGTATTGGATTCGATCACCTCAATGTTAACCTATGGAGGAAATGTGTCCAAGGATGGCCGACTTGGATTCAAATGGATTTTATTTTTAGTTGTACTCCGTAATAGAGAAAGAAATTTGACACCTTTGGGCATTTTTCTTTTTTTATTTTAATGCAAATAATATTTTTGATTTTAAATTAGTCGGGGGTAAATATGATATAGTGTTTTAAACGCTCCTAAATTCCTTTGGTGGACGCAATTTATAAAATGAATCGTGATGCAAGGCGTAGAAAAAGTTCAGGCTATATGTATTTTCCATTTTTATTGGATTACCAGCATTTTTATAGCTGTCAATAGTAGACGCATTTTCTTCATAGGTTAACATTGAGGTGAGCGAATCCAATAGGGTTAGTACACAACAGCCTTAAGGATCCTAAAGGCTTTAAGCACAATCAGTTTTGAACAGCCCCTTCCTATCAGCACAAAAACGTGTTTGTGCTGATAACCTGATTTGAAGATTCCCCAGGATTTTAAGTCTTTTTCAAACCAAAATTTTAACTATATTTATATTTAATAATTATTGAAATTTGGGTTCAAGTAACCCCCTGATTTGGGTTACTTGGACCCAACCTACATTTTACATGAAATATACAATTCAAATAGGTAGTGGGATCTAGTATCACCTAGGATCTTGAAATAAAAATAGAGGCTTATATATGAAAAATTTATTTTACATTAAAACAGAAAACAAACTCCATTTTATTTGCAAATCTGATTGTTAACAGTGGATGCGGCTTCAAAACTAATTTTACCCAGTCACGCCCCGGGAGGTTATTTTGAAAACATTTCACTGGTTTTCCATGCATTGCAAGGTAAGACTTGATAATAAATCGAAATTCCAGTTTGTCTACGGGAAATCCAAAATCACAAATTCTGTCTAAATGACTGGCCAACTCTTCTTCATTAGTAAATATGATTGGATGTCAAAGTTCTTTCAATAAACCATTCTTCAATCTCCTTTTCATAGTGGACCTACTAATTTTAAAGTAGGTTGAGGCATCTCTCAGACATTTCTCCTGGCCTCACAGCATAAAACATTTTTATAATTTTTCAACTGTAAAATCCGTATACTCTCTGCTCCCAGGAGACCTCTTGTAATTTCGGAGTATTTTTGTATCAGATCTGCGAATAAATGCCCATGAACCGGTTTAACCATTTAATAAAAGGAAACCGACATGAAGAAATGATATTAATTACTTTTACAGTGAAATTTGAGAATGTCTTATCAAAATTGTGACTAGGGGTTAATTGGATCCACTTTCTTGTTTGGGTCCAAGTAACCCCATTTTTAGTTTATCAGAACACTAGTTAATACTTATAATTTTTACTGGGTTAATTGATTTTCTATCTATCTAAAACTATTGTTATATTCTTAAAGACTGTATTTGAAATGTAAATTTATCCTTACCTAATCTGGAACTGCAGTGTGTAAAGAAGTGAAGGTGGAAGTCAGGGCCGCCCAGAGACTTTACGGGGCCTGGGGCAAACTTCTGTTGGGGGCCACAAGAAATCTGATTAATCGAATAATTTTTTGTTTTATTTTTTGGAGGGGCCCCTTTTTTCAGGAGATTATTTTGAATTTTGAAGTACGGTACAAGTTTCAGAATTTTCTTTCGGAAGAAATCTAATAAATAATTTAAAAAAAAATTTTAGGGCCCCCTCCGGCAGTTGGGGGCCTGGGGCAAAGTGCTCCAGTTGCCCCCCCCCTCTGGGCGGCCCTGAGTGAAAGTTATAAGGTCACAAAAATTCGTATTTTTATCACAAAGCAACATAACTTGAACTAAAAAAAGGTGTAAAGAGCGGGAACGTGGTAAAGTGCCTCCGGACCTAGCTAATGCTTCTATCTGTTGAATAGATTGTGAATTATACCTATATTTTATTGACGAGAGACTATGTGTAATTTAAAACACTTTATCGGTTTGGGTCCAAGTAACCCCTTAGGGCCAACTTACGGTAACCAGTATTTTATAGTAAAACAACCAATTAACACATTTAAAGTTTTAAATTAATTTAAATAAAAATTTAAAAAGACTTTCCGCCGTAAACTTAAAATATTTAGTTAGGCTAGTTTAAATTACTCATTTTACAAACATTTTAATAAATATTTTTAGGTAGGTACTTTTCTTGCTTTAAATTTGTAAGGTTTATCAATGATGTTATCAAAATGCTTGTACAGACCTATTTTCTTTGAACATTTTCTACAAAGTTTTTTCATAAACATGAGTGAGAGGTTTTTCTAAAGGCATGTTGATTAAAGAATTTCATTGACAGTTTTCAATATGCTCATTCGTAGGAAAAGCGCGTACGCCAATGGCGTAACTGATAGGCAGTGTCAAAATCAAAAATATTAGTTTTGGCATTCAGGATAGTTGATTTCTATTCATGATCAAGAATAAATCTGCTAACTACAAGTCATCAACTGAATCATGAAATGTAGTAATAGATTAAAACAATAAAGATATAATATTTGAGAGACCACACCTTTTTGGGGGTGGGGAATGGGACTAAACCTGCTTTTCATGCGCTTATACATAATCCTCCCTTTCCCGTGATCAGGGATAAAGTGATTATATATTTTACCGAAGTGTACTCACATCGCTAAAATATATAACACACGGGCGATTATAAAAAAAAGTGTCAGTAAAAGAGGATTAAGCGAAATTGGAAATTTTTTTTTGTCAGAGTACAACTACATTTTTGGAAGATAAATGTTCAGGGCTCCTTGCGTTTCTTACCCTTGAATATAACTTAAATAGAATCTAACGAAATCATAGAGCGTAGAGGCAATAACAATTCCTTTTCTCAGTCGCATGTGTAGATGATATGCCTTGTCATCAAACGCATAAACGAGACTAAATCGAAGGGTGTTAGGAAGAAATGACTGCAATCTGCCTTTCGTTATGTTGCAATATAAAAGATTATTTGTTTAGATTGAAAGGCAAAGATATGCTTTAAAAAAATCAACTATTAAATGTGACTTGAGAAGTTGGCATGAGTGATTTGGTCTCATACGAAATGCCTGTGTACAGATTTATCTTTATATCTATCAGATTTGGAACCCCTATCGCAATGTAAAAGTTACAGTTTTTATGTTATAAGTGAGGTAGTTTAAGTATCTCTGTACATTTAAAAAAAAATTGAGTGCATTATTTCTATGTAAAAGAAGGAATAGACTGGACCTGTTTTTCTTCGCCACAAGAGACCGCTCCGGTTAAGCCCTTAAATCATTGTTGTTCTGCATTGAGTGCAACTTCATTAGTCAGTGGTACCATCTGAACCATACATTATAAAGGGCACTCAGACTAACAGATTTCTCGTGCCCATACTCAGCAACGATTCACTAGTGTAGTCATTTACTTTCGTAAGTCATTTACTGTCTAAATGAATTTGCTGTATCTTAGACCAGATTGTACGAAGAACCAAATCTCTATCTTTATGTGCACCACTTAGCTCTCAGTGTAAAGAATCTTTAATTGCTTACAAATCTGAATATGAAATTAAAATTCGGTCAGTCTGTGCCCCATTCAATCCTACACCCTTTGACTAATCGGAATCAAATTTTGGGTTAGTTACTTTCCAGAGTCCTCCGGAAAATACAGACCACTCCAAATCGAGACATGTTACTTCTTCGCTCCTTGACATACCAGTTTGACATTTTGTGATCTTCTGATTGAATACCTTCTTGCTATCGAGTTGTTTTCTCACCATTCTTTTCATTGCGAATTTCTGCCTTTCGTCACTACCAGAAGGCTTGGATACTAAGAGCCAACTACATTACGCAAGCTCTAGAACTTGTTAACTTTAAAAAAAAAAAAAAGATCTGGTAGTCTCTTCTAACGAAACTACCGCGAGTTATTAATGTAGGATTACTTATCGTTGCTTACCTCTTTTGTATGTATTTTATATATATATATATATATATATATATATATATATATTTGTCAAAATTTTGACGCATTTTGGTACTTTTCTGTTTAACTGTTTACTGCTTGCCCAAGCGATACAGACTGGATTCGGCGAGTTGCCAAATTTATAACTCGCAACGCAGGACATCTGAAATTTTTCTTTCCGGAGGACCGTTATTGAGGAACGTGATCCTACGTTAAAACTGTACATTTTTACTTTAGAAGAAAAATGGAAAATATTGTTTTGCTGAGTAGAAATATAAAGTATCCATGCTCCATTAAAGCTTGTATGTATTAAACGCAGCTGAACAAATTTGTATGCTGCATGATTTTATTAATTACTAGCCGGGTTTCGCCTGGCTATGCTCGGGCCCCACAAAAGAAAAAAAAAGGCCCTTTTCAGGGCCATACAAATGTATTAAATTCCCGTCAATTTTCATTCCCGTCGCTGCCGACAGATGGCTGCACCATACTGCTTCGTGTGGCCTGCTTCTCCGGTGGAGTGCTTTTTTAGAATTATAATATCTTTAAAACTATTAAAGTAACAGAATAACTGTAAGCAAAAAAAGTTATCAGTTTTCAAAGCTCTTTCCAAATATGTAAGATTTATGTACTTTATGAGAAAAATAATACACCGATTTTCGACCAAAACAAAATGGCCGCCAAAATCGCATTCTCAGGATGAGTGAGACCCGGAGACGTGACGTTCACGTGACTCGACAAATACGTGTGTTACTTTATTTATATAGATACATCACTATGATTTAATTTGATTGTTTAATTTTCTATTTTAAAAATGTTGATGTCCTAGATATAAGGAGCTCTAGATGTAATTAGGAACAAAACAAAGGAACTAAATAAAATTCGCAGTGGTATCTTGATAAGAATTTCAATTAAATCCTAGTTACTAAATAATCAGTGAGATACAAATTTGAAGATTCGTAAGTAAAAAAAAAACATGGAAATTAGAAAGTAAACGTCTAGTACAGATGGACACAATTGTACACACAGACAACTACAGAATAAAAAGGTAGCATCCTGTATCTAGGGTGTGTATTAAACTCGGAAATCCAAAAAGTGCATTTTTTTCCTTAAAATTTTGGGCCCGGACTTCCTCAGTAGGAAAGATATACCTGTTTATCAAGATTTTACCATTCTCCTTTTGTCTCCAATATTGATGATCTGTTTATTTTGTATTCTAAGCAGTTCTTGGACAAATCATCTTTTCAACAAATTCTCTTTGCGCATACTTCAGGTTTAAAAAAAAACCAACGGCTTCAAACTTTCCTCATTTCTTAACTGAGCTTCTGCAGTAGAAAGAGTATTTATCATACTGCTCTATTTAGATCCACCTAAGCATCGTCATCAGCTGTTGAGGATTTTATAAAAGACCTTCAAATCCTTCCCTCCGTAAACAAAGGGTTGGCTTTAATAAATGGAATCCTTTTGTTTTGGCAAATAAATCGATGCTGCTGCATTTAATCAATCTATAATCCCTTTAGCTAATTTTGCTCGGTTTTTGCGGTTGCCTATCGATTCCTGATCTGTCAGCGATAAAACTGGTCGATTATTTTAATTACTGAGTTACATTTCTCCTCATGCTAATTGGATGGAGATATTATGCATAACTTCCCTCTAATATCGTGTTAATATTAGGGTGTCACAGGAAGAAATTAAAAACCATTTTGGGCTTTAGGATGAATTTCTCCATTTAGTGAGGAAAAGAAATTAAAAAAAATTCTTTCAAAGACTTTTTTTGTTTATTATGTGTCCTCCCATGTGTATACTTACAAGTGAGATATGTGCATATTTGTATAAACACGCAAGTATTATTCGCGCTAATAATTATATAATATATGTAAATATCAGAATTAAAAATTTAAAACAGTTTTTTTTTTAATCTATCGAAAATTTTCCTGTCAAAATCTAATAACAGTTAGTCGCATAAATAAAGCTCAAATAATTATTGAGCTGGTTAAAATACATCCATAAAAAAAGCAAGTCATTTTCAAAGTAAATAAAATCAATATCACTGAGTATAACATCAGTACAAAAGAAGATGAAAAAAAATTTCAGGTAGTCTCTTCTAACGAAACTACCGCGGGTTATTAACGTAGCATTACTTATCGTTGCTTACCTCTTTTGTATGTATATATGTATGTATGTGTTATGCATATACGTATCTATATATATATATGTACGTATGTATATATACATGTATGTCAAAATTTTGACGCATTTTGGTACTTTTCTGCTGTCCAAGCGATACAGACTGGGTTTGGCGCGTTGCCAAAATTATAACTCGCGAGAACGGACGGACGGACGGTTTTAGCGTCTGAAATTTTCCTTTCCGGAGGACCGTTATGGAGGAACGTAATCCTACGTTAAAATAGCTGCCTTTGGTGTAAATCAAGCGTGCCAAACTGAAAACCTGACATGGGCCAAATGAACCAGGTTTAAGTTTATGTGGATCGCAAAAATAAGAACATCTTCAAAATCAATTTTCGTAGAAACGTAGGTTTACTTTGAAAAGTATAGTACCAAAATAAAAATCAAGAACAACAATAATATCAATGTTTTCTTCCTGACACTTTTTTGTTCTTGAACATTAATTTATCAGACATTGAATAACTGCACAAATTAATAAGCGTTCCCAGAAAGCAGAATATAACCTGTTTTTACACCCACAAAACAAATCACTTCGTACAAGACTACGTAACTGTCCAGACTACTGGTCTGGCATATAGTAGTCGGCTGCTAAAATGCTCACAACTAGTGAGCGGGAAATGGTGTACCTGTGCGTAAGGCGTATACGGTGACACGATATTTGCATAATATGCAAATATCAGTTGTATGCAATAGAACAGTATATTATACTGTTTTATTGGCTGGGCCTGGGCCGCACGAATAATCGTTCAGGGCCGCGAGTTTGACATGCCTGGTGTAAATAATGTAAAATAATTTTAATGGTACAAAGTTTTCTATTTTAACACATTTTAACAATGTGTTAAAATAGAAAAAGATTTTAAAAAGTATGTTTTACGTGCATAAATAAATAAATAAATATATATATATATATATATATATATATATATATATATATATGTGTGTGTGTGTGTGTAACATGCCAACACAGTCCCATGTTAACGGAGACCGGAGTCGACATATCACACCTCAGGAATCTGTAGTCGTAACCAAGAATTTAGGAATCTTTTCCTTTAAACAATACGTTTATTATCCATTTCTTAACATCGATGACGGCGGTTTACTAGGCAACAGAGCCACGCCAAAATCTGCTGTTCGAGGTATGCTGGAACTTCTATAAACTTCATTCCATCTCGTGGCTAAAGGGCGTGATTTAATAGCTGATTGGTTAAAAGTTTAGTGTTTATGTGCAAATCTGAATTTTTTAGACCCCACGCCGCATCGCGTCTAATTTCATGAAAAAGTCAGCCATCTTTGATGATATTGCCTAACAATGACTGTAACAATGGAACTGAATATAAGACTGTAACAATGGAATTTAACACGAATGCCCAAGGGAAAATTAAGTACTTAATAAGATTAAAATGGGGTATGTAATTTTGAATAGTAGAGTGAGGAATTAATGGTTTTTTAAAAGTTAAGAGTGTTGACTTTAGAAATTATTAGTTTTTTAATATTATATATATATATATATATATATATATATATATATATATATATATATATATATACATACAGTCTACAGAAATAGATTTCCCACAATGTGGTCAAGGAAATATATATGTGCATAATAATGTATTATCGGGTACATAACATTGTACGAAAAACGTTTTCTGATTCTGAATGTAGGAAATTGGATTCAGCTTAAAATCCATTTATTTATGCTTTTGTTAATCCAAGAATGTAAACTCTCTTCTTAGAATATTTTCATGGGATACAAATTTGTCCTACTATGCTTGCTGGTCATTCATTAGTTTCTTCACTTGTAACATTGTCACTCAATAAAAATTTCTTCCAACTCAGCATAAAGCAACCATGTTAAAAATTATTTAGAATTTAAGAAAAATTAAGCAAAGTGAATTATTTTTACAAAAAGTATGAATTATTAGCTACTCTAGAAAATACTGGAGAAGCTTTTGAGACTAAACACTGTACATAAGTCCTGGGAAATCATAAAAGATAATTCAAAGTTTTTTTTTTTTTTTTTTTGCCGGCCACAGCCGAAGCTTATACGGCAATTTCAATGGTGAGACCTGAAAACAATAAAGAATTACATACGTATATTTTACAAACAGAAAGGTAGCCAAAGTTTCAAGCTTTAAAATTAAGTTTTTTTTACTGCACAGA
This sequence comes from Dolomedes plantarius, assembly GCA_907164885.2. Lineage (NCBI taxonomy): Eukaryota > Metazoa > Arthropoda > Arachnida > Araneae > Dolomedidae > Dolomedes > Dolomedes plantarius. The sequence goes on along the minus strand of OU015492.1, from coordinate 9,250,174 downwards.
TGTTGCCAAATCCAAAACAATTTCAGCCTCTTTCACAATTCAAAATATAGATTCAATTCAAAATTAGGATTTTTATGTAAATTTAAAAAAATCGGAAGTACTGAAAAGAGAGAATGTTTTCCATAACACGATTAGCACTGAAAGTAAGAGAAACTTTAATGATAACAAAGCCACATAAAATTTATTTGTCAATAATCTGTTAGTCAGAGAGTATTTGATGGAAAAAGTTTTATTTCCGGGCTTTATCAGGATTGTATTCAAATGTCCAAAAAGCCTCTCTAGCAAAATAGCATATAACAGTAACCTATGAATAAGCAACTAACGCAAAAGTGAGCACCTTCAAAGTATCCACGAGAGATCGACCAAAATTTTCAATCTTGCGTTCTCAGCGTGCCATAGCCGACCAATAAGCGAGAGGGAGAACAAGTCTAAATACAAATTTTTTCTAAATTTTCACAGAGGTAGTTAATTTTCAAGTAATGAAACCTACAACGAAAAAATTAAGTGTTTTCCTCCACAATTTAGCCCTCGTGTAGCAAATTATCATAGTACTCCGAAATCAAGGGTAGAATACTATGTATTGAAACGCTGTTGGCGGTTGCTGTGACAACCGCGAAGTTGCACTCTGCCGAGAGATAGCAGAGAAAGTAACCACAAAGTTTAGAACTGTTGCTCCCAAACCAACCAAGCATCTTCGATGAATGAAGAAGCAAACTTTAGATTGTTTACAAATGAAACAGCGAAAACACGTCCTTAAAAGGTAAGCAGCTGTTACAAAAATAATCATTTCGAGCATACCAAGAAACCAGGGTTTTTATAGAAATGTCTCATTTTTAAAAGTCAAATTTCGCGAGTCTACCACGCATGTCTCTCCAAACAAGACATATTGCCCAAATGCAGTAATCCTAGTCACTAGACAACGCAAGGAGTTCTTTAATGGAAATAGATGCAATCAATTTTATCTGAAGTAGAAACTAAGAAGTAAAAATTACCTAATTGCCTCCATTCCATTAAAGTAAATTACTAAATTCCTTACGATTATTCACATCCTCCGACGAAAAAATGCGTTAGTAAGCATACATTTGTAAGATGGCGTGTGTTTAACTAATTACGAGCACTAGCAGGTAATAAACTGAAATATTATTCATCCTTAATGATGTTTGCTCGTAATATTTATAGTCTTACGTTCAAGGGAAAGATGCCAATTTTTAAATAAGATAAGCGAGTCCATTCCTCACAGCTTGTGCGATTTACTAGAAAATTTCATAGAGGTCTTTAATGGATGATTCCTAAAACCCTTATGCAAAATGTTTTCAGGTTAGGATTTTAGAATTAGTTTTTCTGTTTGTTAAAGCACATATCACTAACTTTACTCGTATTACATATAAAAACTTAAATTTTGCCTCGGGGCTCAAAACATAGCAGCAAATAAAGATTGAAACCAGCATTACAGATCCCTATTTTTGTTTAAATGTAATTTTTATACGGTTACAGCGACTACTTTGCAACTCACATTCATAATTATTTTCATGATTTAAAACACAGCTTGTTAGGTCGGAAATCGAACCTGAACCTTCTACTTTTCGGAAACTTATGCTGACTAATACATTTGCGAGGCACAAGACTCATATTCCTTCGCTGCTAAAACGCCCAAGGGAATTAATTCCTCGCTTGCGTCTCTTAATTTCAAGATGAAGCCCCTCGGGGACTTGCACCCGGAAGGAACATTTTTTACCCCTTTTGAAGATACCCCTTTGGCCCTTCTTCTTTTTCGAACGGATGTGCCATTATGTCACTAAACTATGCCGTGATCTTCACTAATAAACCTCCAAAAAAAATTGGGGACATGAGAGGAGGAAAGTGCTACATATATCAATTTTTTTTTTCGGGGGGGGGGGGGAGGGGGCATGGGTTATGTCTCTCCATTTCTGAAATATCTGGACAGCGTAACGCATAATATGCCTTGTAGCGAAGCACTCTTCCACGCTTTCCCGGATACATATTTCCTCCACGTTGAACACAACATGGCCGGTTTTGGAATCTGAAGTCGAGACTGTCTGCGTATCGGAGAGAAATCCAGAATCGATATACACTGCTGGTCATTAAAATTGCAACACCAGGAAGGAAATCAAATAACAAAACTTTACTTATTGTACGTATACAGCATAGTTGGAAAAAACATGATTAAATTTGTAGGTAATTTGGGGGGTATACAGGTTCCGAAATTAGTACACACAGCTGCCTCTACTGGCGGCTAAAACGGATCTAACCCGGTTAGGCATCGAGTCGAACTGGGCATGGATGACAGATACGGGAAGTCATTCCATGCTGCTTCAAGTCTGTGCCACACTTCATCAATCGTAGTGGCTGGAGAGCGGTGGCGGCCCAGTCTCTCAGCAACCCATGACCAGATGTTCACAATGGGGGAGAGATCTGGAGAACGTTCCAGACCAGGGCAACAGTCGAACACCCTCTGTGTCGAGGGAGGTTGAGGCCTTAAGATCTGAGAAATGTAACGCTGGCTGTTCAAATTACAGACGACGCGAACAAAATGTGTTCGTGTCGTGTACCCAATAGCCGCCCATCTCATCACACCAGGTGAAGGGCCGGAATAAAGATATCGAATGCAAACACACCACGTGCGTTCTCCTCGGTGCCTCCAGACTTGGATACGTGCATCATGATGCTGCATGCAGAACCGGGACATATCTGAATAGACGATGTGGTGCCAGTCCTGTATCCAGTTTTGTCGCTAGGCGCACCACTGTCGCCGCGCGTTTCTATACTGCAGTGTCAAGTGAAACCGCAATAATTGTCGCCGTGCAGACAGTCCGTGCTGCTCCATATGCCGTTGCTTTGTCCGTGCGGATACTTGTTCTGCAAACAAGCCCATTTCCTGACTCAAGGTCCATGATGTGGCTGTACGATCCTGCAAGGTCGACATGACAACATGTCTGTCCTCTCGGGCGTTAGTGGCGGGAGGCCGTTGAGATCCTGCATGACGTTCAGTATGACCCTCTTGAACCCTTCGATTTCATATTCGCATGACAGTCGTTGGATTCCGATCAATGTGAGTAGCAATATCGCGGTACGATAAACCACACTCTCGATAGGCCACGATCCTGCCGCTATCGAATTACGACACATGCTGGTAGCCGTATCTCCTTCTTATCCTAGGCATAACATGATCTTCTCCCCAACCAACATTCAAATGCGATTTCCGATTGAGAAACCCGCTGCGTAACTTTCCTTTTATACAGAGTTTGAGATGCCGTTTCTCCCTCCAGCTTCGTTTGATTTCGCTTAAATGCTAATCATTTGCATATCCAAGAATTTTCTTCCTTTCATGTGAATTTGATGTTTTTATCATCCTTTCTTCATGGTGTTGCAATTTTAATGGCCAGCAGAGTACATCCATGCGCAATGTACGATGATTATTAACCGTTGATGACCCTCGAAAACTTTGATATTAATCGTAATAAGTTTCGTAGTATTTTTTATCTTAATTATAATTCATGAGTAGTTTCTTAGTGACTGCAAGTTTTATTCTATGTGTTCGTAATTGTCTCAGATATTACTGACTGAGGGTGAGTAACATGCTAATTTTTGCTTTTTACAAATGAAATATACACCTAATGTGGTTAATAGACCTAAATAGATAAGTATTAACGATATCTTGCCGCTTGTGCTTTAGATTAAGATTAAATATTATTAATATTCCTTTAACATTATTTCTTCCTGTGTAACAAGGCAACTTCTCTTTGACAATCTCCGTTAGATCTTAACTTCGTGTACATGCGTAAGCTAGGAAATCAGGGAATCCGGTAACTAACACTGTCGAGGGCACCATTGACTTCTTCATGCTAATACTACAAATAAGGGGGCCCGAGATAGCCTAGTAGTAGCTCGTCGACCATCGGTACTGAGGGTGCACAGATCGAATCCAGACAAACGACATTAATACTTTCAGGGGCAACAAACTCCTCCGTTTGCACGAATGAGATTTTTTCCCCAATTTTTTTAACTTAAAAAATCTTGAAAAATTTTCCAAATAAAGGTTGTAAAATGATTTTCCTTCTTTAAACTGATAACAGATGGCAGTACTAACCATTTTTCTGCTCATTTAGCTGGAATACATTGAATGAAAGTAAAAAAGAGATTAGATTTAGGCGTTTGCACTGTGCAAACGGCGCGCCTCAAAGGGTTAAATGTCTTCGTGTCTAGACTGGATATGGGCACGTTAAATCCGTATACCGGAAACTCCTTATATGAGGTTAGATAAGGTGGGAGAAGGTACGGTCCTTTCAGATGTCACCAGTGGGGTTGCTCTGTCAAAACTGAGATAGCACCTGGCTAATTTGGACTCCGACCCTTGTAGTACTATTACAAACCGGATACGCACCCCTCAGCCCGCAAGCTTATATGACCCTGGTTTGGAATACTTCCGGCCAGGAGGAATAAGCAACAACAACAAATACTAATAACAATTAATTGTACTAAAGGAATGTGATTTTAATGCAGCTTCCTTCGTTAAATTATAACAATTCCTTGACTAATTTCATCTTATCACTGACATTTCAAAATGATTCATCGTAGGAAGAGCTCCCTGACATTTAAACTAACCGCACGTAACCCTGAGTAACGGGTCCGATGATAAATTCACCAAAAAGAAAAATGGAAACGATAGCACAATTAATATAGCTTGAAACTGGAAACTTATAAGCAATTTTTCTTCAGAGAGAACTTTCAGGGAGAACTTTATTTCAATTATTTGTAAGTATCTGATTACGCACTCGAGTCATTCTTTATCGATAAAGAATGTGAAAAGCTAATGGCTTCCATTCTCGTCTTCCTTTTTTTTGTATTTTCACTCGTTATTTAAGTTACATCCAATTTCTTTTCGTTAACTAAATACGAGGCAAAATCTTTCTCTTCTATCAGTCGATAAAATTTCCAGAATAACAGTTTATACGGAGAAAGAAAAGAAAGAAAAAAAAATGGGTTGTAGGCTTTAATTGGATCAAATGTTATATGGTTTACATTTCTTTTTTCCGTTAAAAAAAAGTTTCAAATTTGAAACCTTCTCTGTAATTGATCGCCTAAACCTCTGCATACGAATTTATATTCGATATTCTTTGCTGATTGACAAAACAAACCGTAAAATCAAGATTTTGAGTTCGAGGAATGAGTGTAAGACAATATTTTTATGCAGTTAAAACACGTGTATCTATCTTATTTATAAAATGTATTTTATAATTACTTTCCCTCAAAAACTGTAAATTAAAATTTCTTAATATTCACTAAACGGGGGTGTACAGAGCTATGATTCAGACTAACACGCTGTTTGGGTCGCAGAACAGATGCGAATACCACTAAGATCGAATCAAAAATGCATTCATGAATCGTTCATGACTGTCGTAACTGACTGAAGGTGTGGAAATCGTGTCCATGCATCCACTATTGATGTTAACGTAATCCACAGCTGTGATGTCAGTAGAAGATCGTGCCTCATCGTTCTGTTCACTACACTTTTTTTTATGTCTACATCTACTAAGTGTGCTCTACATTAAGTTAGGTGGAGCCACTTCCAGAATTCCTTACCATTCCTTCTATTAGAGGACGAAAAGTTAACGGTCTGTGGTGGATATATGTTGCAAATTATGTTCCTGTTCATCCCACAAAGACCAGACGATGGCGTAAGGGCTAGAGTTCTAGATTTCGGAATCAGGATCAGTGGGATCGCATATTGTGGTAGCCATGGGTGATTGTTGTAGTTAGGAATCGGGTCTAAGATCCTGTTCACATAGAATCCGTCAGAATCGACATATTTTAAACCAATCACAGGCCTTAACAATTTCGTGGTTAATCGTTTGGAGGTTTGTAATTGGTTAAATATATTTCAATACGAGTAACGCTGACGCTCACGGATTCTGTGTGAACAGGCCCTAAGTCACGGTCAGTATATGCCTCGTGTTCTTATCTCCTCGTGTTCTTAAAGTTAAACGTTCCGCTCGCAACAAACCAACATTTGATTATAAACTTCCATGCTCGCTGGTCCTAGTTTGTCTCTTTGAGTCTACTAATTCGATCGATGTAATAGATGCTTTAATGAATTTTTTTCGATCATAATCTTGGCGGCCACTAACAGAATCCCCTTGGAAATGAGCTTGCAACTTTGATTGTGTAGTATATGTCGCGTTTAACTGTGTTCGGTTAAATTTTTCTGGTTATATAAACAACGCAGAGCTAAGGGGTATCCGGACTACATAGTGGAACTAATATGGCTCAGTCATACCATGGGTTGAGAAGGGATTTCTATATTGAAATTAAAGTTCCTAGGAACACAGAAGATCCTAGGAAGATAGAAACACATTTATTCAGAAAAAAGACACATTTATTCAGAATAAAATGTTAAGCAGATTGTTATAATCACGCACTGGTCAACCGGGAAAGAAAAAGCAGAGAAGAGCATTAATTTCGTCATTTTTTTTTTCATTTTGAAGTTAAAGATAGAAAATAGCAGACAGAGCGGGGTTATTTAAAGTAAGGGGAAGTTAAATAGTTGTTAAACTTTTTGGTCGAGGAATAGAACTATCCTGTTATATGTCTATGTGTATCAGCAGCAACGTCGAAGGCGTCTCTCTGGGACAACTATGAGTTGGTGGATCGAAGGAGATATCACTTCGTATACGGTGATATCGAAGTGAGTTGAGTTGAGTTCATCTATAATTGATTTTGAGGATTTTATAATTGATTCAGAGAGTCCATTCGAATTTGTAGCATTTTTATGTCATAAGTAATTAATTTGCACACACACACACACACACACACACACGAGCGCACACACACGCACACACACACACATACATACGTATATATATATACACTGAAGTGCCACTGAATTAGGGATAGCAAAGCCTATGCAAATTGTGTAGGGCTGCGCATCATGTATGCGCAAGTGAGGGCGCTGTGGTAACTGCATATATAGCGCGTACTGTGGTTGTTCTGAATTAGTTGTTGGAATTGCCAGTATGGGTAAACTACCTGATTTAGACGCCTTCGATCGCGGACAAATCGTAGGTCCGCGACGCATGGGCCATTCAATTTCCGAAATCGTCAGACGGCTAGGATTTTCAAGGTCGACAGTGTCAAGAGTATACCAAGAATACATGGATGGTGGAAAAAAAACTAGCGATCGGGCAAACTGCAAAGGACAATTAGCCTTGACAGTGCGTGGTGAGAGACGGCTCAGGCGTATTGTACGTAGCCAGCGAAGCCAAACATTAGCTCAAATTACCACCCAGTTTAATGACGGTGCCAGTCGTACAGTCAGTAAACGGACTGTGCAACGCTCGCTTCACCGTATGGGTTTCGGCCGTCGACCTACGAGAGTACAATTCCTCTATACTGCCATCGGGCTGCACGTCTTGCCTAGGCAAGAGAGCACAGAGACTGGAGTGTAACTGGAAACGAGTAGCGACTGGAAACGAGTAGCATGGAGTGATGAGTCTCGATTCCGACTACTTAACGCCGACGGGAGACTGAGAATATGGCGTCAGGCTCATGAAGCCATGGATCCTGCATGCCTGGCTGGAACTGTACAAGGGCATGGTGGCTCAATCATGGTCTGGGGTGTTTTTTCGTGGCATAGTTTGGGATCTTTGGTGCGTGTACCAACCTCCCTCAATGCAATTCGGTACGTAGAGTTGCTGGGTGATCATCTCCATCCGTTTATGCTGTTTTGTTATCCGCACGGTATTGGAGTTTTCCAGCAAGACAACTGTACCTCTCACAAGTCCCGGTTGGCTACTGGCTGATTGGATGAACATTCCTCTAACTTCTCTGTCATGAATTGGCCACCTAGAAGCCCAGACTTAAATCCTATTGAGCATCTTTGGGATGTTTTGGAACAAGGCGTGAAAGGTCATCACATAGCACCAAAGAACCTTACTGAATTATGGACAGCTTTATCCAATATTTGGCAAGCCATTCCCGTGGAACGTTTCCAGAAACTTGTTGAATCTATGCCTCGTCGTGTAGCAGCTGTTATCAAGGCCAGAGGAGGCCCAACTCGTTACTAGGTAGGTATCCCTAATTCAGTGGCACTTCAGTGTGTGTGTATATATATATATATATATATATATATGTATATGGGACTTGTGGTGGCCCAGTGGTACAGCGCGCTGGTTTTCGGTGCTGAGGGTGCTCGGATCGAATTCTGGCGTCGCGCCATGAAACATGCCCTCCGTTCGTGTCGTCCCTTCATAGGGGGTAATGCTATCCGCCTATATGGTGCCCCCACAATAAAATGGGCAGTAAAACTGCGGCGTAGTATAGGCGAATGTTTGACGACAAGTGCCTCTGCATTGGAGGGAAAAAAAAAAATATATATATATATATATATATATATATATATATAATTTATTATGGTTATCACTCCTAAACTCATATTAATAGACAGTCATCATCTTTTAATAATGTTAGTAAAATAAGAGATTCAACTTTTTTGAAATTTTATTAATAACATGGTTATTAATAAATCAAACTATTATCAAAATCGTATAGATACTACGCACAACTTCAATTTTTATTTTATTGCAATGTATCATAATAAATATGCAATATACATATTTCTACAAAATCATTCCTTTTCATCTTGTATGAGTGAAAAAAAAATAATGAATAAGGTTATTCATGATATACAAGGAATTACACTATCTTTCGCTTAAATATGACTCATTACAAATCACCTTTAATCAGAGGGCAAAATAATTCTCTTTCAAGAATTCAAACATGCTATGTCATTCATTTGAAATTCATGAACCCTGTTTAAGAGTCATCTTCAAATGTTAGAGAGGTTTTTACGACAGTGTTCAAAAATCTTAATTGTATATTTATGAATTTGTTTCCAGATGGATTAAAAAACATTGCAAGAAGTAAAATGTTAATCTCTTTTTGTAAAAAAAAATGCGAGCTTAGAGTTACTTTTAAGTTTCAAAGATAACCTATTAGAATATTTAAACTCTTGTCGAAACGGGGAAAAACTCAGAAAGAATGGAGTCTGTGGAAATTACATTATTTATTCAGAAATTCTAAAAAGCACATTAAGTTTAGGCAAATCCTCTTCTACCTTTCCTTGAATTAGCTGTTTTCGGAATCTCGTAAGTTTGCCCGAAAGAAAAGTCATCGAAGTATAAATTTTCAAGTAGTACTGCTTGAATTAAAACTTTACTTTTCTTCGACGAAGTATTCATTAAAATGAACGTAAAAGTTTTTGTGGCGAATTTCCAGATTTGTTTCGCGAATTTCTGGAAAAAAATTCTGATTTCTCACGTGGGTTAGTCGTTCATTGTCATTAAATATGACAATTAATCTGGATTTATGCAGTGATACGGGTCTTGAATTGTGCAGCTAGGTAAATGTAATTTTTTTAATGCTATGGCATAATAATTACAAGATAAAAAGAACTTTTTATATACCATGTTTTTAAATTTTCTGTTCAATAATATAAACTTGACAATTCTATGTGTTAATAAATACTTTTTGTAAAATTTTTTTGATGAATTTTCCCATCAACTTGAAAGAAAATGAAGTTAATTGGAAGTTAACTTGCGTTTAACTTTTCGTTCCCGTCCCGGCCGACAGATGGCTGCACCAGTCTACAAAACAAAATTAACTGAAAATAATAAAAACATGGTAAAATAATCTGCTTAAAGATGGCTAAAATTATCAAAAGAATGCATTGTCATCGTGTTCTGAGCTATTCTAAAAGTTTCAAATGTCTAGCTAGTCGGGAAGTTAGTTAAAAATCGATTGCAAGATTTGTACTGGACAAACACACAAACAAGAAAGCAAGTTAATAAAAACATGGTAAAAAGGCGGTTATATGCAGTCTGTGAAAATATGCATAGTTATGAATTTTTCAGTTTCAGTCGGGAGGTTTTAATTCTTACTACATACAAATATTCAAATTATTTCTAATTGAGACTAAAATGAAAGCATTTTAAGCTCTTTTGTATAAAAATGAAATTTTGAATTACAGACTTTTTAAATATCACCATAAAAAATATAGCAACGGCTTGGTTTGTGCTGAAAAAAGCAAAAATAATCACCCAGACTGAATATATAATTTATGGTTATGTAGACCAATTGCCACTACACAAAATCTCTTCGCATTGGGGTAGATAAAAACAATAAAAGTTCTGCGATAAAACTGGCTTAAAAAACTCTGCATGAACTCCAAAGATGAAGTGACTTTTTTTTGGTTGTTGTTGTTGTTGCTCCTTATGCCCCCTAGCGTAGTTCCAGACCAGGTCGGTCCATATAGGCAACGAGATGAAGTGTGCGGCTCCGGTTCGAATAGAACCACAAGGGTTGGAGCCCATCTTAGCTAGTTGCCACCTCAATCTTGACCCAGCAACCCCAGGGGCGACATCTGAGGAGATCGTACATTCTCCCACCCGCTCTGACCTTCATAGAGGGACTTCTCGGTCTGCGGATTTAACGTGTCCATATCCAGCCTAGACACAGGGGTATTTTAACGGCGCTCTCCGGGATTCGATCCGAGCACCCCCTACACCGAAAGCCAGCACGTTACCGCAAAGCCACCTCGGGCCCACTGTTTTCGGTAAAAGTCGAGAAACAAATCGCACACTGTTCCCAGAATGATGGTAAAAAGGCCAAACTTCCTAGTCTTAAATCTTTTTGAATGTTTTCTCTTCATTTTATACACTAGTGTTCGCGCTGTTGTTTTCCCCTCTGCAACAGATTTCAGAAACAGAAGGGTTTACACCCAAGAGACAATTCTCTGTCACGAAATTAGAAATAGGCAGCAATAGGCAGCTAATAAATAAAATCACTTCGAGCTGATAGGAATATTATTAAGCAGCCATACTCAACCCGTTTTTCTCTCGAGTCGCATGCCTATGTTTGCTACGTTGCGCGGACCACAGCATAGTACACTGTACCTCATACTATAATAATGTCAAAAATTATAACTCAAAAACTAAATCTATTCAAAAGTTTATTTAAAAATGTGTGAGATTTTTTTATGTTGAGACAAACTGTTAAACAGTTTGTCTCAACATAAAAAAATCTCACCCATTTTTAAATAAACTTTTGAATAGATTTAGTTTTTGAGTTATAATTTTTGACATTATTATAGTATGAGGTATAGTGTACTATGCTGTGGCCCGCGTAACGTAGACAGATCAGGCATATACTTGTTTCCTGCTACTCATAATATATCATGAAGGTAAGAATCAGTAAGTCGATTTTTATATACGTTCTTCGCATATTTCATGTTGGAATTGGAGGATTTGCAAAAATACGTTGATGCAAACAACGTGAGCAGCAGGTGGCGCATTTTTGCATTTTCAGTTACCCATTTCCAAAATTATGTTTAGAAACGCACCTGCCTATTAACGAGTGTGAGTGTCTCGGGCCGCAGTTTGAGTGCCCCTGTTATAAATTGTATTTTGAAACCTATTTCTTTCAGTGTCATTAAATTACTACATAATGTGGTGGGAAATTTGGCATTGTTGATTTTCCGTCTTAATAATACATGCCTCAAGATAACATGAGTAGTCATCCGCATAGTATAGTGGTCAGTGTTCTGAGCTACCACGCTGTGGAATTAGTTCAAGTCCCGAATAAGGGCCTGTTCACCTAGGAGTGCGTTGCGTTGCGTTAAGAAAAAGATGACGTTGAGACGAAAATAAACCAATCATAGGCCTCCAAACGATTAGCAATGAAATTTTTAACGCCTATGATTGGTTTAAATTGGTCTCAACATCATCTTTTCCTTAACGCAACGCAACGGACTCCTATGTGAACAGGCCCTAAGGCTTGATCGTTTCCGTGCCGTCCCCTTCATAGAGAGCAATGCTATCAAGTCCCGAAGGCTATGGACGGTGCAGGTGCGTCTCCTATTTTGACTGCCACACAAGGGTCTTAGTCCGACTTGGCCAAAGAACCAGTCCCGTAATTTTGAACCGAGTCAAGTGACGATACCAGAACACTTAATCCCGTACCTCCAGAGGTAATTTTCAGAACTTGGAGGACATTGCAGCCCCGGAAGATTTTTACGTGCACCAGCCGCCATTAGTGTACACGGCAGTGGATTTGTCAGCAACGTGGACGGAGCCAGTGACTTTCAGATCACTAGCACGCTGCCCTTGCCAACTGGCCACTGCGCTCTCACGGATCTTCATAGGACAATGTCAGAGACACATGCCTGCCGCATTAAAAAAGAATAACACGAGTAAGAAATTTTTATACTTTTGGCAAAATTAGTGGATAAAACATAAAATACTTCTCAGAAAAATTCTAGATATTAATAAAAGAGTGTTTATATTTTTTGTGTATGTATTATTGACAGATTTGCACTATAGTTCTGTGAGCAAAAATTTATGCTCATGGTTCTCTCAGATGTGTTGGGCGTGTGATCACAAGGCTTTTCAAATGCTAAAAATTCGTGCCTAAAATTTCTTTTAAAAGTATAACCTAGAGCTATGTTATATCAGAAAAGTATCCTTCTGAATACAGACCAGTTGTGCGCAACAGCTCCCATCCCAACAGATCCCAAGAAACTCCATACAATTATATAAATCATATAAATAAAAAAATGCATCTATGTAAATATGTGGTCTGGACTTACATTTAAATATTAACAGTGTAGAAAAATTTGTTTAAGGAACTGTAAAGTCTATATAAAATGTGAAAAAAAAAATGCCTTTCAGCTTGGACCAAAAGCTGACTAAAATAGAAAAAAGTTGAAAGAAATTTAACCGCGATGAAATGAGGTGTAGCTAGCAGTGTAAAACATATTTTAATATGTCTCGTTATGCTGATATGAAAGAAAAATGTTCTATACTAATAGAGTAAAATTTTTATTCTAAAATTTTCTTACTACTTTTGCATTATGTGTAACCGTTATCATTTTATTAGTCCTGTCTTTAAGTATTATTTTATCTATTGATATGCACGTGTATACAGAAAATGTAGTCGCAGATATTACTATATTATATAGACACTGATTGACAGGTATGAGTTGTTGTTGTTGTTACCAATCCCCTTGGTGTAGGAAAGCCTACACCAAGTCCAAAGGACCTAGGTCCTCAAATCCTAGGTCCTTGGCGAAGAGTAGTAAGCAGCTTCACTTTAAGGCGAGGTACCACAATGGCTGAAGTCTGACTTGACCTCGAAGAACACCGGTCCCGCAATTTTGAACCGGTGGATTAATTTTGCCACCTGTACGTTCTAAGTCATCAACGGAAGAGCAGATTTTATAAGCCCCCCCCCCTCCCCTATACTCTCCCAAACAATTGGCCAACATTAATAAACTCCTCACTCTCATAATTTCCAAACAGCGAAACATTCTGTCAAGTGACGAGACCGGAACACTTGACCCCGCACCTCCAGAGGTAAATTTGAGAACTTGGGGGACATTGTAGCCACGACCTATTTTACGTGCCCCGGCCACCATTAGTGAACACGGCGGTGGATTTGCAGCAACAAGCATCGAACCAGGGACGTTCAGATCACTGGCCCGCTGCTCTTGCCAACTGGGCCACCGTGCCCATGTGCTGCGCAACTAATAATATAAAATAAAAATCACTGATATCAAATAATTATTCAAATTATTAAATAAAAACCAATACATACTATTTAATAAAAACCAATAATACTTAAAGACAGGACTAATAAAATGATAACGGTTAAACATAATGCAAAAGTAGTAAGAAAATTTTAGAATAAAAATTTTACTCTATTAGTATAGAACATTTTTCTTTCATATCAGCATAACGAGACATATTAAAATATCTTTTACACTGCTAGCTACACCTCATTTCATCACGGTTAAATTTCTTTCAACTTTTTTCTATTTTAGTCAGCTTTTGGTCCAAGCTGAAAGGCATTTTTTTTTCACATTTTATATAGACTTTACAGTTCCTTAAACAATTTTTTCTACATTGTAATTTTTTAAATTAAGTCCAGACCACATATTTACATAGATGCATTTTAGTACAGGTATGAGTATTATATACAAACAGATAATAGCTCTTTTAATCAGTCTTAACTGTATCCTCTTTCATATAATCACCGGATCATACATTTCTTACCCTTTTTGTATTTTTATTCCCTAATACCGGTTACAAATTACTTAATTTTTGGAAGCAACATATCTTTACTTATTATTCCCCCAGGATTTCCTCCTGACATTCGCGTTAACAAGGTTAACTACTACCTATCTCTAAAATAAATATGTACAAAGTTTCTGCCCATATGGCCCAATCTGTTTACCATCGGATAATCAGCGAAAACAAAGAAATTGTGCCATTATTTTTCTACAAAGGAACTCCCGGCTGATTCATATATCACTCTACTTTCTTCTTTCGAGACCATTCGGGAAGGACGCCATCTGTTGCCGGAAAGCTGCACCCAGAATGTTTCGCTGTTTGGAAATTATGAGAGCGAGGAGTTTATTAATGATGGCCAATTGTTCGGGAGAAGGGGGGGGGGGCTAATAAAATCTGCTCTTCCGTTGATGACTTAGAACGTACAGATGGCAAAATAAAGATAAGAACTTCATTAATAAGAATCAATGGATAATCCTTTTTCTTTTCCATCACTATCAGAAACACGAGAGAGAATAAAGGAAATGTGATGAAATAAGAGAATGTGAAGAAAAATTTATTTCTTCAATGTTGATAATTAATTTGCTTGAAATTCTGGCCTCATTAGCTGTCAATTTGTCTCCATTATTCGAAACTTTGCTAATCTTGGATATGTTGAGAGGGTGAAGGCGTTTGTGATTTTTATAGTAGTAGGCAACATGTTGCTGAAAATTTTAATGAAAATTAAGTCATATTGCCGAAAAATATTTGTATAGTACATTTCAAGAGTTCTTTGCTTGGGTTTTTTAATAAATTCATAACAAATTTTATGAAAAATATACTTGAGTTTAACGATCGCCGGCCAACGGTCGAATACGAGCTCGCATCACCACACCTAGTATTCTACCAACTGAACTACCTCGGCGTTGTGATGAATTGTTATTTTGATTACCTTTCTCTCTCGTACTGAGCCTATGGGTTCGAGTCCCACTGCCAGCATGATTGTTCGCGGCCGTTCGGAATTGACTTTAAACTGTAGGTCCCGGTCTGTTGAGCACTTGTTTAGCAAAAGTTGAGCTTAGCGCTGTCAATCAAGAAATTTACCTCTCTCGTATTTACACCTTCTATTTGGGACCAACGACATCGTAAGTTTTCCTCATATATTTTATATATTTGTTCCCGACGAAGATCATTTCTTTTCACGGAGATTTTTAATCATATGCTCGATTGACTGTCCATAACCGTACATTTCAAAGGCCAGGCGGCAATGTAAAGGCCGCCTAGATAATTTAAGCGTCAAACTAATGTCTACAGAGTACTGAGACTCTTTTCTATTAAGCAAACTACATTAGCGTTATGAGGAAGTGTTCCTTCCAATAGCTTTTCCCCAGATATTTCCAAACTTATTAAGACCCAATGGCACCGTATATTGACCTAGTCATGTTTTCTTATTTATTTATTTATTTTTGACGCTATTTTTTTCATGATGATCTTTTGTCTTATGTTTTATTAACTGTCCGTGATCATTCTTTCCATCGGCCAAACGTCAATCTAAAGATCACTTGATAGGGCCTAGTATCGATTTCTCGTCTCTAAACCTCGAGGCCAGTAAGCTATACCAACACAACTGCGATGGTATAAATTAAAAAAAAGCAAAAATATTATCTTCAAAAGCGTTATGAGGAATACAGAGAAATTATTTATCAAAAGAATGAAGAAATAAATGGTAAACAACAGCCTCTTATATCCTCTTTAAAGACATAAAAAGGGCTATTGCTTTTGAACTTACAGGTAGGGTTCATCTCCAGGATGCAGAGTAGTTGCCTATTATGAATAACATAAATTGGTTAAATGGAATAAATTATGTTAAAATAATCCTTCATTTCAGAGTAATATTCATATCAGCTTGATTTCTCCATAACCTATGAGCAGCGGTTTAACCATCCGGTTACTTATCTAATTTCTTCTTATAATACTCTAAACTAAAATATGCTCTTGTTAATTTTAACTCACTTTACGCCCCTATCAAAATTTCGATTTATTCAGAATTTATAGCTCTAAAAATTTATGCAGTCGTATATCATATAGCATTTCAGTGATTCCCTATTTCAGTGAAAAAAAATTGTTAATCTCTCACGCTGCAAAAACTGAAAAGTGTGGGAAAAAAACGAAATTGAAAATATCAAAAGTGTTAGGAATATTTTACGGTACTATAATCCTTTTCGATGTCATCAATTTTATGAGTCATTTCCAGCGTTATTTGTCAAGAAAATCTATAAATATAAATACACAATCTCTGAGCTTCGAACACATGCTCTCAGCTGCTAATGTCGGCTCATTAAAAACACATTAAGGAGCGTAACCGTGAAAAATAAAGCTATGCAAAATTTAGATTACAGTTACTTTCATCTCGTCTGTATAGACTTCAGAAGAATACGCTGAATTTGTGAGCTTTTCTCGTGCCGGAATGTAACAAACTCGGAGAAAATGCACTTCGTCCCCGTAGTTAATACTGCTTTATTCATGCCGCCGACAAGAGTAGGGATAATTATTCACCTAAAAACAAAAGTGATGGTCGATAATCTTTGTTTCCCGCAAATGATGATGTCCAAAACTCCAGCCACCAGCCAGTATTCATCGCCATTCTCTACGCCCTGATTGTTCGTGACCATGTGCAAATAACGGCTTAATCTTTCAGCCTGTTTTCGGCAGGAGTGGATCAGTTCTTTGTTGAATGCAGAGGCTAAAGTGAGACAAAAGGGGGAGAGCTAATCCCTTTGCTGCTTGCATGAAGAGGGAGTGGATCTCCATAATGAAGATCTGTTGTTCCCTGGGAGTAGGACAGTTTGAGAGCCGTGTCATTAACTTTCCTGGCGATTCAAAAGTATCCTTCGTTTTGAAATCTTTATGCCGCACTGCGGAATAAAATAGTCCGAATATCACTGCCTGAATCGGAAATTGAGTGTTCTTCGTGGGCTATTTTCTGTGGGAAAAGAGGATTTAATTGTGTTGACCTCGGGGATATTAATATGTAAGGGAATAATACGCGAATGATTGTTGAAGGGAGATATTTAAAGCACAGAGTAGTGTGCTTTAAATATTAAGGATTTGTGCAATGGGTAGTGCATCTGTACAAAAGAGTCGAAGATCCCACTTCATTTTCCTGCTAGACAGTTTTTGTTTGAATGGGAAAAAATTGATAAAGGAGAAAGAATGCGAGGCAGTTGGCGAAAATTCGTTAGGGATTTTGAGGTAGTCTGGTTTTCCTCAGGCGGAGAGGAATGGGGAAACTTTCCCTCCGACTTAAGGAAATTTAGGGCATGGTTTAGTAGTGTAATGGTCAGCACGTACACGGGAGAGGACAAAGTTTCAAGTTCGTCCTCTGGTCTAACGAGTTGCATTTTAAGGGAAGGAAAAGAATGATAATATAGGCAATGTGCGGCAGAGTGGTTGTTAAAATGATCAATTTATATACATTATGTATAGATCTGATACACAGTATTTATCTTCATGGTGTTATCCTTTTCAGATTCCAGTTTACAGACTTACAACATATATTTGAAAATTCAAAAGGAAAGAACAGATTTATGTTTGAGTCAATACTTTTGTATTGTGCACACATGTGTATTAAAATTGTGACGGCAGGATAGCCCGCTTAATTCCAAACTATACGTGTTTACCAAGCGTAATGTCTAATGTTTTAGTTTATACACCTATTAAGTGGTTCCTAAGGGAATCACTCATACAAAATTCTGAAAAACCCTCATTTCAACAATTTTGAGCTTTTACAGCTTTGGTTATACACCTTTCAGAATGAAAAAGAAAGTAATTAGCATTAATTGCTCGTTTTTACGACGATTACAGTAATTTTATGCTGTACTGTCTACACGTGCTCTGCAGTACATCTTTACTTGCAGTGATTTTAACTCCGAGTTTTTCACGTTTTATTTTTCATCTTTAAAGCATATATCTAAAATTTCTTGAGTGGTATGCCTATGGAATTATGCACAGCGTTTTTGTTTTCGTATGTTGTTGTTATATTTCACTATATTATTCTCAAGATTTTAGTTTTAGAGTTAAAAAATGAAAATATATTCCGCCAGACGATGGCTAGAGCGCTGGCAATCGATACCAGAGTCCGTGGGTTCGAATTCCACTCTTGGAATGGACGTTTGTAGCCGTTCGGAATCGGCTTTAAGCAGTAGGTCCCGGTCTAATTAGCCCTCGTGTTGCAACATGTTCATCGTAGCAAACTGAGAATATATTCCCTTAAGCAAAATTTATCCAGAATAAAAAAAGTTTTTTTCTTCCTTTTAAAGGGATTTAAAATTTTATAAATGAAATTTTGTAAATCCGGTATATAAATTATTTAGAAACCATTCCAAAGCATAGAAGAATAAAAAAAAATATATGCAAGTGAGATTGTTGGTTCAACAGATATTTCAAAAGCTAAACATTCTTCTGAATTTTCTATTTTTTCGTAGCAAAATTTCAAAATTTTCAATTTTTCTATAAGTTTAGTGACCTTTTTACAAAGACACATGTGACAAGAAAAAATTGGATACAAAATAGCAGTAAATGAAATTTTTTTAAAAAATTGTTCCCCGGGCCCCCTCTTAACTTTAAAGAAAAATTTCTTACATTCTTGAATGATAATGTAAGAATTTCTTGAATGAATGATAATGGTTTATTAAACTTCTTGACGCATTAGGGCATAATTTATATTCAATAACCATCCAATGTGGCTAAATTTACAAGTGCCTGGCCTGAACTGCTGCCTAATATCAAGAGAAAGTCGTCCATTCAAAGAAAAAAAATTAAACTTTTTTCATATTATAAACAATATTAGGAATTGTGACGTATTAATTAAATATTCTAATAAAAAAAACACCTGTGTGTAGATTATCAATAGACTTGAAGACATTTCCAACAAATCAAAATATTGAATCGGTTGCAGGAAAACAAAATATGTTAAAAATTATATTCGAACCTTCCATGATCTATTTCTCACTCATAAAGGTATATAATCCTCAAATAATTATGTTATTTGCTTTAAGCTGAGTAAATTGAGTAATTAAAAATTATTCAAAAAATCACAGGTGTGTAGATTTAAATCAAAGTAAGTTTTCCCCAACAGACACACTAAAAAAAAAAAAAGCTTAATTTCTGTGCTTCTGACCACAATATAAGAGAAAGTTTGGAATTATGTGGTATGGCTACGTGCTGTCTGCTTCGGAAATTGCGGACTGTAATTAATGAGATGAGATAATGCCCAGACAATGATCAATGGTCCTGCAACAACAGATGGATTCTTAATCACTTCGACGAGGTTGCAGGAGGGACTTGAGCCTCTGAAGCGAGGAGTTCCTAAATTACCTTAGTTGATAAGATAAATCTATAACTCAGGAATTCCTAAAATTTGGATCAGGAAGAAAGATAAAAATGTAGAACTACTTCGGATGAAAATTCTAGTCTAATCAGGAAATGTATTAGAAAAGTAAAATCCGCTTTTGGAAATGGGAAAAGTCCTCTTTAACTAACGCTATCCAGAAGGATATCATTGATTCTTCAAATTCGTATTTAAGACATTATTCTTGTGTACCTGTATATGTAGAAATTCAAGCAACCTTTTCTGCTTCCGCCATTTAATTCAATTACTGCCTCTAAATTTCTTCCCTTTTTTATGAGTTTATATTGCTTTCTTTATGCGTCTAAATGAGAACTTCATTTTTAAAAAATACTATAAAATATAAAAGTAAATTACTTGATTTTCGTATGTTTCCGTCTCGAAAATTTTAAGAACGGTCATTTTATTTATGTACATCAAATTTTAAATCTCTTCCCTGTTGTAATTCTTACCCTTTAACGTAGAGATTGAGTAATTCATTTTATAAAATCAAAGAAAAAACTATACGACAGGTAAAATTATCCTCAACTTTATGCAAGAATCACAGTGTAAATCTTAAAAATCAGATTTAATTACTCTAATTAAATTTTTGTGTAGATTTAAAATGCTAAAAATTCAACCAGATAAATGCTTTGAAATTTCCATTGAAATTAAAGTCTGGCAAATTATTTTAGATTTTAGGCTTTAAATGGGTTTTTTTCATCTGTCTGTTAACCGTAAATTTCGAAATTTGTCTACATTCATTAAGTAAAACTGCAGCAACTACATCAAGGGCATACTTCAATCCTAATGAATTTCTAATCCTTTTAAACTCTTGTATTGTTGTGTATCTGTATTGCTTCTGTATAGTTTTTTCTTTTATAAGCTTCTAATAGGGATTCACTCGAAAGAGATATGAATCTCGCTAGGATTTTCTCGTTAGGATTTCATTAAGTAAAACTGCAGCAACTACATCAAGGGCATACTTCAATCCTAATGAATTTCTAATCCATTTAAACTCTTGTATTGTTGTGTAACTGTATTGCTTTTGTATAGGTTTTTCTTTTATAAGCTTCTAAGGGGGATTCACTCGAAAGAGGTATGAATCTCGCTAGGATGCGGCAATCTGAACCAAGGATCTGTATTACTAATCTATATTACGTATCTATATTACTATTCTGGACTATATTACTATATGACTGATTGACCTTTACTTGTGTCCAGTGTCGCTGTTGTCTAAGGATTCTAAAAATAAAGTTATTGTAAAATGTGAGTTTTAACTATTTTTTTATTATTTCTGTGTCGCTAAAGCCGTCAACATTGTTTAAACATTTTTCTTGGAGAACAGAGTTTTAATACCTTATTCGGTTGCGGGCAATCTTCGCTAATATCTTTCGACTCTCTGCAAATTTAGGGGCTTAAATTCCTAGATACTAAGCATCAAAAATGCATTGGTAATGAATATTTTTGAAGTATTAAACACATATTACTTGGCGGAAATTCCCCTTCGCTAGAATTTCCATTTACGTAGCTTTAAATCTACGCCGTGGTATTCGCCTGTCGTTAGAAGCCTATGATTTGAATGCGCCGAATTTCATGCAAAAGCAATTCTTGTGTCTAATTGATAACATGTAAATCCCATTATCAGATTCCTCGCAATTTTGCCGCCGTCATTATCTCTCCAGAAAATGTAGCCTATACTTTATCTTCCTAACTGCATTAAAGGCCTAAAGTTTCAGCCGCGCTCCAAGCCTAGTATTCGCTGAATATTTACCTCTGTTTCGAATCTCAAGTTGCATGCTCGCATTGCTTTGCCTTTGATAGCACTTAGCCATTAACGTTGCTGTCATCATTCGTGGACGGGGCATGATGAGTTAAAATTCATTGCATGCATCAAATTACGCTGAAGCTCCACGTGTTAAAACATTACATCATTTCATGATACTTAATTACGAATGTTTTTTTAAATTGTTTCGGATATTTATAGAGTGACCATCTCAAATAATCCTTCGGATCATGATTTTTTGTGAAATTCGTGTTTCATATATCATGTACAAATTTTCTTCCTTTTTTTTATTAATTTGTCTATCACATGTGTTTTTACTTTGTAGACGTTTAAAGAATTATACTTGTTATTTTTTAAAATTTTCTTTTTTATCGTATTCGGGGTCAAAACTATCTATGCACGTCTTGTAACATTGTAAAAGAACTGACTTAAATGTTAGGAGTGAAGGCTATCAAATGGATTATTTAAGTAAACCAAGCCTCTCTAAAGTATAAAATGCATTAAAACCGCCTTAGTCTAAGGCCGTCTGCACACGGGGCAACTCAAAAGAAACTGATAACTGACTCGAATCACAAACCAGTCCGTGTTGAGTCGTAACCTATGTAATTGAATGGAGCCACGCACACGGCGCAATTGGTTACAAACCCGGTCGACGGGTTTGTAACCAGTTGCGCCGTGTGCGTGGCTCCATTCAATTACATAGGTTACGACTCAACACGGACTGGTTTGTGATTCGAGTCAGTTATCAGTTTCTTTTGAGTTGCCCCGTGTGCAGACGGCCTAAGTCTTCACCAAGTCACCTTCTGGGTCTACAATAGCAATAAATCTTTGTTGGTTAAACTTCGGTGTGTTACGGTGTCATGTTTAGGTTAAGTTTTAGACAACGTATTTAATAAATACCTGTTGAGAAAGCGCTATAAAATCGAGAAATAAATATAGCTTAGTGTTACCCGTTGGCAAAAATATCTCATCTTGAATTAGCTAGCATAAATTGTGCCAGTTTAAGATAAGAATAATGAAGTATATAGTCTAGCTATATACGATACATATGCCGGATATTGTACATTTGTAAGCATCAAAAATATGAAATAATTTTCATTCTAAAGGTAGTAGGAAAAACACGCATTTTTTAAGTATTCCTTAATATTTTATAAATTATTTTAAAACAGCTGATATTACATCTTTTTGTTTGAAGATGTGTCATCTTATTTGAATTTTAGAGATATGGGTTTTGTTCTTACGACATGAGTTTCAACTTTATGAGATTAGAGTCTTCTGTACCGGTATTTTATTTTATTTTTAACCACGGGGTTAGATTTCTTGCTTTTGGAGTTTTGTTTAACGATCAAAATAATGATAAAATTGTCCGACTTACGGTAGTGTAATTAGTATGTAAGATATACACCCCAAATAAACTATGAAACATAAAACTGTTTTAAAAAGGGATAAAAATAAACTTTTTTATTCATGAAATAACATTAAACATTTTTATCTCATGAAAAAATGTTTAATTATTTTTTAAGTCTTTTAAAAAAATAATGTATTTTTTTATACCTCATAAATAAAATAAAAAAGCTTTTTGAGAAGTGTAATGAAACACCCGAAAGAAAAGTATTATGAATGTTGTCTTAAGCTGCATGTCAGCTTGAAGAGAATATACGCTGAGTTAAAATTAGCTATCATTAGTATCTTCCAAGAACAAAGGACTAATTATTCATTCATCTTCAAATTTTTTTCAAAAAGAGTGTCTAATCAAAGTGAAGTTCATTAATCTTATGTTACTCTTCTAATAAGCAACCGCCTCATTCTGCTGCTGAGACGGAAAAAGAAATACCTGGAAGAAATAAGCAATCAATACTCATAGCAGAAGAGAATTACTTTCTGAAACTTATTTATAATTAGTGGAAAAGGATAACTATGTGTTTAATAATTTTAAGATAAAATTATCAGCAAGCATTGTTATTAAAATATCAAATATAAAATAAATTACATTTTAGAATTTGGAATTAATAAAATTATTTGTTACCTGAGACCCAAATAACTTGGTTGCTGTCCATTGTTTTAGAGTTAAATTAAAAACACAAAAGGGAGTATTTAAATGCATTTAAAACTTTGACCCGAGCGTACGACCTAAGAATTTCGATTTATAACTTACAATTATACTCAGAATTCGTAACTGCAATTGATGTCTAGAAGAATATACTACTCAACTGAACCTTAATTCCAATTTGTAGTTCTCAGCTGACAAATCGATCACTAACATAGAATCTGGGCTTACAGACTGCAATATTTTAGACGAAGAAAGTATAAGCTATTTCGACACGAATTTGCTCTATAAGAAGTTGCTCGTTACTCGTGGTTCGATATTTCTTAATTAATGTTACGAGAAATGGCTGCCTTCATAAATTACCAAATTGTCGTTCTTTTTATGCATGAGGCGCTGAAAAGAGGATTTTCTAAAGAATTCGTCAGGAAAGGAAAGTATAAAAAAATTTCGGCTAGTCTCTTCTAACGAAACTACCGCGGGTTATTAACGTAGGATTACTTATCGTTGCTTACCTCTGTTGTATTCATATATGTATATATGTATATACATATATATATATATATATATATATATATATATATATATATATATATATATATATATATATATATATATATATATGTCTCTCTGTCTCTGTGTGAGTGAGTGAGTGAATTTTGACGCATTTTGGTACTTTTCTTTTTAACTGTTTACTGCTTGCCCAAGCGATACAGACTCGGTTTGGCGCGCTGCCAAAATTATAACGCGCGACGCAAAACATCTGAAATTTTGCTTTCCGGAGGACCGTTTTGGAGGAACATAATCCTACGTCAAAATGTATTAGATATTATAAATAATGCAATATCTCACAAATTTCTCAAAACAAATTAATTCCAAGATCTTGAATCTTTGTAAATTTCTTAAATGATTTCTTAGTTGAAGTTTACTATGTCCTTCTTCATTAACTTATAATAATCTGTGGATACTGGTCTTAAACTTCGCTAAAAAAACACATCTGTGGCTTCTGGCAAGCACTGATATTGACACTAAAAGAGGGATTGCTAATCGGTGGTTGTCCAGTCAATCCGATAGGATATCATTTGGGAGTGCCTAACTTTTAGTTGCAACTCCGGCGTTACATGCGGTCGTTATGATGGCAGTGCTTGTTAAAATGGAAGAAGTTAATAAAACTAGATTACTTGAGTGCAGTAGAAAGTAATTTTACTATGTTTAAGGATTTTATTAAATTTTATAGTTTTTATTTAGTTTTTTATATTTAAATTTTTTTTAAATTTTATTTTAAAAGAAAAACAAAACAAGTGAAATTAGGTGGAGATATCCCCATCTGGGTTCGAACTCGGGTCGGGGCAAAAGTAATCACAAATTAGCTTAAAAATAGCCATCATTTTGCCAACCGGTTCGCGGTGGTTGTCTTTTTCCAGTAACCTTATTTTTCGATGGATTAAATACTATTACGAAAAAAAAATTGTGATTATTTCATTTGAACAAGATAATATAAATGCAAATGCTTTTAACAAATAATTTAACTGGGACCTTTACTGATTTTCACAAAATAAGATCTTTCAAAAGAATTTATAAATTATGAGTCCCAAAGCTGGAATTTCGCCATTACTCTTCCGTATTACCATCCGAAAAAAAAGAATAGTCAAACTATTCAAATTCTGTTTCTCATTCAGTGAAAAGACATTCGGAGAGAATGAGAACATAATTATATCCCTTTTAGAATGATAAATGACGTAAAAACTAAAATTAAATTTCCGAAATTTCAATCACTCCAGTCCATTAATTTTATAACGCGGTGCTGGGGAGAAAATATATCCTCGTGACTGAAAAATCGTAATCGCCTTTGAATTCTTAATCATTTCCACAATCACTGCAGTGACATTCTTTTCTCCTTTTTTCCCCCCAATTCGGACATCAACGTGAAGAGAGATATAGCTCGACTGCTTGAGAAATTTTAGATTGACTCTTCTATATTCTTTTAAAACTGAAAATAGAAAAAGAAAATCCTAAAAACTGACATAACCCCAAATGTTAGGATCTTTTTTTCTAAGTAGCATTAGTCATACTTGAATGAATTTTACTCCTAATTTCAATTTTATTTTGTTATTTGGAAAAAAGTTACTTAATTTTTTCCGTTCAACATGAATCAGTCTTTTGACACCTCGAAGACCGGCCGATTTATGCAGATCTAATCGACGATCCAGCAGTTTAACCCGTCTGCACACGGAGCAACTCAAAAGAAACTGATAACCGACTCAAATCACGGACTGGTTTGTGATTTGAGTCAGTTATCAGTTCCTTTTGAGTTGCTCCGTGTGCAGACGGGCTAACTGTTTAGGTCCAGAGCGCGTTTTGTACAGATCTTACGCACAGATGTCATCGACGCATATTGTAACGAAACGTTCTTTTTTTTTTTTAAATTGCTTTATTTTATTTTAATGTGTTCGTTGACGAAGTATGGTAAGAAAAAAAATATTTATATTTATTGATTGAAAACTACTCGAAACTACGTGTTTGCCTAAATTGTGTACAAAATGTTTGTTTTTAGGAAAATCTAGTTAAAAATTATTATTATTATTCGGATTAAATTATTATTTGGATTAAATGTAAATAAAGAAACTCTTACAAAAAAAATTTTTTTTCGAGAAAAAGTTCTTTTGCATTGATTGAACAAAAGTACAGGCTTAAGCGATACCATTGGACTTTTAATTTATGTCTCCGGTCTACAAGCGGTCTACTGGCTATACAGAAACATAAATTCGTGTCTCCAGCTGTTCAGAGAGTTTTCCAAAGAAATATGACTTAATCTCAGTCCTTTGGTCGTGCACATGTACTTTCCCCGCACCTGAAAATTCTCTTGTTTTATTCTTGTTACTTCTAAAAATTCTAGGGGATAATCTGATTATACCAAGTGTTAATCTGCCGAGATTCAAGCTTAAAGAAAGGATTGCTCTATCTAGAGAAAATGCTATAATTTTAATTTCTTTCATTACCGCCAGATTGCACCAAATACTTAATCCGTAATAAGTATACAGCCATGCATGCTCACACAATGCTCTGAACTCCCGCATATCCGCGCAAATGAATGCTCGGGAAAATAATGCTTCTGTATCCACATCCAAGGGTAAATAACCCTAAATCAGTAAAACTTCCGTCAATGAAAACTATAGATTTAGGAGACTTATTTCGTACAGTTCTTTCGGTATACAATAAATTACAGTGAATTTATTTTACGTTTTTGATCGACAAAATCTGTATCAATCGACAGCTTTTATACTCACAATAGCGCTACAGGATCTAAATCCAATATATATCACACGGATTCAGAAGGAAGGCCGTATTCTCCTTTAAAAAATACTAACTCTTCCTCGAGTGCCTCGTTAAATAATTATCGTGTCTTCAGTCTGGTTTAACAACTGGTTTTATTCACTAACCATGAGGCCAACTATTATCGCTGTTAATCAGTTTGATGAATAGTGTCTGGTGTGGGAGAGAGTCTGAAATGGACACCTCGCATCTCAAAAAGTGTCAGCTGCTGTCGGGAAACGTTTAAGAGAGATACTGGCAGGCGGAGGAGAAACTTCCAAGATTGGCAGTAGACGCGAGAGCTCCGGTTCTTTTTTAATTGTTTGACTGCATTTAAACTTGTGCTTTCTATCTTTGCAAAAAAACGCATCTTTGCAATAAATGCAGTCAAAAACAAATTAAAAAATTGTGCTTCTATTTTTTAATTTGTTTTTGACTGCATTTAAACTTGTGCTTTCTATTGTCTCTGTGTCTATGGGGAGTGTGTTTACACATTACCGAATGAATGTAATTCAAATGCTACAGCTAAAAATGTTTAAAGAAATTATTTGTGATGATATTTAAGGTATCATTGTATGATTTGGAATGTATTGTACAATGATTTTTTCCTATTATTTTATACTACATTTAGGGTTGTACTTAGTTTATTAACATTTTATCAAGGCACCGAATGATGAGAAAATTTGAGGCTCTGTAAAGATTTAATGTCATTTTCCTTTTAAGAAAAAAATAATAAAATAATAAAAAAAAATCGCTGGACACGAGAAGTCTTATTTTTTTATTTGTATTTTTTATCCTCCCCTGATTAACTTTCCAGTAATTAAATTCCCTTCTAGAAGTTCCATTTTGAAAAATCGTCCAGAATACTCCCGAAAAATCCGTAACTTTTCCCTAGCATAGATTAACCGTTAAGTAACTACGAACCGGGAAAAAAAAAACAGAAAGTAGGAAGGGAGCAATTTATTTCTAATTCCAAGAGTTCTTTAAATGTCTGGAAATTGTCTCGCCCACCCATTCAACATTATTGGAGCCATTTTCTTTGATTTATAGCGAGCTATTCTATTCCGGCCCCTCGCAGTATTTATCCCCGCCGAAAAAGAAAACAGAGTTTGAGTTACGTCTTCATTTTCTTATTTGTTCCAATCTTTTAGCTCTCTGCAATTTTAGCTCGTTAAGTAAAGTACTGGGTTAGGAGTTTCATCTTTCTTACACGCAATAATTCAACCGTGGAATTCTTGGGGGAAACTTATCGCACACGAGGATTTCCAGATAGAAATGGTTGGTTTGCGGATTGTGAAAAGACACCAGAGACACCAAAAAGGATGCATTTAGTTACAGAACTTATATATACTTTCGAATATTAGAAAGAGAATGGGTGTTCCAGGTACTGATAAGGGAGACGAAATAATTCTTGCCAAAAACCACAGAATTCCAACGTGGTGTATTTTATTTAACAACAGATATTTTAAGATTTATATTCTCATGCGATTGCAGTGAAGAATAAATTTTCTTGATCCGATTGAAAAAGAATACGACTCCTGTTCTTCAACAAATATAAATCTCTAATGATATGATTACCTTTGGCTATCATGGAATTTACTTCGCTTTGCTTCATCAATGACAATAAATGCGAGATGCGTAAAAAACCAATACTCCTTAATTAAAGCATGCAATGTAAATAAATTTTCCTGAAATTACATAAAATATGTAAAGTCATCTGTGCGTTATATTCCAGATAAGAGTAAATCAATTTAAACTTTGAAAACCCGGATGAGCATGGTATACGCATATACTAAGTTCAGCGTCATTTTGTGATTTTTGTATAATGTGGGATACATTTTGTGGTATTTTATAATGTTGAGAGGTAATTTCTTAACCATTTCGGGTAAATATTTAGTGCCTAAATAATTTTTCTTCTTTGCCTTAAATATACTGGCTTACGATTGTAGAAACTTTTTCTACGTACAGATTAGATGTTAACGATTTTTTTATCACCCAGTTATCTAACACATTTTAAATTTCCCTCGTTTTTTCGATATTTTTCTTCCCAAACGTAAAATTTTTCTCATCCTTAAACCAGTCACCATTCTATGGAATCCGGCAGGTTTGACTTGCATTATAGCTGAACGACGTTTAGGGTGCTGGTCTTCAATATCTTAGTCTTTAGCATGGATACTCGTATTGTAGATGTTCGGAATCGAGTTGAAACCGTAGATCCTCATCAGTGTCGAATTTAGAAGTTTTGCGGCACTAGGCCAAATTTCTGTTGGGAGCCCCCTCCGATTCATTTGAAGGCATTAAAACCGAGTACAAATTTTTACCATCTCCTTGATAACACATTCATCATGTACGTTTAGCATTTACCTGAAAACATTTGTTGTTGAATTGTTATCATACTATATTTGTGTTTTTATTTTGAAAAAAATATACATAAAAACTTAGAAGTTGAGGAAAACTCCACAGTTTTTATCTGTTAAATTTAATTTACGAACTAATAAGATGATATATTGGTCCGAGCTTCGCCCTGTTATGGTGTCAATAAAGGTCATTATAAATATTACTATTATTATTTATTAAAGCATATTTCCCTATTTTTATGTTGAAACAAAGTCAAACGATTTCTCGGGGGCACAAAATAATTGCGAGTATCTCTAGGCCCCCTTAGAAATATTCGCTTTTTATATTGTTGGTCATATTGAGCACATGAAAAAATAAAACAGTATTCAGTTAAAAAAAATTAATAAATTAAATAAATTGCAGTATAAACTATGGGAAAAATTTAAAATAAAATTTGATTAATTTTGATATGTTATTTTTGAACGTAACTCGCGGGGAAAGATATCAAGACAATACATACACGTAA
Organism: Dolomedes plantarius; assembly: GCA_907164885.2. NCBI lineage: Eukaryota > Metazoa > Arthropoda > Arachnida > Araneae > Dolomedidae > Dolomedes > Dolomedes plantarius. Next base: position 9,220,666 of record OU015492.1, on the reverse strand, counting down.
AGTACATAATGCTACTATATGTACAATATTTTAATGTCAGTAAGCTATTTTTGTAAAACTCAGTAAAATACAATACAGTCAACTGCAATAATTTTAGTGCAGTGGTTAGCAGTAAAAAACTGAAAAGAAATTCGTATTGACAGTAGATTTTAATATTGCTTTGAAAAACGTATTCTGTCAGAAATACTACAAGCTGGCGCAGTGTTACAGCTTTATAGATTCTCACTTAGGTATAAATTCATAACTATGTATCGATGATTTTACCATTTTTTTAATGGTTCAGATTTTAACCTTGATTTGTCCAATAAAATTATATTTCTGTAAGAAACGTTAGCATGTCTGAAAGCAAAGAAAATTTTGCTATTGATGATTCTTAAGCTTATCAATTTTTCTCGAAATAAATTACTAATCAGCTCCGGTTTTTTTCATAAATGCATGTATGTGTACTTACATACTTTCCCTGCGAAGAAAAAAAAATTTAGAAAAGCATATGCCTATTTTTTCTGATAAACAACAGTAATTTTCGGACGACAAGATGCACCTCAAATTTATGGAAGGATTTTTAGAAAAGAAAATTTTGTATTTTGTTAGGTATGTAAAAATATTTTCAATTTCTTACTTAATAAAGATGAAAAATATATATTATAAATATATTAAATAATATATATATATATATATATATAATAAAATATTTTATTTTAATTTTACCTATGGACGATAAGACTCACCCCAATTTTAAGTCGATTTTTTATGTAAAAAAGGGTGCCCCTTATGGTCTGAAAAATACGGTGAATCTCATTTTTCTGATAAACCATAAAATCTGAGAACCATAAATTTCTTCTGTTTCATAACAAATTCTGCAATATAGATCGAACATTGCAGGATATAGTACATGCATTTTTAAGATTTAAGAAAAATTTCGATAGACAATAATTCATTGATGTATTTCATATACGAATGAATACACGAGACTCATTACTACCAGAAAAAAGTACGTGATTCATTCCCATTTTCCTTTTTATTTCTCGCATAGAATGAAACCTCACTCTGGTTTCACCATTTTATCCCCGAGCATTATCGGAACGATCTTATTTGATTTACAGCCAGTTATTCGTTTCCTGTCTCAAACAGAATTTTTTAAGAAGAAAAAAGAGCTAGAATTACGTCTTTTTTTTTCCTCTTCAAATCTTTTATCTTATCCAATCTTTAAGTTCTTCCAGTTTCATCATGGATAAGTAAAATACTGCTGGAGAAGTTTCATCTTTCATCGTTTCTTTCATCAAAACCTCCACCAAAGAAGATTCTCGTCTGTCAAGTTCAAAAACGAAAATAATATGTTTACGTTAGAATATTTCGAATTGAGGTCCAAGGCGACCTGTTTGCTAGAGATGTAATTTTAAGATATTAGGTTTGGAAATTAGGAAATTTTGTTTATTCTGTCTTTCGTTATAAATATTTACATCCGATGCCATGTAATAACTGACAGTAGGAGTAAGTAACCGACATAGCTAGTAAGTATTTACAGACATGAGAAGAGTAAATTATAAACGAATAATTAAATGTGTTTCTGGACCTGTGACCGATCGATCCATTGGGATCGATCAGTCACAGGTCGGAAGAACAATATTCAGATATGGCGGAGTGCCTTAGTAGAAAAATGTGCTGCGCCTTTATTCCTATTACACAGTGACCTTAACGGACAAATCATCCTTCTGGATGCATAAGAATGTTTTTTATAAATATTACTTTACAAGTATAATATATATATATATATATACGTAAATTTCTACCAACCCCTGTAGGCGATGTCTCTCTGTTCAGGTTGACTTCTTTAGCCAAGGTCTGTCGACAGCTCTCCAACTTTCCCGGTTTCATACCATCCTACCACTGCAAATAACTTCTACGTTTTCTCGGAACTGAAGGATTCTGATGGACGATCGCGTTTACAAAACCGTAGTCGCTACTTTTCTAAACGGACTGTTGACGGTGTTGTTTGTTAGCGTATTGAAAAAAATCGACGCTCGATATGGCGAGCTTAAATTCCCAGGATGACTCGTTGAAAAAGAATGTAGAGTACGTCGATGTGAAGTAATACCAATTGTCGGTTATTCATCAGTTCTAAAACGGGAACTGCTTTCTGAACGGCCCCTGTATTTTTTGCAAAACCCAAACCTTGCTCAAAATTGGGAGCTTCTTTCCCGACAATCGACAACAATATTCACATGTTTACAGTATTTTAAATCAAATATATCTCTCACATAAAATACCTAACTGTCTGATGATACCTATTTCATTTTTTTTTCTTCTTGACATCTCTCTCTCTCTCTCTCTCTATCTCTCTCTCTATCTATCTCTATCTCTCTATCTCTATCTCTATCTATCTCTCTCTCTTTCTCTCTTTCTCTCTCTCTCTTTCTCTGTGTCTATCTATTCATTCATATATACATACATCCATATGAAGACCACGTACCAATGTGTGCATTCAAAAGTAATTTCGTATTACATTGGTAATTGCACTTTCTCTCTCTTTCTCTTTCTCTTTCTCTGTGTCTATCTATTCATCCATACATACATATATACATACATCCATATGAAGACCACGTACCAATGTGTGCACTCAAAAGTAATTTCGTATTACATTGGTAATTACACTTTTATAAGAAATTTGTGTGTCTTATGCTGTAAATACTTGTACCACGCCATTTGATATTTTTTCCTGCTTCATTTAAAAAATAAAAGGATTTTTTTTATAATAAACGATAAAAACATTTTTGTCGCAGGAAAAGAAAATATTTACTCTTTAAGCAGTATTGACTGTTTTATCTGAGGGAAAACATTCTTCTTGAAGAAAACCGTGCTTTCTTAGCGGGGTTATACTCCTTGAGAGAAAAACAATCGCATTGTATTAAAAATTAGTCCCATGAGACTTTAGAAGCATATACTCGCTCCGTTTTTTGCTTGCTCTTAATTAAAGGGCATGTTTAGTTAATGGCTTTTTTTCCTTCCCTGCTTTTACTTTTGTAATATTTACAGAATGTCTCTAAAATAGCGAGGGGTTTTTTTAATGCAAAACTTTGAACCATTTCGTTTTTTTTCTTTCTTTACCCTATTTATAAATATATATATATATTTGCAAAAATAAAAATGTTTGAAATTATTAAAGAGGGATGCATTATTTTGAAATAAGTACATTTTAATTTTTATTTCAGTAGTTTCCACTTTTGCGAAAAATTTGTGTTTCATGCATAACATTTAAGAGATATGTGGTACCTTAATGGAGCGTGGAGATTTAATGATCACATAAAAAAAAACTTTAAAATGCTATTAGAATTATTTCTTTACAACCACAGAAAAATTAATTTACACATTTTAAAAAAGTTCATTCTGTTATGTTTTATTGAATTTATTATATTACCTGTGCATAAATTGGTAACTGTGTATTTATGATTTTACCATTTTTTAAAGGTACTTGATTTTCCGAGATTATTTATGGGTGTCGAAGATTATTTATGGGACTCGAATCCACAGGATCTGAACCAAAAGCCAGCGCCTTAGTCATTCGGCTATCACCTGTCTTCGTCCACCAAAGGAATTGATGAGTGTTTAAAACACACTAGACCAGATTTTTTCCCCCGAATAATTTAAATGTTTAAATATTATTTGCATTTTTTAAACAAAAAATGCCCCAATGTATACAATTCCTTTCTGTATTAGCGAGTGCAATTTAAAAAAAACTTTCAATCCAAGTTGGCAATAATTGGACACATTTTCTCCATAGATTAACATGGAGGTGAGCGAATCCAATTGGGTTAGTACACAGCAGCCTTAAACTGTACTCCGTAAGAGAGAAAGAAATTTTTGACTCGGGTATCTTTTTCTTGCACTAAAAGAAATGCTAATAATATTTTTAAATTTTAATTATCCGGGGGGAAAATGTGGTACAGGTAGCCCTCCTACAGCACGGCATCTTACAACACGGTTTCGCTCTAACACGATAAGATAAATTGCGGGAACCCTCGTATAACACTGCAACCTATAACACGGTTTCGCTCTAACACGATTAAAAAATTGCGAAAACCTTTGTACAACACTGTCCTTCTGTAGTACTAGATAACACGATTTTTGTTTAACTTATTTAAAAACTAAATTACCTTAAAATAATGACGGGAAGGAATAATGAACTATAGTGGCTTTACATGAAAATGTATAAACAAATTATAATTTATTCATTTATAACGCTATAAAATTACAAGAAGGCCTGAGCTTAGCTGAAAAATCTTGAATCGTCTTTCCTGAATGAAGACCCTTCCGCTGAAAGAAGCCGAAAATTCAAAAGGAAGCTGCAAAATTATCTATTTCTATACCGTGAATCTAAAATAACCTTGTAAGAACCAGCAAATAAACCAAAATTACAGATTTTTTAAAGAGAATAGAAAGTGCAAAAAATCTAAACGAAGAAAAAGGTTCTGAAAGTGAAGGTGATATCGTTCAATCGAAAAACGTTCTCCTTTGATTGTACTGAGCAATGACGATGAAGAAATTTATTAAATTAAGGTCGCATTAAATGAAAAATATTTTTTTTGTTTCTTTTCGTTTTGCGTTATACATACATTTATATTTTTAATAAAATTTAAGTTTATGGAATTTTTAAAAAAATGGAATTATATGGAATATTATATGGAATTAAAAAAAATTTGTTTTTAACAAGTTTTCAGAACGTAACCCCCCTTTTTGAATTGTCTCTGGGTCTCGCATAACACGGTTTCACACAACACGACATTTTCTAGGAACCTATCTACCGTGTTATAGGAGGGTTACCTGTATATTATGCTTTAAAAGCAAATAATTTCCTATGGTGAACGTAATTCCTGAAATGAAAAAGATGGTATCTTTTTCTTGCTCTAAAAGAAATGTTAATGATATTTTTTTTATTTTAATTATTCAGGGGGAAAATGTGGTATATTATGCTTTAAAAGAAAATAATTTCCTATGGTGAACGTAATTCCTGAAATGAAAAAGATACCCGAGTTTAAAAATTTCTTTCCCTATCACGGAGTACAATTTTTAAAAAAAATCTTTAAACTCAAGTCGGCAATCGTTGGGAAAATCATCTCCATAGATTCACACTGAGCTGAGCGAATCCAATAGGATGCACTTCCCAGCAGCCTTAAAGCATGGGCGCTCCTATTCTGTTCCCCCTATAGGGAGAGGTGATGGTTCACCTATACTCGTATCGTACGGCCATAAAAAAGCGTACAGTAAAATCGGGATGTCGTTGATCTAATGTCCCGAGGACAAGTGCTTGCAGCGTTGGCGGAAAAAACGTTATTACAGTGATTATAAATAACACATTCTAGTACAGTGGTCTCAAAATTCCGTGGTCGAGACCATATCTTTTTCAGAGAGCATGGCGGGCACAACCAATGATTTTTATATCACCGATGATCATTATTTACATCAGTGCTCCGCAACCGCTGTGCACACTAGTGTGCACAGTGTGCGGCACACTAGTGTGCACTAGTGTGCGGCACACTAGTGTGCCGCGAGGTGATCTTTACTGTGCCGCGGGAACTTTATCGATTATGATAATAAAAAAATTAATCACCGCATCAGTTAGAAATGTTTCTAAGTAAAATATTCCGCTAACTTTTTGTTAATATGTAATTTTTCTGGGTCGAAATTATACACAAAACAAAGACATGTTGTTAGCCATACATAGTATGTATGCTCGAGCGTCATATTTCTGGATTTCGGTTAAGAAAGAATATCCACGAATTTCTGACAAGGCCATTGCAATTTTGCTCCCTTTTTCTACGACATACTTATGCGAACAAAGTTTTTCGACACTGGTTCTAATTGAAAATGACAAACGATCATATTTAAAGGGCCTTGACCATGAACTGTAGCTCTTTCTATTATAGAGCCAAATATAAAACGTGCAAATATAAAACGCACATTTATCAAAACAATCTCAAATATCTCATTAATAAATTAGTTATGTTTAAATTAATTTTGATTTATTAGGCTTAAGTAAAGACCAAAAAACAAATTTTAATATAAAAATTTAAAGAGAAAATTTTTTTACTTGTAAACTATAATTTTATATTTCTGTTCTTGCGTTGGTGTACAATTCAAATGATTTATATAAAACTTAAATGATTATAATTATCTTGATACATAGAGCTATTTTATTGTGTTTTTTATCTAATAAAAATATATACGTATTTATTGTAATTTATGTATTTGCAAGCTTTTTCTTGTGGTGTGCCGCGGGATTATCGAAAAAACGTTGTTGTGCCGTGGAAGATAAAAGGTTGCGGAGCTCTGATTTACATAACAGAAATATTTTTTATGCAACAGTACGTTACCAAACTTCTAATAGTATTGCAATAATTATGTTTTGAAAAATAATAATAAAAAGAAGAAACTTAAATAAAATTTAAATTATTTTATTTTATAATTAAATACAGCATTTTGAATTAAAATGGCAATCATATAATGAAAATTGTAATTGTAAAGAGCAATTAGTTTGCAGGGTATGGAAATTATAAATGAATGTATAAATAAGTAAAGGCGAAAAAAAGAAAGCAACAGGGAACTGGTGTGGAACTGGTAAGAGAGCGGAACACTGCCTAATATAGTACAGTACAGTAGAGTGTAAGTTGTTCTAACAATACGTAACAGTGCTCGACTGTTGGAGAGGTTACTGTTAGTGTCAGTTTAGAATTAGCATAAAGACATATTTTATTCTACTGTGTCCTACTTAATTATATTACTGTTGTCTAACTTTGAATTTTCTCGTAATTTTTAGAAATATACTTTATATTACTTAATATCACTGTGGTTTTATTGTAACCTTAGTTCTTTTTGACTTTTTGTTTCGGATTAAGCGGACTTTCGAATTACCGAAGTTCGGATTATCGGGACTCCACTGTATCTGGAATCCACAGCATTTCATTCGAAATCCGGCAGCGTCAGTCGGAGGTCAAAAATGCCGAGCACTTTAAAACCTCGAAAATGTGCAACGCCACGAGGGCCAATAATTCTCGTCGTGTGACAGACGCAAAATACCGGGGTCGTCTTGCAGCGGCACCGCTTAATCCTTGCGTGGCCGACTCGGGAACTTAATGAAGTGATTGCGGGTCCGTTGAGAATCCGAGGCGTCTAATGAAAGGGAGGAGGGAGCCATCGATTCCGCTCAAAGGTAGCCCGGAACTCCATTAATCTCCCGCCATTGTTTGGACTTAATGAAAAGTTTGGGAAAACAAATAGAAATAATGAAGAAGGTCTGGAGAGGAGGAGAAGAAGAAAATACATTACCGAACAGAGAATAATGGAATTTTTAGCGAGCGGGGACAATGCTTGGGCGGAAGTCTCTTTTGGAAAGCAAAGGTGTGTTTGGGATGCGCGTAGAGACTGAATGTTAAATAAATTCTTTCGATTACTGCTCAGCTTCAACGTCGTGGGTTGGAACTGTAATTTGTGGTAAAAGATGCGTGTCGAAGGACTTTTGCGTTTGATCATTTTAAAATTTCTCGTGTCTACCTACCTGTTAGCTCTAGGATCTTGAAGTTTTGACTGCACTTTTTTTCATTTTGATGGCAATGTTTTGATCCTTAAAAATATTCATGCTATTAAGACGTGCCGAGTTTGGTGATTTGTGGGGAAAAATGATATGTGGTTATCTTATTCAGTTATTTTTTTAACAAATATTTCAGTTTTCACTCTTTCTATACTTTCCGCATAACATTTTGTGCCTATGCACTTTTATGCGTCAGCGTTAAAATGGGTGTTTTATATGGGGTGCCTAATTTTCCTTCATATCAATGCGTTTGTTTTGTAAGTCTTTTATCTCATATGTTTAGACTATTTTAATTTCTGCATTTGCTGTAGAGTGCTAAATTTTGTTTTTAAAAGTCAGCGAAGATATTTACATTAGTTTTCTTGCTATGTTTATATAATATATAAATTCATATGTATAAATGTTGGGGTATTATATATATATATATATCTTATATATATATTTCTTCTGTCCGTGTGTATGTAACTGAACTCCTCCTAAACGACTGGACTGATTTTTATGAAATTTTGTGTGTGCAATTTAGTTGATTCGAGAATGGTTTAGATTCACAATTTGATCCGATAGAATATGTTTTTATATTTTTAATTAATTAATAAAAAACCAACAATTTATAAGGGGGTGCGTCCGGTAAATGGAAGCTGTACAGTTTGTGAAATCACCTCTCTAGATAATGGCGTCCACGTTAGGTTTAGTTAGCAAACAGCGAGCGAAAAGATAAAAATAAATAAAATCAAAAAGTTTCAAGTCATATATTAAACCAGAATAATAAATGAAAATAATAATCTTTCAAGTCAGATATTATACTCTAAAATGGATCAGATCCAACGACATATTGATACTCTCGACACGCGATGGAAAATTCGAATCAACCACGTTAAGTGACACGAGATCTTTTTTAATCGCTACTGCAATCCTCCTCGCCTATATCTTTGTGTCTATTGAAGAATTAATGACTAAGCTTCTATCCTGCTAACTTATTTCTGACTAAAAACTCCTCTGACATGTATAATCACCAGCCCACAACAACTTTCCAATAGCGAATATGTTTCTCTTTACTCACTAGAACACCGCGTCATCGTGGCGCATTCGGAAGGTCGCCAATTTGGAAAGTACCATGCTCTCGACCCGGGTTCGAATCGAGAGTTGTGTAAATTTTGCTAGACCTGTTATTTCAGTTTTTTTTAAGGATTTTTTATTTCAGTTTTTTAAAGGATTTTTTATTTCAGCTTTTATTTTATTATTTTTTTAATTATTTAATTATTATTTTATTTTCTTTTATTTTAATTTTTTAAAATTATTATTTTTTAAAATTATTCTTTTTATTTATTTTTATTTTTTTCAGCTTTGTTATGATGAAATACCGAATATAGCTGAAATCTGAGGAGTTTATTATACATTTATACATTTTTAATTGGGTTTTCATATTATTAATATGTATAACATTTCGTATGCTTTTTTTTCTATGCTATTTATACTGTGTTAATTTTTAAATTGATTTTTGTTAACAAACATTCTTAAAATCCCGGGCATCGCCGGGTGCTTCAGCTAGAATTACAACGTTCGAACAGGACAACGTCTGTCGGGTCCGCTAGTATATATATATATATATATATATATATAATATGAGTGTGTGTGTATACGTGCATGTAGTTTGCTTATATGTACGTGATGTTGTGTATACGTTTATGTATGAATATGTATCATGTTAAGTATGTAAGTATAGATATAAATGCGTGCATGAGCATGTTTGTGTGCATGTATTAGCTCGTATAATTGTCCTTTAGTAACCAGCTAATCACAGGTTGGAAAAGCTACAGGTTAGAGGATGCAAATATTAATGACCTTGCTCCAATTCCTTTGGAAAACCTTAATACACCTCGAAAGTAAAGCTATTCTTTCCATAAACTCACAAATAGATAGTTACCGTATTGTCCAAATGGCGTGTGGATGCTACTGAGATCATTATGATGAAATATCGTTAAATATGAACCCACGTGAAAGAGATTTACTGATAATATATGGCTGCAAACGTAATGGAGTGATTCATCAAATTCATTAAATGGAAATTCAGCCCGAAAGATTATTATTGTTACTAAAAATGGTTTGCCAGCACGGCCCTGACTCATATTACGTTTGGAGAATTTAAAGGCTAAATCAAACAGTGATAATGCATAAAACGGTCGTGAAGTTTATTATAATCTGTTGCTTCTGTTTCCAGTCGTGAATACTCACAGACGAAGTTAATCATTCACCATAAAAAATGTCTTCCCATAATTATTCATAAGATTCACCTTATAGAAATGTCAAGATTACTAATCGCCTTAGGAAGCGGGTTCTCGGAACAAGAGATAGATATCTGCTTGTTATTATTAATCACGAGAATGCATAAACTCCTTCGCGAAAACAAAGAGATAAATTAATAAATAAACACAGTTATTCTCTTTTATATCCTCATGCTCACTATCTTTTCGCCTCTTTATTTACGCCGAGCTCAGGTCTATTCCTCAGGGTCGCATATGAATTCTCTGAGTAGACGTTGCCAGGGGGGCCAAATCTTATTCCCTTTTTATTTCAGACGCCTTTTATTCATTCTCTTTATTTACATATGCTGATATTCACCCCTTTTCGTGCGGATATTTCTCCTTAAGTTACCCTGAGTCCGACATTATTTCTTATATAAACTAAAAAGAAATTATCTGAGTACAGTGTCTCGGCATACTCAGTTACAGCATTAAAAAAAAAAAACACCGCTGAAGTGAATTCTATTCCAGGACTAAAATCTCTCGTGACGGAGTTATCTGGAATCCATTCGTGCATGTTGAGTCTCTAGAGTAATAGATCCGTTAAGAAAATAGTTTCGCTTATTTACACGAGGTGGAGTTTGTGATTATACCTCGAAGGAATCGGCGTCTTCTTGATGAGTCGTTGCCGAAAGGGTCGTAATGGAATGTCTCTAATGCTTCGTTTCTTTGAAACTCTAAACCAACTGTTTTCATTCTTCAAAGGTAATGTAAGATGTTGATTTCAAATGCAGAAACCCTTTAAATAAACATTATATATATATATATATATATATATATATATATATATATATATATATATATATATATATATATATATATATATATATATATATATATATATATATATATCCTAATGTTCTTTATACGCAGTAACGATTGAATTCGAACCTTTTTATTGCGTTGAATGTTTTTTAAGACTAAGCTAAAAAGTATGGATTGCCATAGATTTTTCATATATCCAAATCGAGTTCTGCTTAAATTACTACAATCTCCTTTAGACCCAGATGAATTTAAAAATTTAGTATTCTTGAGTAGAAATTCGCTAAATAAATTATTATTTGAAGTGTTGGTAGGTGTATGGCATTGTTCACACTGTTTCCGGAGCGAAAGGTCAGCAATTAAAGATTTAGACCAATCACAGAGCTCCCGAAAACGCAGTGACCAAATGATACGTCAAACCATTGTCAACATATCGTCGCCAACGGAGGAATGTTACGCTACGTTTCGGAAGCAATCCGTCAGCGTTAGCGTTAAAAATTCCGTTGGCACTGATTGATTAAATGGCTCAACGATTGGTATATGATTGGTTAAAAATTTTTACTCAGACGCTGACGGATTCTATGTGATCAGGCCCTTACACATTGTGCGTAATTTTTGGTTTTGGAAAGGTAGATTACGTTTTCCATCCAAGCTCATTATCCTTCGAAGCAATTTCAGTAGAGGTATCTAATGGGGATTTTCCAAAAGGTTATAAATGATGTTGAAGATTATAATTTAGGACCTATTTTAGAATAAGAATAAAGGAAATATTTAAATGAGCTTTGCGTATCAGACCTTCTTATCAATGACAATTTGTTCACTAATTGAAGTAACTATATACCTGTTCTTCAAAAGTTTACTTGTTCAAACAAAAGAAACCAAGAAATCGCTTTTACGAATAATAATAGGGCCCAGTATAGGAGCAGCCTAGTGGTATCTCGTCGGCATTCGGCCCTAGGGCTGCTCGATTCGAATCCCGACAAGCGCCCATGAATGCTCTCGTGTCTAATCCGGGAACAGGTAGGTTAAATTTGTAGTCTGTGTATTCTGTAATCCATAAAACAGTAATCCGGAAAGTCTGCGCGAGGGGTCTGTAGGGGTGGGAGGAGAGTACGAGCCCACCAGATGTCACCCATCGGGGTGCTCTGTAAAATCAATGTGGCAACGTGCAAATAGTCGGCCTCCGTCCTTTATGGTGCCCAGTACCCTCGAGCTAGACTGGAACCGCATCTCTTCGCCCTACAACATTCAGTGGATTTGGGTCAGGTTGTATCCGGCGAGGAGCCGTTAGTAACAATAACAACAACAGCAATTATACTTCTAAAATTGCGCCAGGTGATGGCTGAATGGCTAGAGCGCTGGCATTCGGTTCAGATCCTGTTCGTTCGAGTCCCACTGTTGGTATGGATGTTTATAGCCGTTCGGAATCGGCTTTAAACTGTAGGTCCCGGTCTAATTATAATTAGCCCTCGGTTAGCAAAAAGTTGACCGTAGCGCTCCAAACCAAACCAAACTTCGTAAATTGCTCTTTTTTGAGAAATTGTTGAAAAATTTGTAATGTTAGTTTTTAGTTGGAAAATTCGTAGTTTTCATCTCGAAATGTGTTTAGAAAAATAATTTTCTGACACCAGAAGACATGCTAGTTTTATTTATTTTTTTGTAAAAGGAAATTAGCTGTTATTTATGATGTAATGACAGACGAGTGATTCTTAATTTTCTGCAGTTCTCGACAGCAGTGATTTTGTCATCAAATTTACTTCTTCTGACTAGGATCATTACATAAAACCATACACCTGTCCCTCGATTTGCACGGTACTCGGTTTACACGGTCTCTAAATTTTATGAATTGGAAAAATATATCCATGTATTATTTGAGTGTTTTACATTGGACGCACTCGTTAATTATCTGCACAGACATCGCGTTGCGTTGCGTTTTGCATTGGCGTCATTAAAGTAGATTTTGTTTTATTACCATACTGTCATTCCTAGTTCAGTTCTACACGAAGTAAGACGTTAATTTTTGAAATACATATGTAAATAAATAATTTATCATTGCATATTACTTAAATTGTTTTGTCTTCACTTCGGCATAAACTCTTTGTATTTTTGCACTGTTATTATAAACATAACTAAGACTTGCATCTATCCCCTTGTTTAATATGAATGCTGTGTCTTGTTTTATACGGATTCGATTGACATGATTTGTCGTGGAACGCATCTACCGTGTAAATCGAGAGATGGGTATACTTTATTTGGAAAATTCGTAGTTTTCATCTCTCAGGCTCTGTTCACAGTGCAGTCCGTTAAGCGTAAGCGTAAAAGTATTGAAATATATTGAACCAATGACAAACCTCCAAACGATTAGCAGCGAAATTGTTAAGCCCTGTGATTGGTTTATTTCCGTCAGAGCACCATTTTTCCGTTTACGCTTACGCTAACGGACTGCAATGTGAACAGGCCTTCAGTGTGTTTAGAAAAAAATATTTGCTGTCACCAGAAGACTTGATAGTTTTTTTTTTTTTTTTTAAAGGAAATTTGCTGTTATTTATGACATAATGACAGACAAGTTATTTTTCTGCAGTTCTCGAAAGCAGTGATTTTGTCATTAAATTTAATTCTTCTGACTAGGATCATTACATAAACCGTACATTCATTTTTACAATGACATTCACTTATCTATATGCGTTTAATACATCCGTAACATAGCATGTAAAGCGTCTTATTTCTTATGTAATATGAAAAAATTAACTTTGAAGGATATCAGTAGTTGTCAAAGTGTTGAACAAGTTAAACTCTGTCTTTTTAATCTCTAGTTTTAATAGTCGATTCTCAGTGCTATTGCATATGCTTTGATTAGTTTTTTCCTCATTATCTTGCTATGCCATGTAAATAAGGCAAATTTCAAATGAGGGTCTTTCTTAAACCGCATTTTCCGACGAGCAGATCGACTTTGTGTGCGCTGCCTGTGCTTAATTCATCTTCTGTCTTTATTACATAAGTAAATGGATTAAGACGACTAATGAACAACTTAAGTACCGTCTTTCAATTTAATGGCATTTTACGTCATTAGACGATTTCATCAGCTTTAGGATTTTTTCCTTTTTTTTTTTGTCGCGTTTTTGTTTTTGATAGTTCAAATTGATGACTGAGAATAATACAGTTCTCATTTTTTTCTCCCTCCCAACACATGACTCAAAGGCAATTATAGATCGTTCATCTCGAGCATAGTTAAACGACTAGAGTAAAAACAAACAGCCAGATATAATTAAATTAAATCAACGAAGTTTCCCATGAAAGTAATGAATAGAGTTTTCAAAAGAAAGAATTTAATTATCCGATAGTTAATAAAAGTATTTATCTGTGCCCATTTTTTAATGTTTCGTCATTCAAAATCTTAATTGAAGAGAATGTCTCGTAATGTTTGCCGAGTATCTTCATCCACTTTAATCTAACCCCATTAACAATTTATAAAAGCTTCTCGTACTCCAGATAAATAAACGGGATAATTAAGTTTAGAAACTTATCTTTTCTTTTAAGGCGCCATTGTTGGTCCAAAACATCCATAAAATTTGCCGCGTTAAACCCGCAAAAACTACACTCAAGGAGATGCGTCCGCAATGTGTTTGATCATAAAATTATAAGTAATTAGTGAGAGTTTCCACAAGGACGAAAAAAAAACTGTAATTATTCCCGTTGAAGAAAAAATAGTGTATCTGTTTGCTTATATTTATTTACTTCGCTAATCAAACGAAAGATGCTGTTTACTATTTCAGTTTTTTCCCCCTTTTTTACGAACAAAAGCTCAAGAAATATCTAAATAGGAAAGTAGAATATCTCTAGTAAACGAGAACTCTATAGATAGGGTAAATTTTTTCTCGTCATAGATGTAACAAGTTTAAAATATTGTATAGAGTAATTTTTTTTTTTAAATTTGGATATATCTTTTTGGTTTTGTTTATAAGAAAAGAATATAATGTCATTAACGATTTTTCATCTTAAATGTTTGAATGGGTAACTAATGCTATAATAATTACAAGATAAAAAGAACTTTTTATATACAGTGGAATCTCGATCTATCGTTTTCCAAGGGACCTACTGAACTGAACGATAAATACGGGAAAACGATAGATCCGGGAAAATAACAAAGCAATATGATCGTCGGGACTCAGTGTAATAAACGATACATACGGGTAAACGATGATTCCGAAAACGATCGATCGAGATTCCACTGTACCATGTTTTTTAATTTTCAATCATATAAACTTGACAATTCTATGTATTAATAAATACTTTTTAAAATTTTTTTTGGTGAATTATCCCATCAACTTGAAAGAAAATGAAGTTAATTAGAAGTTAACTTGCATTTAACTTTTCGTTCCCGGTCGATAGATGGCTGCACCAGTCTGCAAAACAAAATCAACTGAAAATAAATGAAAATTAATTTAATTCTTATTAAAGATGGCTAAAAGTATTAAAAAAATTCATTGTCATCGTGTTCTGAGCTATTTTAAAAGTTTCAAATGTCCAGCTAGTCGGGAAGTTAGGTAAAAATCGATTGCAAGATTTGTACTGGACAAACACACACACAAACACACAAGAAAGCAAGTTAATAAAAACATGCTAACAAAATGAATATAGCGTCCCAAATGAGCGTTGCTTAGAGCAAAAATATATAAGGGTGGTCCAAAAGAAAGTGCAACTTTTGTTTTAGGGATACTCAGAGCTTTGAGTTTGCGCCAGCAGAAGACGTTGTATGCTACGAAATAAAGCTGATATCATCGGAAAGTATGACTGAGCTGTTTGAACGTGTTTAAGCGAAATGACTACATATCTTCGTGACATGTTTTTCCAAACATGTCCAGCGAGCGGTCATTCAATATTTGAAGGCAGATGTTAGTGAAGCTGAAATTTATCGTCGCAGGAGGGATTTGTATAGGCACGAGTGACTGTCACTTCACAGTATTAAGATGGTTTAGGGAATTTCCTAATTGACGTGCATATGGGACCTGCTAAGACCTCCTCAAGCACACTTGACCGCCATCGTGGAATCGACTGCCGTGGAAAAGATTTGATGTGGCGCTTCCGCTTGGAAGGCCTCGACCATTCACCCTATAGCCTCGATCTGTCGTCCCGCTACTACCACATCCTCGGCCAATTGTAAAAGACTTTCAAGGGTCACCGGTTTGCTAACGATGCAGAGGTCCGGGATGCTGTTCAAGACTGGTTCCGCAGACAACCACGGACAGTTTTTGCTCAGAGTATCCAAAATCTAGTAATCGCCGAGACACTTTCTTGAACCGACAAAGCGAATATGTGTAACTGATATTTAGCTCATGCAGGGCCGCCCAGAGACTTTACGGGGCCTGGGGCAAACTTCTATTGGGGGCTCCAAGAAATCTGATTAATCGAATAATTTTTTATTATTATTTTTTTTGGAGGGGGCCCTTTTTTCAGGAGATTATTTTGAATTTTGAAGTACGGTACAAATTTCAGAATTTTCTTTCGGAGAAAATCTAATAAATATTTTTATAAAATTTTTGGGGCCCCTCCGACAGTTGGGGGCCTGGGGCAAAGTGCCCCAGTTGCCCCCCCGTTGCAGAAAAGAAACCCAAAAGTCCCACTTTCACATGGGCTGCTCTTATCCATCTCCAGTGTACAGGTGGCCTTGTTCGTAGATTTCGACATTCAGCATAGTAGCGTCTCAGCAAGATGTGTAGGCAGGAGGGACTCATTAGTTATGAATTGCTGAGAAGCCCATCAGATGTGCTAAACCTACATTTAAGGCTACCTATGCACTGGAGGCGTATATCTTTAACTATATTTATCCATAATTACTTAAAATATTATATATTTACTGCAATGTGCATAGCTTACACAAAAGGTTTAAGGTTTTTCTCATAACTTATGTAGAATTGTTGGTCTCACCCCCAACCGTGATTTCACGTTTTTTCCGCTGACAGTCTCTGGGTTAGCAGATTCTCCTTATGACTCATGAGGATCTTCAGTGCAAGTTTGGGAGGTCTTGCCTTCTTCTTTCCACATTTCTGAAAATCAATTTGTATTTTATTCATGTTACAACTTTGATGATATGTCAAGTCTTTCACTTAAGATTCTATGATGAATTAAATAACATTTTATGGTAACATTTAATGGTAATCTCCCGAATGTCTCAAAATAAGTCTTTTAGAAATTTTTCATTACCTTAAAGAACCAAACAAATTTCTAAGACTATTTAGATTCTAGAATCAACCAGTACAACAATACATTAAAATAAAAACTATTCTGAGAAAACTTTATTGAACAATTTAAAGGGATTAGTTTTTAATGCTCTTAATTGTCTTTGACTCAAACTAGTATTATAAACTTACGCTTCTTATATATTGAAATATATATGTAAACGAATTTACTTACGGTCTAGATAGAGTCTGAAAGCATTTGAGATACTTCCACCTACCTTTCAATAGAATATATTAAATTTTAACTGCAAAAATTTCTGTCTTGAGAGAATTTATATGTAAAAAAGATTCAGTTATAACATCTTTATATTATTTTACGAAAAGTTATGTATGCTTAATAGCAAAATCCATTTAAATACGTCCGTTGAATATCAATTATCAAAAAAGCACTCCGGAAAATCTTAAATCATGCTTAACTGCAGTAGAAAGTAAAGAACTTCTCCTACATTTAGGAGAATGGTTACCATTATTTCTCCTTTACCTTGTAATATTATTACCTAAATATGGACGGACCATTATAAACTAAGGGCAAAAAGAATGAAATCCATAGCAACTGCGAAAATATGCTTCCATTATTTTCGCTCTCCTACTTGCTTGTTTAATTTATGAGACATTAAATTTTATTTATTCAAGAGCGGCTGTTATCATAAAACTTCCCTTCTGTTGAAGTTTAATGATTCAATTACGGGCACAAAAAATGTCACGAAAACAATCAAAACCGTGAGCATTCATCTATAAAAATTATATTCCTATTAATGAATAGTTAACGCTGTTTTCATACGAGGTTAAGTTTTTATGGAGCATATTTTACGCAAGAAGAAAAAAAATTAATACGAGCATAAAAATTCTCAAGGGAAATATAAATGCTTTCTGATTTTCTTCTAATGAAAGAGCACATTTTATTAATGCTTTTCATTTTCTCACCATTATAACTTTTTTTTCTCTCTCTCAGTTGAAAATAAATGCTTTTGACGTAGGAAAAAAAAGGAACTTTTGACTTTTCCTCGAATAAAGTATAAATATAATTTTACGCTAAAAGCAGAAATTGTCTTGATTTTTCTCTTTTCATAACAGAAATTTCTGCTTTAATTAAGTAATTGTTTTTATTATTCGGTGTTTAAAAATAAGTATATGAGATCACTCTTGGCAGTTTTTAATATTTTATTTAATACTTCTAATTAAATGTCGTTAAATGTTTTTTCTTTTACAGTTTCTAAAAGTTTGTGAAAGAAAGTTTTTATGATTTTTTTTTCATAAATGTTGGGAAAGAGATGATGAGTGAAATTAAAAACCATTCTTTTTCAACTAATTCTCGGGCATTGAATATATTAATTAATTTTATATTATTTTTTATGAACTCTTGTGAACACTTGGATGAAAATGACAATCCGAAAATTCAAGAATTCGTTGCTTAAAACCGCAACATAATACTGTTATATCAGAAGCATTTATTGATAATCCATGCAGTAGAATATTGAAATAATAGAAATTAATATTTTTAGCATAACAACTTGATAAGTTAAATATTGCAATAATCCGTAACAAAATTAATGATGGAATATAATCTATATATATAAAACAGTTCCTTCACTGACTGACTGACTGACTGACATACAACGTACAGACCAAACCGCTGGACCTAAAGGGCTGAAAATTGGCGTGGCGATTCTTCTTATAGTGTAGGGGTGCACTAAGAAAGATTTTTGAAAAATTCTTCTTAGATTTTTTAAAATTAAATTTTTAAGCTGTTTTAGTAACTTTTTTTAAGTTTGCATTTAAAATAATAATTTGAGGGTTATGAAATTTATATCACGAGAAATATCATAAAAATTCCTTTAAAATGAAATCTTTTTCGAATCTTTACCTCCATTTTCTGATTTTTGGTGAATTTTTAAAGATTAAATTTTAGAATTTAATTTATTAAATGCCGATCACGTGATTTCTTTTTCTGGTACTTTAAATAAATTTATCGTCACGTCCATAACAATGAAATAGACAAAAAAAATATTTCTCCCTTGCTAATGCGGCAGACGATTGGGCATTATCCAAAATAATATTAAATACAGTAAAAGATATGTTCCTCAAACTGTACTATATTAACTGTACTATATTCTTTAGTATGTCCTATTAGATTTAATTTGAATATTTTCTTCTACATTATTTGGTCTATAAAAATATCTCTTACGATTCTTTTATAAATATTTTTTTTACATCAATTGTATACATTGATCGTCGTGTTTATTATACACACACACACACACACACACATATATATATATATATATTGCATACATTGACTGTTGTATTTAATTTGAATGTACTCCGTAGCGAAGTGCGGGTTTTCAGCTAGTTATTATGTATAGCGTTTCAAACGCTTCTGAGAAGTAGCTGTATTGGATTCGCTTAGTGCAATGGTAAGCTAAAGATAAATACTTTTCCAATGAATGTTGTTTTGCATTTAAAGTTTTAAAGAAATTTGTTAATAGAGAGAGCAATTTTTTTCTCTGCTACCTTATTTATTTTAGAAATTTCGTCCTCCAAAGGAAATAATGTGCGTTTAAAACACAGCAAACCACATTTTTTATGCCGGAAAATTCAAACTTGAAAAAAAATCTGCATTTCGTTGTTGTTGTTGTTGCTTATGCCACTTGACCGACAGCAACATCAGATCAAGTCCCGAAGGTTATGGGCGACGAAGGTGCGGCTCCTGTTTTGAATTAGCACCACAAGGGTCGGAGTCCGACTTGGCCAAAGGACCAGTCCAGTAATTTTGAATCGAGTCAAGTGACGAGATCAGAGCGCTTGACTCCGCACCTCCAGAGGTAATTTTGAGATCTTGGAGGACATTGCAGCCACGACAGATTTTACGTGCACCAGCCGTCATTAGTGTACACGACAATGGATTTGTCAGCGACGAACATCGAACCAGTGACTTTCAGATCACTAGCCCGCTGCTCTTGCCAACTGGGCCACTGCGCCCATACTGCATTTCTTTCAAATAATGCAGAGAATACCCGAATAAAATTAAATTCTTCCTCTATCACGGATTATAATTTAAAAAATTCATAAAATCCAAGTCGACGATCATGTGAAAAATTTTCTCTACAGGTTAACATTGAGCAGAGCGAATCCAACATGGCTATTAGGGCCTGTTCACATAGAATTTGTCAGCGTCAGCGTTACTCGTATTGGAATATATTTAACCAATTACAAACCTCCAAACGATTAGCCACGAAACTGTTAGGGCCTGTTCACATAGGAGTCCGTTGCGTTGCGTTGCGTTAAGGAAAAGATGACGTTGAAACGAAAATAAACCAATCATATGCCTCCAAACGATTAGCAATTTTATTTAACGCCCATGATTGGTTTATTTTCGTCTCAACGTCATCTTTTCCTTAACGCAACGCAACGGACTCCTATGTGAACAGGCCCTTATGGTCTGTGATTGATTTAAAATTCCAATGCGAGTAACGCTGACGCTCACGGATTCTACGTGAACAAGCCCTTTGCGTCACCGAGAAGGAGCTAACAAAGCGACACGGGTTGTTAGCCTGAACGCATCTTTTAGTACTTATTTTCTTTGACGAAGCTGAGTTTTTTTTTAACAGGGAAATTTTGTTCGATTCAGTTCTACAGTCGTTCTTTTCAACGGTCACGTGCTACTCTATAACGACGTGTGAGTACATCGGGTATTAAAATTCCAAAACTGGAGAACTGGGTCCTAAACTGGAGAACTCGTAATTGAACTCTCGAAGGGACATGACAAACGTTCTTTTTTATTATTATTCCAATCCTTTGACAGCTCAACAACGTGAACCTATAAAATGCTAAAAAAAAGGAGTTTTCGGTAATATGTTCTGAGAAAATGTTTAGAACCTGTAAATTAGAATCTTCGGAAGATATTAGAGTGCGTATCTCGCTTAAATATCAAGGGAACATATTGAGTTATTAATCTCGGTTTTATGTGCAGTAGTAACTGAATAAATGTAAAATATGGGATTATATACACATATATATGTATGCAAGCGAGCGTGTTATTCTACTAATTTAGCCCCTCTATATCACGTATAAATATTCCAAATCTTGACGCAAGGCTTTAAAATTACTCAAGATTTAATGTCTGTCAACATTTTTTCCCCCAGAATCTTCGCACTAGAAGAAGCTGAGTGTAAATCGCGTAGGACCCCGGCATATTAAGCAGAATTTTGCGTGACTGTCGGTTGAATGCATTCATACGTATGTGGTTCGCTGGGTTGCATACGCGAATACAGAATATTTGAGGACATATTATGAAGATGTATATAGAGGCACTAAGAGAGTGAGTTATAACACGCGAAATGATCACAAATGTAGAAGAGAAAAATGAAGGAAGTAACTTCTAAAGAATACCGACTGGGTATTTCAATTTTGAATGCATGTACAAAGTTAAAAGTGTAATACGTTACATTGAGGCTACATAAAGTAAGCTGAATTTAAAAGCATAAATGAGAAAGCGAGAAATTTTATTACAATAAACTCTGTAGGGAAAACAAAACTACCAGTCTAAAGGCGGGAATTCTGAAAAAAAAAATAATTTTTAGCGGCGCAATCACCGTCACCGAAGAGAAACGGACAGAGCGAGAGGCAGCGCGTAATATTGCGCATCATCCCAGACTGGAGTGCTTTCTGAAGCATTCTTTTAAAGTCAGGCTAAAAGTGGAGATTTCTCGTTTTGGCCACCACGTGAAGCCTAGTAATAAAATAAAATATAAATAATTGGTTTAACTTCAAGCGAGTGGTCGGAACCTGGCTTTAAAATCGACCAGATGAGTAATTAGCCTCTATCGCTCGAGTAACACGAGTATTCGCATATTCGATGGCTTTGTTAATTAAGATTAATTCAGAGATGGTTTTGTTCTAATGGGGCGTATGACGCTGCTGTTTTGCACGCAGATTCTGATTTTCGAGATTAGAATGATAAACGTTAATTAAGAGGTATAATCGGTTCTTGAGGAAGAATCTCAGCCAGTAATATCGGTAATTTACGCAAGGAACCATGTCTTTTATAAAAGAATTTCAGAATAATTTAGCTGATCTCAATGAAAAAAAATCGGGTGATTTTTCTTTGAAAATTAGAAAATCAAACTTTTTATCTTATATGTACACACACACATTTATCATAGTTGTAGTTAAAATTTAAAAAAAAAAAACTCTTAATTCAATGAATTATTTCTTATTCATTAGCACCATCATAAAGTTAACAGCAACCATAAAAAGTTATTTTTAAAAAAGCCATTGAATACATACTCAAACTTCAAATTAGCCGTAATTAAGACATTTAAAAAGTTAATTATTCATTTTCCCCCTCTGAAAAAAAAAGATTTTTTTCCCATACCAAGTTGTAGTCATTAGTGTCACGCTATTTTCTTTGTAAATTAACTCTAGTTAAAGCTCAATTACGCTTAAATTTAATACACGCTTGCTATCAGCGGGTCTCAATTTATCAAAAAACTATTTTATGCGTCGGTGTTTAGGGGGAATTTGAAGTTTATATGATTGCTATCAGCTGAAAAGTGGGATTAGAGTTTCACTTTTAATTAATATTAATTTCAAACCTTAACTTTAAAAGCTTTTCTTCGTTTACATTGTACTAGTTATAAATGCGCTATTTTGTATAACATTGTACTGACTTAAAATAGTTACAAGTATTTACAAAGTTTACCGACTCAGAATATGTGCGCAATTTAACGTTTATTATTTTTTTTATTATAACCTTGTACACATTTAAACGTAACTAATTTTTTTTGTTTTTTAGGAATAGATGAATTAAATGTTATGTTTAATAAATGCCGTTATGTTTTAATCCTAACTGCCGAGTTACAACAGTACTAATGTAGGGTATTATAATTATTTTCATTATTGTTTTCTGTTTACAACCATTTTTTTTTTGAGTTTATCTTGTAGGCAATTCTCTCAGGGTCAATTTTCTCGCAAGCTTTGCATCTCAGTACGTGTTCATAATACCTGTTCATAACTACCAGAGAAACCTCTGTTGCATTTACTCGCATTCTTTATGTGCTTCTCACTTTTCGAAGAAACGTCGCTCTCTATACTCTCTTTGGCAAAGGTAAGTCAAGATAAAAAGTGCCAACAGCCATTAGTGAATGTCTCCATACTTAGACGATACAAAAGCAGAATAGGTTATATTTGATATCACTGAACTAAGAGCCACAAAAAAGTGAAAAGAGTCACCAAGAACATGAAAGACGCATGCTTTCGGTGAGATTTTGGAAAACAAATATAAGAATACGCTCCCATGCTGTCCTCAATACCGCCACCAATAATAGCTTTATAATAGGACATATTCTGTGCTCCTATTCATCCCATAAGCGTGTGAGGGAGGCTATCAAGGACCTGTGCGAGTCAGTCCAAGTATGATACGTCATTTGCTTCAAACCTCTATGTTATAGATTTTAATTCGAGGCTAGGTACCTAATCAAGCTGTAACCAACAGCTCTCCTCTCCGAAATATTGCTTCACAGCTAGCACGGCATATTTGTCAAGGATGTAAAGGTAGACTTCCTGGTCAACACTTCTGCCACCACAACCAATGTGCTTGGCCTGTGCCTCGTAAAACAGCCCCAAACAAGCATACTCCCACCTACTAACTGGAGCGCGGGAAATGTACACTGAGGTATATATCATTGTCCTGAATGTCGATGTACCCACAACTCTCTCAGACGTTTCCACGTTCTCTACATCAGTGGTCCCCAACCACCGGGCCGCGGACCGGTACTGGTCCGTGGATCAAATTATACCGGGCCGCCCAAGGAACATTTAAATTATTTCCATTTTATTTCCTGTGGTGAATTTCTGTCCGGTTAGAGCGACTTTGTCGGGTTTGTGCTAATTTATACCTTTGTAACAGAAGAAATCTTGTAACTATTTTAAATTAGTTTATTGTTTATTAAACATTTCAAAATTATGAATTAAAATTACAATCATGGCCCCCCCTCAGCGGGCCGCGGTAAAATTATCAAACGTTGATCGGCCCGCGGCGATTAAAAGGTTGGGGAATACTGTTCTACATGATTACATTTTTTCGCACACGTATGTGAAACCTTTTGTATTTCGTTAAAATTTTAACTCAAATAATGTGAATAATTCAACACGAAGTAATACACATAAAGAAGGCATAGACAGCCGAACAAATTAACAGTAAAACTACCCTAGAGTTGAAAAATTTTAACTTTTCAATAAAAGATTGAGCATTTGCAATAAATCCACATACTGAAAATAAGCAAATATAACTAAAAAGTAAATAATTCAACAGAGAAAGGTAATTACTAGCAGGAAGAATGCAGACAAAATAAACCAAAATCACGCACTTAGAGCTAAACGCACCATAAATGTAAGATTCTGTAGCAGTAAAAGAACTAAACCATATAACGAGGCAACCGACTGGTTTCTTCATCAGGAAGCCTAACCAAACCTCAAGGGGGAACTTTCTGAATAGGATGCAGGTCTAACCAAAGGACATCCCAAGGCCCCGAGATCACCATTGAAACAGATAGTCAAATCAAATTAAAATAAGCAGAAATCCTGCACTTAGAGCTAAACGCACTATAAATGCAAGATTCTTTAGCAGTAAAAAGTAAACATACAATCCTAAAAGAACCCAAATGAAGAGACAGAAATACAAAAGGTACACTCACCCTATTCCAATGAGTTTTGCAGTAATGTTTATAGCTAAAGAGCAGCCATTAAAATTTTAATACACTTTGTTTCCATACGTTATTAATTCTCTGTTAGACGTTATTACTTTCCCTGGCATGTAAACAGCATATTGGATGAAAAGAGGAAAACTCCTATCCTCTATAAAATAATCCTCCAATATTTACAACATAGGCAAGGTGGGGTGAAAAATTCCTAATTTTTTTTTCCTCTACGCTTTCATGAAGACACAGAAGGCACCTGATGTCTGCGAATGAATGTGGAATAAAATATCCTTAATCAAATCTAAATCATTTCTTACTTATCCTCGTCGATAGAATTCTATTTCAGACGGCAAAAAAAGGAGCAAATGAGAAATGAAATTTTCCGGCTGGCTCTTTATTTAACGAGATTAAATTAGAGTCTGTTAAAAGATTTGATAAAGAAGCGAAAGGGAAGGTAATACCTTTTTCTTTTTGAGCTGCAGATACGACAGGCTGGAAATTGAATGCTCTCCGAGGCATAAAACAAGTTAAATACCTTTCAGAAGGCGTATTGTGATGAAGTTTCTGGTTTATATCTCACTCTGGTTATTCTCACTTACGCATTTTAAATAGCTGATTTCAATACCTCAACCTACTTAACGGAAATATTAGTACCATGAAGTTTTTAATTTTTAAAAATTTAATTAAAGCTAGTTTTGATATGCAGTTAAAATAGCTAAAAAGAAAAAATAAACTCACTGACTGAGTTACATATAGGCACAGTTCCTTATCATATTCAGTTGTTATATACGATGCAAAAGTCAAAATTCATGAAGCATAAAAGAAATAGTAATGTGATATGATGAAATAGGTCTAAAAGAATAAGAGATGTGCTGTTTTCTAGCTGTTTAAAATATTGAGAACTTATCATATTATTTATATTTTCGGCATTTTTTAGTGGTATTTTTATTTTTTCTCTCCCCACATCTCCTGTACAGTTTTCCTCCTGTAATCTTAAATCTGAGATTATGTAGTCTATTACCTGTCATAAAGTATTACTATCACGAAAATAATCGATTAAAAATATTGTATTATTAGCTTACTATCCTTTACTCGATCAGTTCGTTATAGACCGCCCAGAATCCACATCTATCACAATTTCTTTTTGTGAGCAAATTAGACTGCTTTACATTTCCCGTGAAAATAAAATTTTAACTTGCGAGATGTAGATTTTTTTTTCTCAATTACTTTTGGCAAACGTACTGAACATTCAGGACATACTCTAGAAATTATTTAGTGTGTAAGGTCTCCGTTATTTATCATTTTAAACTAGAATAAAACCTAATGTTTAGATTCGTTAAATTAGATTCCAGGCTGAATATTAAAACTTGAATATTGAACCATTATGTCATCACATGGGACATGGATAAATGTCTTTTTGAAGTTTGACCATTTATAGTCAAACTTAAGTGTCTATAAATGTAAGCAGCTCCGAATGATCTTAATTATTCTTCCGTATTTCTGAAAAAGACGGAATGGGATAATCTGGTTTAAGTCGTATTTTAATTTTTCCAAAGCATCACGTCTGTCAGAGAATTACGTAGTGAACTTATATAAATGAAAAATGCATTTCATCAGAATCGGGTTACAAAACAGAGTACATGAAATTCAATAACTAATTTATTTTAAGTATACATAATAGCATAATGTTTCAAATTAATACCGGCATTAATTAGCGTTTAATTACAACTAATGAATGTTGATGTAAAAATGATTCTTTATGAGCAATTTATCCGGGTAAACAAAAACGCAAGAGTAGTGCTAATGAACTACTCACTTGTCACTAAGGTTACTTTAAGTATTTGAACGCATTTGTTAAACACTAATTAATATTTACGAAGTGGCATCTGTTCTTTTCGCAGACGAAAAAAAAAAAGGAAGGAACGTGTTTGGCAATTAAAATGAAACTTTAATTAAGTTCGTCAAATTTTATCACCGGCAAAAATTCTTAACGCCTTTTCTTTTCAAAACAGCAACGACATCACATCGAGGGTATTTTTCACGTGGTATTCCAATTCCAAATGAATCGTGACCCGTTTTACAAATTAAATTAAAGCTGCAGGCACTTCGATATCGTAATTTTCACGCGCGAAGCCACCCGTCTGCTAATTAAATTTGCACTAATTAAATCTTTTCTTTGACGCGCGAGTCGCGGATATTGCAAATATAAAAAAATAAATAAATGCACCCCATTTATCTTTTGCGTTTAATTATAGATTTACGCTCATCTATCTGTTTTATAACACGTTGATGCGAAGTTGAGAAACCGTACACTGCCATCGTCCGAAAGTGGGGGAGGGGGGGGTGTTTTTCCGATATTGGATCTAGCAGGGGGAGCGAACACACTGCGGCCCATCATTCGCAGTTTCCAGTTTCTAAGTCCTTAGTGATGAGCCATTAAGGTGGGGAAGTGATATTGAGAGTAGCTTTTGGGAATAACTTACTCCAGGAGCCGTTTCGTGATTTATGGGTGCAATTGGGTTGTTGCTAACTGCTCGTGAACGGGGGAGAAAAACAGCTTGCCGCCAAAACGCGCGTTTCTGCCTGTCAATGCGGAGCGACGTTTCACCTCGGTAGATCTTCAATACGCGCTTTAGCGGGGGAATTTTTCGCACGGTATTTTGCAAATCAAAAGATGAACAAATGCATATTTTTGAAGTCTGTTACTTGCATTTGAATTTAAAAAAATCTGTATATTTAATGCGTGCATTTTCCAGAATTTTTTTAAAAATATTTATTTATTTATTTAAAAGCAATTTTAATTTTGTTATGGTAGACGTCAGTCATTCACTACTCTGTCACTAATTATCGACTGAAATATATAAAAGCTACATGAAATCAAAGCTTGGCAAATGCATATCTTTGAAGTCTGTTTTCTTGCATTTGAGTAAATGGATGTTTAAACGGGGTGCGGGCGTTTATTCAAAATCTTTTTTTTTTTTCTTTCTTTTTTTTTTTTTTTTTTTTCTTTTTTTTTTTTTTTTTCTAAAGCAATTTTATTTTTATCTTGGTGGACGTCAATAATTCGATACTCTGTAAACGATGAACGACTTGAAAAATGGGAAATGTTAAAAGCTACATTATTTTGGAAACCAAAGGCTTGTAAATACATAATTTTTAAGTCTATTTCTTGCATTTGAGAAAATAGATGTTTAAATGCAATTCCTGTGTTTTTCACAGACACTTTTTTCTTATTGTTTCTTTCGAAAGCAATATTAATTTTTTCCATGGTAGACGTCAACAATTCTGTACTCAGTAAACAATTAACGACCGAAATGTGTGTGTGTGTATATATATATATATATATATATATATATATACAGTGGAATCTCGATCGATCGTTTTCGGATCCATCGTTTTTCCGTATGTGTCGTTCATTTTATCTAGTCCCAACGATCATATTGCTTTGTTATGTTTCCGTATCTATCGTTTTCCCGCATTTATCGTTCATTTAAATCGGTCCCTTGAAAAACGATATATCGAGATTCCACTGTATATATATATATATATATATATATATATTATATTCAGGGTGTCCAGCGAAGAAGTCCCTGATTCGAAAATTAAAAATCTCGAAAACAAAGATCTGTAGAAGAATGCAACAAACGGTATTTTTATCGTGAGAGGCTGTAAGAATTTTATACACCAATTTTCGAAATAGTTACAAAATCTGCTAATAGATGGCGCTTTACAACTCGTATCAGCATGCATAAATAAACTCGTACTCTTTGCCAGCAGTCTTTGCAATCACTACATCACAATCTTTTCAAAATGTCCACCATTCGCTGTACGGAGGTGGCGCAAACGAACAATAAAATTTGCCATCACACCCTGTAGTGTCTCAACAGAAATCGATTCAGCTGCCCAACAGATCGCAGACTGAAGCTCGTCCAGCGTGGTGGGATGGGTCCTGTAGACAGTATCTTTTAATATGCTCCACAAAAAATAGGCACAAGGACTCAGGTGCGGCGAATATGGAGACCAATCCATGCCTGCGCCAGTAAATTGCAGTAAGTTTGGCTAACAACGCCATCTGTTAGCAGCTTTTGTAACTATTTTTAAAATTAGTATATAAAATTCTTACAGCTTTCACGATAAATATACCGTTTGTTGCATTCTTCTACAGATCTTTGATTTCGAGATTTTTAATTTTGAAATCAGGAACGTCTTTGCTGGACACCCTGTATATATATATATATATATATATATATATATATATATATATATATATATATATATATATATATTGTCTAAGGTGGAGGCACTTGTCGTAAGACATTCGCCTTTTGGGATTCACCGCGAAGTCTTGCTGGCTACTTAATTATGGGAGCATCTTATAGGTGAGCCAGCATTGCTCCCTATGAGGGGACAACACGTTAACGGCCATGCCTAATTCGGGATTTGAACTCACGCCCATTGCATGGAAGCTCACGACTCTAACCATGACACCATGCGGGCGGCTGACTGAAAAAATATAAAAATATTAAAAGCTACGTCATATGAACACATGCAAAAAAAACAGCATTAAAAATTTTGCATTTTCCAGTCCTTGATAAGAAAAACACCGGTAGCAAAATTCCTCGTAGCTAAATGTAGGGATTGAAAATCTGCGGTATGTCAACTGGCGATACGATTTTTGAAGTGAGATTTTCTGGCCTCTGATATTTGAAGAAATAAATTTAATAATTGCAATTTTGTTTTCGTGGCATCGCTATTCTAGACCCACCAGTCGCGGGTGACTCCGAAATCGCGTTCTACTTATTTTGTCAATTTCGGCGGGCCGCGATTTTATCGTGTGGCCATTGAATTTTTAGAGTTCCTGAATATGCGAAAATTTTATGTCCTATGCGAATGAATTCTATTACGTATTTGAATAGAGGGGGACGTTTTTTCACTCACTATGCTTCTAGGAAATATTACATCTAAGAAATACGTGTCATTCTAAATAATATTGCTTTTAGGAAAAATTTTATTTTCTAACTGGCTCCACAGACAAAATAAATCTAGTCATTTTGTGCAGAAAAATGTGAAAATCGCCTGCAGATGGTGGGTTCGTAGGACATGAGACTCAGTAGTGTTTTAAACATTTCTAAATTTCACAGGCAGTCGTTTCATTTGCGTAGATTTATTCCTATCTGTTTAGAAAATCTTTTAAAAATAACTTTTTTAAGAAAACATAACTGAATCGAAACAAACTGAAGTTTTATCCTGAAATTTCCTTCGAAAAGTCAAACAAAATTACGGCATTAATCTAACAGTTTTCGAGATTTGCCCGAACACCTGTCACATCCCCAAACACACACGCAGAAAAATCGGAAAATTCCTCCTGCTGATATTAAATTATTCATGGATATTAGAATATTTTAGAGAAGTATAAAATATTTCTACGTTTTCGCGAGGAATTTTCAGTACTTATGAATAAAATCCAGACCACGTGCATTAAATAACTACTAACGTTCGTCTCACACTTCTTGTGATATGAATGTTAATCGTGTAACGTGCGATACAAAAATTAGTACCAAAACTACTAAAACAAATCAGGAAATAGAAAAGCCTTAATAAATACACCATAAACCTAAATGAATTGAGCTCAGGTCAAATTTTTCCAGCTAATTCAGATTTCTCCCTCAGCAGTTAATTATAACCAAAATTACTGAAACAAGTCAGGAATAGAAAAACCTTAATGTATGAACTGAACCTTAATAAATGCACCGTAAACCTTAATAAATACATTATAAATCTAAGTAAATCTATACTAATATATAAAGAGAGAGGGGATTTTGTACGTGGAGGGTAATCTTCAGAACCACTGTACCTATTCGAAAAATTCTTTCACTGTTTGAAAGGTACATTATTCCAGATGGACATAGGCTATATATTATGTATATCTAATCAGTAGAAATAAAGTTAGGGGCTTAATCCTAACAATCTCCATTGTTACCGCTACTGTCCTCTACCGCTTTTTGTGCCGAAGTCTTTAACGATCCTTAGCGTGGTGCTATCTAAACCAATATATAAAGAGAGAGGGGATTTTGTACGTGGAGGGTAATCTTCAGAACCACTGTACCTATTTGAAAAATTCTTTCACTGTTTGAAAGGTACATTATTCCAGATGGACATAGGCTATATATTATGTATATCTGATCAGTAGAAATAAAGTTAGGGGCTTAATCCTAACAATCTCCATTGTTACCGCTACTATCATCTACCGCTTTTTGTGCCGAAGGCTTCAACGATCCTTAGCGATGTGCTATCGCGGTGGGCTTCTATTCTGACGATAGTGGTTCGAACCTAGCCGTTCTCCGGCACGCCTTTTTCTTTTAAAAAATCTATACTTATATATAAAGAGAGAGCGATTTTGTAAGTGGAGGGTAATCTCCAGAACCACTGCACCTATTTGAAAAATTCTTTCGCTGTTTGAAAGGTACATTATTCCAGATGGACATAGGCTATATATTATGTATATCTGATCAGTAGAAATAAAGTTAGGGGCTTAATCCTAACAATCTCCATTGTTTCCGCTACTGTCTTCTACCGCTTTTTGTTCTGAAGATTTCAACGATCCTTATCGTGGTGCTATCGCGGTGGGCTTCTGTTCTGACACTTGCGGTTCGAACCTAGCCGTTCTCCGGCACGCCTTTTTCTTTTAAAAAATTTACTTTAATTATTATTTAACATAAAATTAATTTAAGGTAATATTTAGGTAATTATTAAGGTAAAAAAAGATTTACAATTTATTGGCTATCAGCTGGAAATTTATTGGTTTAATATTTTGTTCAACCCGGACAAAGTCGGGACGGGCCGCTAGTACATTATAATCTTAATAATTACTTTAATAACTATACCTCAGTAACTTGAGCTCAGTTCGAATTTTTCCAGCTAATTTAGATATCTCCCCTAGGAGCAAATTAGAACCAAAACTATTGAAATAAATCAGGGGGAAAAACTTTATAAATACACTAATAAAGCCCTTAATGAATGTACTATAGCAGAGGTGGGGAACCTTTTTACCATTAGAGGTCACATACCATTAGGTAGTAATAAAGGAGGCCGCATAAGTTGATGTACCTATAAATGCGACTTTTATGAAATTATTATAGTTAGGTATAGTTTTAACGATTTGGTGCATTATATAGAAAAATAACAACAAAAAAATTAAGTCCTTATTTATTTATTATTTGATTTAAAAAGTTACAATATAAAAATTTTTGTAATCACATAAGGGTAAAAACTTGTTATAACATTAATCATTATTTTTTTTATGAAATTGTAAGATTCATAGATACCACTGTAATTTTTTATATTTCACTGTTGGTATTTTTATTTATGTAATCACATATATATACCAAGATTTTTAAATTTTAATAAACAACTACATATTTAAATACCACTTCAAATAAAATTAATAAAGTAGAAGTATTTTTAAATAATTTTAACTTATAGAGAAATACAATAGAAAAATAATAGTATTAAATTATAAATAACTGACATAGCAACAATTCCTAAAATAATTTTAAAATCCGATGAAAAATTTAAGCTAGTAGGATATTTGCATTTGTTTCTTGCTTGAAAGTAACTGAATATTTGGATCAAGCTTCGTAACGCGAAGCCTGCGTACATACATTCATGCCGTTCTTTATTTAATTCCATTGATTTGCAAATTGTAGTAATCTATAAAATTAAATATTAATTAATACAAGTGCTAGCTTTTATGAAGGCCGCACAAGAAGATCACGCAGGCCGCGCGTTTCCCACCTCTGTACTATACCTTATTAAATACATCAAATGGTATTAAGTACACTATAATCTTAATGATCAGTTCGAATTTTTCCAGCTAATTCAGCTCTCTCCCTCAGCAGAGTATGAGAATATCCACACAAGTAAACCAAAGCAGGCAAAATTGCCATTTACCTGGCTTAGCTTACTGTGTAGGCGTTCTCTTGCTTAGAAAATAGAATAAATTTGCTGTAGAAATTCTATCTAAGGCCGTCTGCACACAGAGCAACTCAAAAGAAATTGATAACCGACTCAAATCACAAACCAGTCCGTGATGAGTCGCAACCTATGTAATTGAATGGAGCCACGCACACGGCGCAACTGGTTACAAACCCGCGACGGGTTTGTAACCAGTTACGCCGTGTGCGTGGCTCCATTCAATTACATAGGTTGCGACTCATCACGGACTGGTTTGTGATTTGAGTCGGTTATCAATTTCTTTTGAGTTGCTCCGTGTGCAGACGGGCTAAGTGTTGCAACATTTGATTGAAAATCAGAAATTAATAATACTCGTAATCTTCTATCCAAAATTTCACGTTAAGTGATGCAGTTCTCTGTGACCATAATATGCACTATCCTTGGATTCATTTCGTTTGTAAACATTATTCATTATTATGATTCGGATTCAGCTTTAAACTCTAGGTCCCGGTGTGTTCGGCTTTCGTTCTGCAGAAAAAAAAGGACAGTTTCTCTTCCAAAACTATACAACCACTTAAACTATTGAATGTTAGTGAGAGGTACTGAATACTCTGCGTAGATACTGAGATACAGGATATATAAAGTACAGACATTTTATTGAAGAAAAAGTCTACTGAATAAATTCGTATCATAATAGTGAATAATATTTGGCTGGGTTATCTTCCATTCCATAATTCAGAGTATTCGAAGATATTCGTAAAACTTCGGTAGATTTTTTTATGAAAGGAAAAAAAGTATTTTTTTTTATTTGTTCAAAAAAATTAGATTCAGATGGTTATCAAATACAGCTAATTTTCTTCGGCAATCCATTCACTAGAAATTAATCAAATAGTAAACTTCCCAACGAAATGAAAATTCTTATGAACATTGCTTCAGTAACTAGATAAATTAATTTGACTGGAATGATTCGGGAATTTTGGAGGGGAAAAAGACTTTTTCTAATTTTTTTTTTTTTACTTAGAAATTTCATGTTATTTAAATGTTGGTTTTATTGAATGGTTTGTGGATAATTACTATATTTTTTCCCACTACGTTCCATTTACCATAAATAAATCAAAATTCAAAATTTATGCAAGATAATGAAATGTCCTTGTAAACAACGTTTGATTATCTAAGTAAATTAATTAATTCGCCATGATTCGGAACATTTGAAAGATAAGAGCTTTAAAGAAAAACTTATTTTTTCGCTATTCATTTTAAAGAATAATTTTGTTTCAAATAGCTTCCATATCATGCAGTACATTGTCTTCCACTACATTTCGTTTGTTGCCATAATTAATCAAATCACAAACTTTGGAACTTTTGAAAGGCAATAAAAAAAGCTTTTACTTATTTATTATTTCGATTTTTTTTTTCGTTTCAAAGAGAGATCTTGATTTAGGTAATTATTATAGATAAGAATTGCTTATTAATATAAGATTTTTATATAATTTTTGTATTAAAACATACACAATTTTTTTTTGCCTCTTCATTTTAACTAGGAATTAATTATATTATAAAGTTTCAAGAAGTATAATGAGGCACATACTTCTTAGTCGTTGATTATGAGACAAAATAAATATACAGGATATTTCAATAACAACAAAAAAAAAACTATTACGGATTTTTTTTTCTCGTTTTTCTTTTTAAAAAAAGTTTTTTCCCTACATTTTTCAAAGAAAATTTCTGTTTCAAACAATATCTATATTATTGTTAACCTTTATCGTCGTGATCCGATGTATAAGGCACTCGTAATATTAATGTGGACACTAATACTTGTCTATTTACATCTGGTTTATTATAACATCAATATCTAGACTAATAATAAGGTACATAAGTTTGTTCTGAAGAACGC
Source organism: Dolomedes plantarius (assembly GCA_907164885.2). NCBI lineage: Eukaryota > Metazoa > Arthropoda > Arachnida > Araneae > Dolomedidae > Dolomedes > Dolomedes plantarius. The sequence continues at coordinate 9,186,242 of OU015492.1, read as the reverse complement.
GGATAACATTCATGAGAGAGGGGTTCATAATCAAAGTTCAAAAGAGACCCTGTCTCTCTCTATTCTGTCCGCTCGCACGTGTCGTTTTTGCAAAGTCCAAGTCTAGTCCATTCTTTTTCTCGCTGTCACCTCTATTTATCCCTTTTTCTGTCTTTCTCGAACAATCTCGATTTTCCACCCCTCGAACACCCGACCTTCCGGTTCCATCCTACGTAGACCACCTATAGTGAATTTGATCGCCACCGACTTTTCGCTTTGTCGCATGCCGCTAACGATCTTCACTAATCATTCTAAATAATGTGTCTATGGTCCCAATTATGAATGTCAGACATGAGTTTGACAATTATATAAATAAGAATAATAATATAAAATGAAATGAAATAATACATATATAAGGCAATGTTTAAAGCAGCCATATTCAACCTTTTAAACGTAGGATTACGTTCCTCCATTACGGTCCGCGGTAAAGCAAAATTTCAGACGTTAAAACCGTCGTCGCGAGTTATAGATCAAGAGTGGCAGAATATTATTTCTAAAAGGTGATTTTCTGACATATGTAACTTATTCATCTTACCATCGACCTATTCTGCATAGGGTTATCACACATCCTTCTCTTCGTATACAGGAATTTTATTGTAAAAAAAAGAGGTAAGCAACGATAAGTAATCTTACGTTAATAACCCGCGGTAGTTTCGTTAGAAGAGACTACCTGAAATTTTTTTTCTCTCAAGTCGCATGCATATATTTGCTACGTTACGCTGGTCGCATCATAGTACACTATACCCCATACTATAATAATATCAAAATATATAACTCAAAACCTAAATGTATTAAAAAGTTAATTTAAAAATGAGTATAATTTTTTTATGTTCAGGCAAACTTTTGACGATTTTAGACAAATCAAGTGTATACTTGCATCATGCCACTCTCAATACGTTATCGAGGTAAGAACCAGTAAGTCGGTTTCTATACACGTTTTTCGCATATTTCAATTTGAAACTGGATGATTCACAAAGATACGCGGATGCGAACAACGTCAGCAGCAGGTGGCACAGTTTTGTATTTTTCAGGCACTCTTTTCCAAAATTATGTTTACAAAAGCACCTGCCTGATAATGAGTGGGACTGTTGCGGGCCGCACATAAAAGCTTGGTGGGCCGCAATTTGATTATCCTGATTTAGAGAAAAAATATGTCAATAAATATTCTTCCTCTACATTCCATTTATCCGTGACTGATCAATTTCCAAAAATTTAGCTCAATAACAAACAAAACTTTTAATTTCAAGGAATTTTCAAAATTAATTTTCACGTCAGAACTAAAGGAATTCGACTTTAAAAAAAATCAAAAATCCTCCAAATCAACGCATGAAACGTGATAAATTTACGGCTTCATTTAGACGCTTCCGAATTATAACTTTTAAAATATTTCACCCTTTTGTAATTAGTTTTAAACTATTTTTAAACTGATTTCCTCCATCAGGAACATTTTAATGATGATGTCTCAGAGTATCTCCAAATTTTATTTTATTTTTTTTTATTCCCCTTTACTTTTACTTTACACGCTGTCGTGTGATTAAAGTCGTCCGTTTAAATTTTCTTTATTGGTCTGAAAAGTTGCCATGACAACTCAGTCTACGTTCCTTTTCATTTTCGCGGTTAAATTCTTTTGCGGATGATAATAATATGCTCTGGGGAGAAAAAAAAAAAAGAAAGTCGGAACGAAGTTTCATCCATCCAATTAAAATACTATTGAAGCCTCGGCGAAAATTTTTAAACAAGGAGCTGAACATTTTTAAATTAGATAGTTTCTGTTCGATCGACTTTCCGAATCTGTTTTGCGTTGACAATTTACTCTTGTGACATTCGGTTAGAATAAAGTTTCGACTAGACCACACGTCACGACTTCTCTCACCCGCTATTAAAAAGTCGTGAAGAATTCTAGGTATTTTTAATATTTCAAAGGAAAAGAATGTTTGATTCTAGACAATTTAATTAGCTATCTCTCTCTCTCTCTCAATCAATTCAGAAAGTGATTTTTTATCTCTGTTTTTAGCGATAACTTCGCTGTTTTGATCCAAGAATATTTTTGATGTCAAAATTTAAAACAGATTTGCCATCCTTCAGGATAATCGAACAATTTTTCTTTTACCTTCTCGTGTAATCTAACAAGCATGTTACAGAGGTCGAAAGGAAAATGTTAACAGAATTTTCACTCTAAATCGAAAATCTTGTAGAAAGTGTGTTGAAGATGGAACAAAGAAACGTTCTACAAAATATCGATGAAATAGCTTTAAGGGATGACTAAGGGCCTGTTCACATAGGAGTACGGTAGCAGAGCGTTGAAGGAAAGATGACGTTGAGACGAAAATAAACCAATCATGGGCGTTAAAAATTTCGTTGCTAATCGTTTGGAGGTTTGTCATTGGTTAAATATATTCCAATACTTTAACGCTCCGCTACCGGACTCCTGTGTGAACAGGCCCTTACAGGCAACTTAGGGAAAACTTCCCACGTATTAATCTACAATAAGTTATAAGAATGGCAATATGTTTCGAACTAATTAACATTTCATCGTCAGGCCGAGGAACATTGGATCGCTATGAGCCATTCACAAATGCGAGAGTTGTCGATACTCTCTAATTAAAATAGGGAGCGACAACCGAAAATTCTAGAATAAACAGAGTGGGAGGTGGGTTTCGACCGAAAGCGGAAGGAAATGGGGGGGGGGGGGTTATAACCACCAGACAATACACGGAACAGCCCTAACTAACAAATAAGACAGGGAAATTGAAAAAAGGCGGGAAAATAAGCTGAGAAGACGGAGTAATTAATGCAAAGGAGTAAGAATAAAATTAAGTAGATCAATTTCATACAAATATATTTCCATGTAATACATAAAGATAACATAGACATGTCATTAACTAAAACAGAAGAGTTACTATAAATAGCGAAGTTTTCAAGAAAATCTAATTCAGAAGTGCCGAAGTGTACCTCGAAAGGAGTTTTTGACCATATACTTTTAAAGATGGAAAATGAGAAAAAATTACATTCCATATAAATAGAAATGAATAGTGGTATGCGATAGTTCCACAGACTATATACCGAAATAAATAAAATAAAAAAGTGCTGTACTGAGGGTTTTATTAAATTTCATTCCAAAAGATATATAATATGGACTTTAGCAAATTAAACTAAAAATGTGCCTTTTAGAGAATTTTGTCTCCTAAACGCCCATTACGTTTGTGGTGTTTCCGGAATCGAACTGAATGGTTTATCCTTCAACAAGAAAAACAAAACTTTTGTACAACATTTTTTTGGCAAAACCTGAAGTAAAACAAAACAACCGTTTAAAGCGACGATTTTGGAGTCGGAGAAAAAGTGACAGACAGTTGTTTTTCTTTCGTGTTTGTTCCTGGTGTAAGTTGAATTTAATGTTCATTGTTACGTGATTAAACGTATTTAAACGTTGAACTGATTGTGGATACGTTCCCAACTACCACAGTGTTCTTCAAAATTAAAGATTTTTCTTTTATTCAAACTATCAATCTTTCGTTTAGAATATAGATTCATCTTATTCGAAAGACCTTAAAATATTCCCGCTTCTCGATTTGCTAAGGATAAACAGCGACAAATCTTCTTCAGTCTAGAATTGTCAGTCACCCATCATCAACGAAGGGTCGCATTTAAACCTGGAAGAACATTCAAATATTTCAAAACATTATGAACAATATTTCCCAGACGGTTACCTTTTACTATTTCATGCATTTTTGTTTTCTTGCTTGTTTGCTTGTTTGATTTTTTTATTATTTATTTATTTATTTTTAACTAAAAGGAGAGTTTCATGAATATATCTGCTGTATTCTAATATTTAACCTAACGTTTGCTCAGAGCCTGACTAAGGCAGGGGCATACGGGGCAGTTGCCCCGGGCCCCCACATCAGAGGGGGGCCCCCAAATCGAATAGAAAGTTTAGTATTAAGTATTAAGTTCTTCATTACTGAAGTAGTGAAGCAGAGGGGGGGCCCCAAAGAAGTTTTTGCCCCAGGCCCCAATTCGGCTAAGTCGGGCCCTGCGTTTGCTTTAACTTTAATAATGTTGTGTTGAAGTTCTATCAAAAGATACCATAAAAATATTTAGTTTATTTTTTTAGTAAAAGTAGAGTTTTGTGAATATATTTGCTGCTTTCTAATATTTAGCCTGACGTTTGCTTTATCTTCAATGTTGTGTTTATGTTCTTTTTAAAAGGTTACCATAAAAATGATTTTATTACTGAGAAGAGATGTATTTAAAATTTGCAAATTTAGATTCCTTTATTTTTAATTTTGATATTTTTTATTTTCTATGAATCCTGCAAATTTATGAACGTATCTTTTATAAAGTTATTTATGAAATAAAAAATATTTTACTTAAATTTTTTTTCAATGACATCAAACTCCGATGCATTCCTTAAAAATGAATGGAGGAAATATTTTTAACTTCGATCTTTTATTTTGAAATAGGTAAAAATAAAAATCAGTATACCCAAATCTTAAAAAAGAAAAAAAATAGTTTAATGGAAAATGGTTCCGAAGACACATCTTTATTTGTTTATTTTTCTCTGCTCGCGGTTCGTCGTGAAGCCGCGTCGCCCTTTGCCTCTTCGTTTCAATTTCGTTATTTAATTAAGACGTCCTACCCAATTCTAAATTGGGTTTAAAGTTGGCATGGCAACCGATCTGGAGACTTTCCTTTTTATGTGCCTGCCGGTGTTTACTCTCCGCTCGTTGTTTACAGAAAGTTATTGCCCAGTATCCCTTCACCGCGGAAAAGAGAGAAAAAAAACTGAAAGATAAAAAAAAATGAGGTTCTAAAAATTGGAATTTCGTTGCCTTAAATGCTATTTTTAGTGCAAAATCGAAATTTTATGCTTCATATCTCACGCTTTGAAAAATAGCGAACAGCTTTCAATAGCAATTTTAAAACCATTGGGATAGTAACAAACATTAATTTATTTATTTATTTATTTTGCTGAATATAATACGTACTAGAATGTGTGGATGTACTGCTTTTTAGTCGATGTCTTATTGATTGAGGGAAAAGCAGGGTTAGGTTGATCAACGATAGGAAGCTTGCTTCAGTGGTTAAAATATCGGTCCGAAATGTCGAAGGTGTGTGATTTGATTTCGGGCCCTCTGGCCGTATTAATATTTTAATGGTTGGTTAATTGATTGAGAGCGCTACAGTCAGCTTTTGCTACATAAGGGTTACATAAGGGATAGACTAAGACCTATATTTTAACACGCCAAGTCTACGTTGGTCCCTGCGGAACAAAAGGTTCGTCAGTCAAATTGGCGATCTGGCATTCTCGTGCCCTGCATCTCGTTATCTCGTTTATACTTTGTGTGCTCATGCGTTGCCTGGACGAGAAGTCGACCACAATGGGCGTAACTCTTAAGGCTGCTGTGTACTAACCCTATTGGATTCGCTCACCTATGGAGAACCTATGGAGTTACTACCTATGGAGAACCTATGGAACCTAATGTTAACCTATGGAGAAAATGTGTCCAAGGATAAGCTGACTGGGATTGAAAGATTTTTCTTGAAAAATTGCACTCCGTAATAGAGAAAGAAATTTTACACCGTGGAGCATTTTTAGTTTAAAAAAAATGTAAAAAAATTTTTTATTTAAATTATTTGGGGAAAAAATCTGGTATAGTGTATTTTAAACGCTCCTCAATTCGTTTCGTGGACGAAATTTATAAAATGAATCCAGTAGCAAGGTGTTGAAAAGCTCAGGCTCTCTGAAAATGCCATTTTTATTGGATTATCAGCATTTATGTAGCTGTCAATAGTAGACACATTTTCTCCATAGATTAAGATTGAGGTGAGCTATTCTAATATGGTTAGTACACAGCAGCCTTAATGTGCTAAAGCTGATTCCAAAGGGCTACAAACATCTATACCAAGAATGGCACTCGAACCCACACTTAACAGCCGCGCCCTATAACCATTCGGCCATCACCTGGCTTTGATTTTAATGTGAGGGAATATATATGATTAAGTGCATTGTTAGGAGGGGTTTTTCAAGGGATATGAATATTCTGTTCTAAAATTTTTAAGCCTACAAAGTTTTAAAATTTTAAGCTTACGAAATCGATTTACTTACATAAAACTTGTGTAAAACGCAAAACAGGAACACCTAGCTTCTTAAAACCTACATTAGAAATTAAGAATAGCAAATAATCTCTAACAATTAATTATAGCTCCTCAGATGGGAGCATTAAGTGGTATTTCCTTTATAGATGTTTAAAAAATGCGAAAATCATTAAACTCCTAGATATAAATTAGGGAAGCAACAAAGTTTTCCAGATCTTCGTGGGAATCGACTGGTGCGTAAACAGGAGAGGCGTCTTACGAAGTCCTACTGGCTTCAAAAGACTTCTTTTTCATGACTAAGGAGCTGCCGACACGTTTATTTATATTTTTTCCAACAGAATCAACAATGAAATTAAATTTGATATGTACAGGAATAATTAGATTATCATGAAATTTTAAAAATCATTTCCCTGTTCTATGCAGTTGTGGAAGAATCTGGTTCTCGCTTAAATATTTGACCTGTTGCTAACATTTTAAATGCTCCACCTCAGATTCTATAAAACATTTAAAATGTGCGCCCGATTTCTTGTTCTGCTTCTCAACTATTACCATCCTAAATTGCGACATAAATTTATAGAATTTAAAAGCTAACCATTTTACGCCAAATTTAGATCTAGATATCTCCTAAGATCTTTATATCTGGTCTTAGGAACTCCCTCAAATGACAGGAAAAATGTATAACGCATCACTAGGTAATGACAGTTTCCTGTTGTATATAAGTTCAATATTCACACATATATACGTATGGATGTATAATTTAAACGTGACTCGAAAATTTACTCTCTGGTTTTATTAAATTTTAACCTATTCTCATATGTATTTATAAATCGCATAAAAATAATTTTTTAAAAATGTATTGACAAAAAATGGTAGGCATCTTTTGCTGTGCTACATCTACTTACCTTCCTTTTGAATTTTTACAATATGATTTCTATCTATGCTCAATGCAATTTAATTGTTATAAATAGTAATAACAATTAGAGAAATAAAATATGTTTAAACGATTTGTTGAAAACGATAAATTCATCACAAATATCATCTTTGAAAATGTTATTCCCGAATATTATATCTGGTCGTTAAAAATTAAGTAGATGCAAAAAATTAAGCGCTGTCTCTTGCTTGTTTGTAACGTTACTAAAGGAACTGTGACGGCAAGTACACCTTGTGATGATAAACGCCAAATTTAGAAGGAAGTTATTTTGGGATAGCTGCAAATTTCAATTTTACATTAAGTTTAACCCATAACAATAGAAATTTTAAAAGATGATTTAAAAGTACCCCTTTTTATTCTTTATACCAAGTTGTCACTATGAAAATTTTAATCGCCAGTCCTGTTCAGTTATTAAGTATAAATTTTAATAGGAACACAGAATTTGATTTTTTCTTTTACTATGTTTGTTGCTCAGCCTATGAGACTGTTGACGATCTATCAAGGTATGTAAGGTCTTTTAAGTAAATATGCGATATCTTTATAAGCAGCCATATAATATATTTCTCACTGGTATCATCTCAGATTCCATTAGATCTAGTAAATGTACATATGTTTTGATTCAGGTTACTTATTGACTCTTTAAAGATCTACAACTGGCAACCAGTTTTGTATTTTGTCTGTGATGTCTCATTAATCTTCATGTTTCTTTGCTTTCATCTAGGCACTGCCGCATCCTTCCGAGAGCTATCTTTCATCATTGAGCCCGTGGATGTCATTGCAGTCCGCGATGGTCCGGCTTTGCTCAACTGTTCAGCCAAAGGACCCACGTCACCAAAATACGATTGGAGGAGAGATGGGTCCACTGTTCAGTTCATCGGAGATACTAGAAGGTATAGTACTTGGTGATCTAATAATATACCAACAATCCTTAAAGGAACAAGATAGCTGGAAAAGAATTGTAAAAACTTTCTATTAAAGGTCTATGACTTAATAAACTGCAGGTCAAGTTTAATACATTGAAATTGACGGTTGGTAACTGCACCCAGTGGTAATTTTTTCTTCAGAAGATATCACTAGAAACTCTTTTACTGCTTATGAACTATGAACGGTCATTATTAAGGGCTGGAATATAGAAAAACCGTAATTTTGCACAAGTGAATATTCAGGTATTTTCTTATTCAGATAATTAAAATTATCTTTTAAGAAACTTTGAGTTGTAGACCAGCGGTTCTCAGCCTGGGGGGCGCGCCCCCCTGGGGGGGGCCGTAGAAGAATTTCAAGGGAGGCGTGAGTTTTTTTTTCCAAGATTGAACGACCTCCTCGGTGATAAAAAAAAATCTCCCATTGCAACAGATAAATGAATTGAAGGACCTTATATCAGGGCATTTGGTAGCATTGCAAAATGAAATTGCAGGCTATTTTCCAGATATTAGTTCAGAGAACTGGGAGTTTAAGTTGACAAGAGATCCTTTTAAAATCGACGTGGATGTACTTCCTGATCATATTCATGAACAGGCAATTGACCTATAATGTGATTCTCAAGCAAACGCGGAATTCAGTATTAGCATACATAAAGTCAAAATATCGAGCAAAGCTGGACGTTGAAAGTGACCTTAGGTGTGCTTTGTCACAGTTACAACCTAATATTCAAAAACTTGTCAAGGACAAACAGTGCCAGTTCTCTCACTAATGTTGTGAAAGGGACTGGTATAACATACCAACCTCACCTAGATCCTTGATTACCTGAAACATATTTGATCTGTATTTAATTCTTTGATTTCATATCTTCTAATAATATGATGTTCCAAATTAAGATATGTGTAGTAATATTAAATTTTGTGTATGAAATTATCTATTCTATATTTTCATTAAATAACCAGCTTCAGTTTCAAATTCCGATTGTACTACTTGCATTGACCACATATGGCGGTGGTTGGGGGGGGGGGGGAGGCGTGACCTCCCATCAGGGTTCAAAGGGGGGCACAGAGCCTGAAAGGTTGAGAACCCCTGTTGTAGACCAAATAACACATTTTTTGTAACCAATAACCTCTAATGGTTATGATTGTCCCTACAAACAAAAGGAAAATCATCACATTTTCCTCCTTTTTAATAGTTGCCAACAATTAATTATGTATTTAATTAAAGTACAGCAAAAGACCCTTCACTTCGATACAATACTGAAATTAGTTGGAACACCCCATTCCCTATTAGTAGTGGATAATCGAGTCGGAGATTAAAGAATATACTACTAAAATAATAGCTGCGAATGAGGCGTATACCAAGCTATTTCTTTCATGTACAGTGAAATTTGTTTCAGAGACCTCATTGCCTTCCGTAAAAGTGTTTTTCTTCTTTTTTTTTCAGATCAATCATGTCGAACGGCTCCTTGTACATAAACCAAGTTCATCACACGCGAAACGAGCGCCCCGACGAAGGCACTTACCAGTGCGTAGCCTCTATCGAAGACATCGGAACCATTGTCAGCAGACCAGCCAAACTTCAAGTAGCAAGTTAGTATCACTAAAATATTTTTCTGGTTCACATGACGCAAGGACCGATTGAAAAGCACGGAAACCTATTCCCCACAGGTGCAACATGGGTCCCAGGAATATTTCTTTATAATTTTGTGTTTGGCCGACCAGAGTTTCGACATGAATTCTGGCGAAAAACCGGTAATGGTGCGACGTGTTTCCTGGTCTTCATCACACGATATCAAAAGCAGTCGCATGTCTCTCGGCATGACAATCACGTCTAAATCTGGTATTCATAATGAACCGGTACGCAATAGTTAATATTGTGAGAGTTCGGGAAATCGGAATCTAAAAAAAGTTTGCTAGTAGGAGACTCTCTACAAGACAGAATTTAAACACATGACACACGGAACAGGTCGCACCATTTCCGGAGTCTTTTCTCAGATTTCGTGACGAACCTTCGGTCAGCTAAACAGGATTTGTTTCCAGGCTTCCAATTTCACCAGTGGAAGCCTTAGTCTCAGTACTTTTCAATGAGCCAGCGTACAATTAAAACTAGCAATACTCTCGTCGTGGCTCAAGGCCAAGGTCTTTTTTCGGTTCCTACTATTAGTTCACACTCTCTCTATATATATCTTGTTCAAATTTTCAATCGTTAATAAAAGTACTTTTTATTCATCCACTCAAGTTCAAATACATTTTTTAAACTTGTAGTGGATGACACTTGATGTTAATACAGTTTTTTCAAATATTAATTCATTAATTAAATTTAATTAATCAATTTTAGTTTTAGACCTAGAGCGTCTCTTGCTCTTGAATAGTAATTTCCCTCTTGTTACTGTGTAAACGGTAGCACTGCGGTATCGCGGGCTTCTCCCGTCCTGTATTTTGCGAGATCGAATCCCCAACCTGACAAACTTTTTCTCTCTCTTTCCCCCCTCCTAATCTCGCACAGTAGGCAAGGTTCTGGCAGGCAATCCATTTTTTCAATTCCTACTATAAGTTCACCCTCAATTTTTTCTTTGTTGACCTAAGTAGGAATTGACTTTAAAAAAAAAAATTTATATATTACTTGTTTAAAAATAGAATACGAACTTCCCTCTTAGCCACTGAAATGATCATATTATTCATAGAGCACGCTACAGTTGATTATTCGCCAAACAAACGTATTTCCTCGTTGCAATAACTCCCAGTATTTTATCTATACAGTAGACAGAGTCGCACACTATCATGATTTAAGAAAGTCCGGAATAAAAGAGCTTTCTGTAGTGAATTTTGCTAGTGACAAAACTGGTGATGACTACCCGCATAATATTTGTTGGCCTCTTAAAAACTAATAGCCCAGATTACTAGAGAAATTAAAGCGACTGTAAAGGTGGTTCATAGTTATTAGATGGATGATGGAACAGTATCGCAAGTTAATTGTATATGACACGTGTACAGAAAAATATGATTCTCATTTGTAAATTTCTGTTTGTAATTTCAAACGAAATCTCAGCTTTACATTAAAAACTTCATTAAAAAAATACTTTAAGCACAAAGTCAGCTCTACAAACTCTCTAACAAATTGAAATAGATGTAAAAAACTGGCTTGTATTTTGAAACATCTTCAGAAAAACTCATTTGAAGTAAGCAAGAAAAATATAACTAACAACACAAAGTTGATAACTATTGATGTCTAACTTTAAAAACACTCAGAATCAAACAGAAATTGAAGTTCTAAGAAGTGCGATTCGCACATAACTTCTGGACAAGTTTAATTGACTTTATATTAAATATGATAATACTTCCGTAGCAAAAGAACGCGTTTATAGTCATAGAATCGGTGACATGGCCATAGTAGAAAAATTGTTTTCAGCATTTCTCACTAAGGTTTTTTCTTAATAATTTCTTCATTATCATATCTATTACTCATTGTAGTATTTTTAATACAATTAGAGAGGACTATGTTTGCCTTGCATTAGTCGACGTTAATAAACTTTGCTAATAAACTGCTGTGTTCAATTCCTTTGATGTTTCACTTTTTTGAGTCCCTTAAATACGGTCAATATTATTTAGGGTTAATATTAAGGACTTAGATCTAGGCATATTTCTCACTCTCGCAGAAATCTTGCAGCCCTAACTCCGCGAATGTGAAGACGTAAAATTAAAACCAAATAATGTTTACAGAAGACATAAAAATAATTTGCATTTAAAAACGTGAGAATAAATTTACTGTAAGTATTTTTTATGTACTCGGTTAACGGGTAGTAGTTGGGTTAAAAACTTTTTTGAATATCTTTTATTATGATACATAAGCATAAAAATATAAAATACACGTGATCTGTCCCCTATCCGCATGTATAGGCATTCCATCGAACGTACGTCGATATTCACCAGGGACGCATATTATCGACGCTTTAACCGGAATACAAATTTGCAGGCTCCCAGTTTGAAATACTAATAGAATGGCTGATACGAAAGGAATATTTAGGTGGCAGATTCAAAGAGTGGTAAATCGCTATGAAAATATTCTTCTGTATTTCCGGCTTTCTATGTTTTTTTCTTTTTTATGTTAAACAAAGAGTCGTTTTACCGAACAGATGGTTAAATTAGCCCGTGAATCAGCAAAGATTCTTTTCTAAACTAATCCAATTCTATCGTCGATAAATGAAAATAAATGAGTAAAGATTAATAAGTGTTTTAACTTGATGCTTATATAATATTCGATCAGATAGCATTTAGAGACAGCAAAAAGATGTCTCCGAGAAATAACTTTAAAGGTGTACCTTGAGATTGGATTGAATCCTAAAAATTAGCTCATATACTATATCGTCACCTGAATGCAAGAACTAGGTGACTCCAAAAAAATTATTTTTGAGATATCTGGCTATTTATAGATAAATTACATAAGAATTGAATGCAATAACTAGACAACTCTGCTTGTAACCTAATGCCATCTGTTGGCTAGTGAAATAATTAGACAAACAGAACGACGAGTATTTTCTCACTGCAAGAGGTAGACATTTGAGATCTTCAAGAACTTGAAGAATCGAGTTACCTAGTTCTTGAAATCAGGTGACGATATTAGCTATAATGAACCTGAAAGTTTGTAATTGTTCATTATTCGTTTTCTTAGTGTGAAGGATAAAGTCACTGTCCGTAATTTCATATTACGAGTATTTCATTTGCTCGTACAAGTATTGTACCTTAATAAAACACCTTAAGTAAAAATTTAACAATGGGATTAATAATAATAACCGCCACATTTATGAAGTTCGCTTCAACGGAGATAACAGGCTATAATTTGTTAGTTTCCATTCCTAAACAATTGAAACATCTGATTTGAGAGAGAAAAAAATGTTCTTAGTTTTGATATACTTTTAAGACATCCACATGATAAATATTAAAGAAAATATATGACAAAGATATCAAAATTCTATTTACCACCAACATATTATTCTGTTGTTTATATGTTTTCAAAGTTTTTCTGATGTGGCTTTTATTTAATTATAAAGGTAAAGAGATAGGTTGAACCGTCTGGGTGTATGTATAATTGTGCCTGAGAGAGCGGTGATCAGTACTGAATTGTAAGTCCTATTCATAGGATCATATTGAAAGTGTGAATAGACCTGTTACTATTTGAAAACTAATTGTGTAATCTCCTACATTTGTAAAGAGGATTCAAACATCTTCTAACTTTTATAACTGTTAAACCTATTTCAATAGTTTCATTTTAAAGGAATATCTATTATCATTTTCTAAATAGTGCTTAAGAATGGAAATTTTCATCTTGAAATACGTAATAATGCCTTTTTCTGGTTAACACATTGTACTCTCTGATAGCGAAAATTATTTTATATTTTATAATCCATTCAAGAAAATCCTCTTGTGTTACTGTGTACTGCAGAAATTCAAAGCAAGCGTACGTTAATGATTCATAATAATAGTATTTAAATTTATGGAAACATCAAGAACTGTGGTATTGATTTATTTAAGTAATTTTGTTGTTTGAAAATTCAACGCTGCAATGTAAACAAACACGTTCATTTAAAATAAAGGAAAAGTCGAGTCAGTTTTCATCTAACACTTTACATTAAAATTTAAAATTTGCTAGGTAATATCTGGACAACAATAAACGTGTTTAAACAAAAAAAATATTCGTCTAACACAAATAAAGTGATTCCATACAAGATTACACCTCTCCTACAAGACATAAATATGACTCCTAAATTATCTAAATACATATTCCCACTACATTGGAGCAAAGCAAATATTTGTTCCCTTGCAATTTACCTTCCAATGCGGAAATCAATATATCTTCTAAGTAGTACTGCGAACGAAATTAAATTTTATGTTGTATAGATTTCTGTGATTTCCCATGTTTAAATATGGCTTCATCGATATGGAAAAATACCAGATTAATTATCTTGAACACATAACCTGCGTCTTAATTAATGCTTGAAACTTTTAAAAATCTTTTAACTGCTTGATAAACGTTGTGCCGTGGCACAAGAATTTTGGTTCTCTATTCCCGGGCTCTAATTTTAATTATTGGTGTTTGCTTATAGCTGGAATCGTTGGAAACAAATATCACAATCTTTAATTCAATTTCAGTTAAGTTAGATTGTACCTTTTAAACAAACAATTTTAAAATCTCGGGTTTTAGCGAAGTCAGAAATCACCAAATCATATTTTCCCTGTAGAATTCCTTTTATATTATTTTAAGTGAAGTCATTAGAGATATGTTGCAGATAAATTAATAAACTCGCGGCTATTTATTTTCTGTATCATATGTGTAATTTATTTCCGTACATTTGTGTATTTCCCTTTATGCCGTAACAACTAATATCTAATATTTAGAGCCTCAGCTTTGTGATGCACAATTTGAAGTGCTTTAATTTTATACCTCTCTATAATTGAATCCCAAACTGACACATTTCTTACTAAAAAATTAGCATAAGTAAATTAATTAGATTTTGAATGCTTCATTCTAGCTCAATGTGAACACCACTAATTTAGCAGATATGCTTTTTAAACACACCTTTTATCGATCAAAATTATCCATAGTAATAGTTTCCGGAAAGAATATGATCATGAATTATGTTCATGAAAATTAGCAGAATAAAGCATATAAATTTATGCACGTCGAAAAACTTTTAAAGCATCAATAACAGAAAAAATTCATTTATTTAAGTAAGCAAATCTGTCTACATATTCATGCAATCTTTAAATTACATCCTTTGTGGTTTAACGCCAAAATTCATTCTGAAATATTTTGAATGTACTTTCATCCATTTTAAAAGTTAAAAATAATAGAGAGCACTACTTTACATCTTTAATGGGATTTCTTTTACAAATCTACATTTTAAAAGTAGAAATAATTTTTTTTCCAATATCTTTTTCATTATGGTTACCACCAGAGTATGCCTTTATATCGTTTACAGGAATGTTTTTAACATCCAAGGTATATTGTTTCAATAATTTTCAGTGTTCCGAGTTTTTGGTTGTTGAAGTAGACGCTCTAGAAGAAGCTCTGAAGTAGGAGAATCTGGGGGGAAGAATCCAGTGAAATAAAACAAGGTCTTAATGAGCAGTGTTACGCATTTAGTTTTTGATAATTTTAATTTTCGGCTCAGTTGAAAGGGCTGCTTTTCATATGTCTTTGTATTTTTCCAGTTAATTAAGTTCGGTTTTGTGAACCAAGGTTGTAGAAGTTCACTACATATGGATTGCATTAAATGTAGAATTGCTCTCTCTAAGTAAGTTTTCCTTTAACCCTTTCAAGGGCAACAACCTTCCCCTTTTGCACGGCGCAGATTTTTTCCCTGATTTTTTTAACCTAAAGAATCTTGAAAAATTTTCCAATGAAATGTTGCAAAATATTTTTACTCTTTAAACTGATAACAGATGGCATTACTAACTATTTTTCTGCTCATTTAACTGGAATACACTGAATGCAAGGGAAAAAGACATGTTTTAAGCGTTTGCACTGTGCAAACGGCGCCCCTCAAAGGGTTAAAGCCTCTATGTACAACATCCACTGTACTTAACGCACTTTCAAACCCTTTTACAGACCTGCCGAGATTTGACGAGCAACCGCACGACGTTACCCTCTACCCAGGACAGACAGCATACTTCCCGTGTTCTATACAGGGGCATCCCCCGGCTGAAGTCGCATGGCTCAAAGACGACCGCGCCGTTCAAATTGACATCGATGAACGGATGACAGTCCTGCCCAGTGGCGCACTGGAGATACGGAGGGTGCAAACATCCGACAGTGGAACTTACAAATGCAACGCATCGAACGCTGAAAGACACAGAATCAGTTCGACGGGAACGCTGACTGTCAGCCTAGATTATGGTGAGTGGGTGTAAAATAATTTGGGAAAGACTAAAAATCTAGAAATAATACTGGAAACACTATTTATAACTTATCTCTAAAGAACAACTTCGTTACTTAGATGTTGCATTTTAGTAAATTAAATTTCTCTAACCCACATTCGATTGATTCCTCGACCGGGATTAAAATAATTAAATCTCAAGTGAAGAAGTCTTTTTAACCGTTGTTTATAAAAAAAAAATATTCAGATCACGCTAACGATCTCAGATATTATTAACAGAATTATATTTGTATTTTGTAGGATGTTTTAATTTCAAAAATGTAAAGGTCCCTTTTCTAGACATGTCAGCGTATCTGTCCGGAAACCGTATATCTACTGGAACTGTCAATGTCAGTTGTAATAAAACGTATGGTTTCAACAGATTTCTATGCAAAATTCTTCTCATTTTGAGTGCTAAGAGCAATTTTGTAATAGAATTGTAAAAACTCTCTAATGAGAACTGCTAGTTTATCAATTTAATTACTGTAGAACTGTGATACAAGTAAAACAAATACTAAAACGAGTATTCGTTCAAAACTTAACTACACACGAGGCATCCGCATCGGGCCAAGGCTTTCTTTTAGAAAACATTTAATGTTTTCTGAAACATTTGAAAACGAATTGTTTAAAGCTTAAAACAAGGTAATTTAAGTTCATTACCAAAAGTCATAAATAATTTGCTAGAATTAACCATGCATTTAATTTCCAAATATATCTCGATAGAGAGAATTCATCGTTATTTAGAGCAAACTATTGGTTGCATATATGGTAATTTAGAATATTTAATAATTTTAAAAACTCGGGTCCTGGGTTTAAGATCTTGACTATTATTTACATAATACATTTGAATTCAGAAATTGTTGTTGAGTGCTTAGTCAATGCTGCTCTATTCTTGTGGTGTGTCACCAATTGTAAAACATGAGTGAGAAAACTTACTCTTGGTTTGCTCTTTATCTAAGAACGGTGCTGATAGAAATAATTGAATCACCACCCTCTTACCCAAAAGACTTATTAAAAAAAATTACGTAATATTTCGGGGAAAGTTGGCCTCCATGTTAAGACTTTTCTCTTCTCCATGCACGTCTTTTCTCTATCGACTATTATATTGACAAGTTATCTCAACCGAGTCTCAATACAATCGTTGTTCTTATTTCTGCATTGACTTTGAGTAGAATATCACTGACTGCAATTATATTTGAATAAATTGTCAAAAAGCATTATTCATGGATTTATGTTAAGTTATGAGAGAGCACTTCATATTTTATGTAAAAAAATGTAAACACTGGAATTAAAAACTCTGTATCAAGATTACTACCTAATTTTCCAGCCTAAATTATTTAATTTAGTATGAAAGGTGAAGTAATCTGTGCCAATCAAACATGCATTCTCTTATCTTTCATTGACGTTTTACATTCCGGTCGATGGCCGAATGAATGGCTTGGACGCTGGCAATTGAACCAGAGCCTTTGAGTTCGAGTCCCATTGTTGGTATGGATGTTTTCAGACGTTCTAATTTGGCTTTTTACTGTATATGTGGGTCTAGTTGGCCTTTGAGTAGCAAAAGTTGGCCATAAGACTATAAACCAACCTTGACAGGTTTCATACGAGGTGCAACCTGTGAAATATGTTGGACTCAGGGTAGCGAAATATAGAAGATATACAAAGTCCAGTCTACTGAAATAATAACACGTTTATTAGAGTCTTGATTAGATAATTTTTACACTATGTACAAAAGTCGTGAAATAGCCTGTAGACATAGAGGGAACTGGCCTTAACAGTAGCCCGAAATTTCTAACAAGAAGTCAGCAACAAAACACAGTTAGTCCAAATGTTCCAAGGTTGGAATAACGCTTTCGCGGGATGCGGATATAACAGACCGTGCTGGTCTCAAAAGATGCGTGGTGATCTCTTAAATACCGGAACTCTCCTGGTTCCTATAAATTATCAGTCAGAGGACTTAGAAGGGTCGGCACGAAGCCTCTAGAGCGTTCTCCTCTAAAGATAAAATACCTCCGGGATGGAATGTAGCGATCGGTCGGGTTAGGACCTCTGAGAAATGGTCTTCTCTGGATGAGATTTGATCCAAGTCTGAATCTCTTGATTTTTTCTCTCCCCTTCTCTCGAAAATTTCGCTCCCAGCCCCGTGGCGGGACTTATCCTTCGGTTGATCGGACGACAGCTGTGACGCCAGGGTTCTCTCCCCTGATTGGTTTCGTCGATGGAGGCTTTTTCGAACTGCTGACTGTGGCGACCCTTAGTTAACGTTCGTTACGGGCGTTGCCTGGGCGTGACTCTTTTCTTTTTACGTCATGCCGTAGACTAGATGGCGTCGGGTCATAGAAATTTGCCTGGTTCGCCTGCGAAGGGTGTTATTCTTCTGTCTGGGGTGACGGTTTATTGAGAGGTCCTTAATGGAACCTCACACCTGGTACCAAATTTCTTTAGTTTAAAAAACAGCTCTTCTTAATTAAACTAAAAAGCACAAAAAGATATCATTTCGACAATGGTACAAATGTGTAACAAGATAGAACCTTCTACTACAGTTTAATATGTTAATATATTTTAGCCCTATGATACTACATAGGTGTTGCCGTTAATTATAAAATCAATAATTAATATTAACTGCAATGGTGATATTTTACTGCCTATATACCTATGACATTCGAATATATGTGCAAATTTAGTTCTTTCGCATATTTCACTATTAGACGTAATTTAATATTTTAATTCCTGCATTTTTCAGCCGAGGCCAACAAGTTGTCTTCCCCACAGTTCATTGCTGCTCCTCGAAGTACCTTCGTTGTAGAAGGGCAAAGCATCACTCTTGATTGCGCGGCCAACGGAAACCCACCACCGAAGATAACCTGGCTTAAGGACGGAGCAACAATAGATTTGCAGTAAGTTCATTCCTAAATAATATTATGAGTATATTAAATGTTAGTATATATGGGAGACACTGGTGGATATCTTTTAAACTTCTCAGTGCTATCTATCAACACACTATAAGATAATTTCATACACGTAGAAGCTTTGTTAGGTTATGAAATGTCTCAAAACTGAATGATGATTAATTTTTATATGGTTTCCTTCTAATATAATATGATCGCGAGTTAAATTCCTTAGACCATCTTTCCATGGGCAAGTCACTCACGAAATCATGTCTTATGTCAAAACAGTTTATGGGGAACTCCATTTTTAAGAAAAAACTATAGTTCGCGTTATCTTTCATTAATACATGGTGGATAATTGAACCAATACTGGAACTTCCATCGTGATTTCCCATTTTGAAAGTTCGAGATTTACAGAATAGTATGCAACCAGTGTCAATAAGCCGTTATAGCACGACTTTCTAGCGTAATATGATTACGAGTTAGACCTCGTTTTAAATTCCTCCCCGTATATAACACATTTCCATTGACAATTGACCGTTATAAAATTATGTCTGGTCTTAATTCTCTATAAACATATCTACATGAACATAACATCTCTACATGAGAATCTCTTTAAAAAATTTAAAAATAAAAAACTTAATATGCGTTAATTTCTCCTAATATATGTATCACAATAGCAACGCGTAACTTCCATCGTGATGACTCATTTTGCAAGTCCGTGCTTTACAGAACAGAATGAAATAATTGCTAAGCCATTAACGCACCTTAAACCGTGAATTTACATGATTCCCATGAGATAGTCTTCCGAGAAAGTCATTCTTCTATTGCCGTGGGCGCAGTAACGCAACAGGGATTCAAATTAGACCTTTCACTAGATCTCATGAGAAATGATTGCCATGATAACTGTACCCTATTATCAGTTTAAGCATATTCTCTGCAGACTTCATGCAATGTTGATTTTGTTAACCTTTCCAATTATGATTTCAATTTTGACATGGTCTCTTATATGAACAGGGAAAGCTCTGACGACCGCCACCGTATTATCGGAACGGGCAGTCTGAAAATTGAACCTGCTAGAGAAGGGGATGACGGCACATACATGTGCAGGGCTGAAAATCATGTGGATTCTGTAGATGCTATTTCTACGTTAGAAATACAAGGTAAGATGAAATAAATTACGATGTAATTGTATAAATAATTTTATTTCCTCTCTCTCATTTCACAAATAAAATCATTTTTCTTCGTATGAAATGATTCCGCTTTGAAATCCAACAGTTTTTTGATCGTTGCGAACAATAAGTGGATGAAATACTCCAGAAGAATGCAATGCAAGTGTCGGAAGTCGAAACGCCATTAACAAGCTACTATATGAATGCTTTTACCCATTCTTTGCTTGACAAAAATTAAATGCTAAAAAACAAATCCAGAAAGAATGTGATTACTGAGACACACACTTTCAAGTTAAAGGTGGAACTTTTAATTTGAATAAATTCCTGAGAAGTAAATATCGTTTCCCAGAGACAAAATGCACTAGATGGAGTGAATAACCATTATTTTGTTTTAAATGATATATTTTCTAGATTAAATTGTTTTCAAGTACGCAATATTTGTAAGAAATGGTGAATCTCCATCTGCCATGGCCATTTTAAAGGCCGAGAAATAGGGTTGTTTTTAATCGTTTCATTGGGATCCTGTTGTCTATTCCTGAAATGAATTCTAGTGAAAAAAAAACCTTATTTATTACTTTATTAAAACATTTGCATGCAATAATAATTCCTTTATTATTTCCAGTTCCTCCTCGGTTCACCAAAAAACCGCAGACTCGCTATGCATACGAGAAAGAAGATGTCGAGCTCGAATGCGAAGTCTATGGAAGACCGGAACCTAAAGTTCACTGGTTGAAGAATGGAGATGTCATTGTTCAAAGTGACTATTTCAAGATGGTGAATGGTTATAATCTAAGAATTCTGGGTTTGGTTCGATCGGATGCTGGTATTTATCAGTGCTTTGCCACGAATCCCGCTGGAGCAATTCAATCTACTGCTCAACTTCTCCTTCTTCAGCCAGGTTTGTTGCTTCGTTCCTACTTATGGTACTGATAATAAGACAAACTTATCCTTCCAACCAGACCATTAGGAAGTGGTGAAGATATTATACTATTGGACGACACAATTAAGAGATGAGAAAGCTGATAGAATGGTACTCAATCCGAAAACTTTCACAAAATTAGGAGCGCAGTTTTTTCTAGTTGAAACTTATTTTATCTCATTTTATTAGTGCAATAATGAGCTTTGAAGCACTCGAATTTCTGGCACCAGCAGTTATATTTACTGATGCATTCACTTGTTTGATTATCTTTGATATTATTGCAGTTGTGTGTCACGTTACATAAAATTGGATACACCTTACATAGTATAACATACACAGTTTTGATTGAAATGACACCTTATATTAGAGATTGTGTAGCTTAATTTTTTTTTAAGCTCTGCCTCTTGCAATATGCTTTGAATAATTAGTTGCTTTCTTTCTTATGTCAGAAGAACCGATGCGTTGGGGAAAGAAATAGCGGTGTTGGATGAACTAAATTTTAAACTAAATACTTGAGTATCAAATGAATGCTAGTTCACTTTCTAGTGTCCCGTTCAAAAATTATTTCCATCACGGCTAGTTCCAAACAAAGAGCTAAGACCTTGGATTCGTACATTTACCTTAAAACTTACATTTTTGTTATGAAATAAAACTGTTTCGAAATAAAAGTATAGCGAACTTTAATAGTTGAGATGCAGATAACGTTTGGAAGTTATATAAGCTTTTCCTTTAAAAAAAAGGGGGGGCCATATAAGATTGGCATAATCGGTTCATTTCATGAATTTTGCGCTTAGAATTATTATTTTTTTGTGAAATGTATCAATTATTTATTATTCGTTCATTCTAAAGAAGTTTATAGAAGTATGTTCAGAAAGATTTTAGTAAAATATAAGTTACTATAAGAACTCATACATGTCTTCTTTAAAAAAAATGAAATTTTTGACAAATAATAATGTTGTAAGGAAAATAGATTTGGTTTTTATTTATACCAATAGCGATATTTGGACAAATTAGACATTTTATCAGTTAATTGTAATTTCAATTTTTCATCTCAAGTATCAATTCTTTTATTTTCTTTTGCCTTTATATTATTTTTTATTAGTTCATTTGTACTGATGCATTAATATGAATTAATAATAGTTTTTTTTCTTCTCGTTTCCTTTATCTTCCTCTTCAAATCAATCTTTGCCATATTAATTTTATCAACAACTTCAATTAACAATATACTTGAAAATCTTTGTTTACTGAACTAACTTATAAAACCTCTATTGAATTTCGCCTATTAATTATCATTTCTCGAACTCTCTGCCACCTGCCCCCTAACTCACTAGCTCCCCCTGTAGCAAAGCCTTCTTCTGTTCCTTCCTCAGGTGATGTTCCTCATGGTAAAGACGTGCCTTCCGCGCCAACCGGAATCACCGCGGCAATCGTATCGACTCGCTTTGTTACGCTGTCTTGGACAAAACCTGAGAAGTCCAATGGGAAAATAATCTCTTATTCCGTGTACTACAAAGAAACAGAGTCCACAAGGTAGGTGATTGTTAAATGTAAGACCTGTAGGTATTGTAGAGATACTAATTCCCTGTTTAATACTCGGAGGTCAGTACACACTATCTCTGCACAAACTAATAGCTATCCCGTATGTATCACTGACATGAGATAACGCAAAATCTCTACAGGTAACCCTCCTATAACACGGTAGATAGGTTCCTAGAAAATGCCGTGTTGTGTGAAACCGTGTTATATGAGACTCAGATACAATTAAAAAAAGTGGGGTTACGTTCTGAAAACTTATTAAAAAGAAACATTTTTTGAAAAATTCCATATAAGCAACTTAATTTTTATCGAAATATAAATGCATGTATAACACAAAACGAAAAGTAACAAAAAAATATTTTCATCCAATGCAACCTTTATTTAATAAATTTCTTCCTCATCACTGCTCAGTACAATCAAACGAGAACGATTTTTCGATTGAATGATATCACCTTCACTTTCAGAACCTTTTTCTTCATGAGATTTTTTGCACCATCTATCCTCTTTAAAAAAATCTATAATTTTGGTTTATTTGTTGGTTCTTACGAGGTCATTGTAGATTTACGGTACGGAGATAGACAATTTTGCAGCTACCTTTTGAATTTTCGGCTTCTTTCAGCGGAAGGGTCTGCATTCAAGAAAAACGATTCAAGATTTTCAGCTAAGCTTAGGCCTTCTTGTAATTTTATAGAGTTATAAATGAATAAATTATAATTTGTTTATACATTTTCATGTAAAGCCACTATAGTTCATCATTCCTTCCCGTCATTATTTTAAGGTAATTTAGTTTTTAAATGTGTTAAACAAAAATCATGTTATCTAGTGCTAGAGAAGTACAGTGTTGTACAAGGGTTTTCGCAATTTTTTTATCGTGTTAGAGCGAAACCGTGTTACAGGTTGCAGTGTTATTTGAGGGTTCCCGCAATTTATCTTATCGTGTTAGAGGGAAACCGTATTGTAAGCTGCCGTGCTGTAGGAGGGCTACCTGTATTCGGAGAAATAGTAGACATGGAAAATTAAGAAAATGCATAAAGGATAAGAGACTTTAATTGAACGGGGAATGATCAGGGCAGGACAAAACCACTAGGAGAACTGTTGCTTTTTGTAAAATTGTTCATATTCATGTAAAATTCTTCGTGTAAAACGTTATAGCAATTAAGAGAGTGGGACAGCAGACAAAAGCCAAGTTTTTGAAAGACATTACGTTGGGAGGACCACTGAAGTAGGAGATCTGTTCAGAAGTGGAAGCTGTGTTCTGGGAACAAGATGAAACGCTTCCTCTTTACCAAGGAAACGCAATAGAAATGAATTTGTGAAAGTTGCAGTTCTTACTAATCTTGTTTAACCACACCATTCTGATGGAAAAGTAAGGTGGCGGTGTGGAAATTTGGATTCTTCTAGCATCACTATAAGTCTTCAATATCGTGAGGACTACATTATTGTTTAAGGCATGTTTTAATGATTTTATGTTCATAGTGCAGGTTGTCTAAGCCCTTTGATTATTGTGGAACCCCGTTTAAGGGGATGGTGGAATTACAAAGCGATTTTTGAAATTTTTACCTCAGAGATATGAAATCTTGCATATATATTCATTAAAGTATAACTACGTCAAACACCTTATAAAATTTTATAAATATTTTTTTTAAAAATTCTTTTAAAAATTGAAATTTTTATTGTTTTTTTAATGCTCCTTGCGATCCAATTTTTAACTCCCCCCCCCTAATTTTGCATTTATATTGCTTATAAATACATTTTGAACAGTGTTATGTATTACTTTGTGCTTTTGTTGAATAGTTAATTTTTGGGAAAAGTTTTTATGCTTGTACTGTGAATTTTCGTGAAATTTTTGTATTTTTCTACACTTAAGTTAAACTTTGATAATCTGAATGATGTCGAAATCTGAAATGGATACATAAATTTATTTTGATGTATTAAAGGAGTCTTATTTCTAAATTTTATGAAATTTCGTCAAAAATTATGACGCAAGGAGCATTTTAAAGACTTGAAAATCTGGAAATGACTCATTTTGAAAAAAAGCCATTTAAAAGATGTTTTTGCACCTACCTTTATTACTTACTTTTCTAAAACCACCAAGTTTTCATTTTACTTTTCATTACATATTTTTAATGCATTTTATTCCAATATTTACGTATTTTAAAAATATTAATATACCAAAAAAATTCCAATTTTTGTTCGATTTTTGATAATTTCAAAGTCCACCATTCCCTTAACAGCTCTAAGCTATATCAAAGCCTTTATATGCCAAAGTGTGCCCCAACAAAGAACTAAGTACGTGGTCACAAATGGACTTGAGTGTTGATCTGTGAAAAACAAATTACGTTTTGTCTTCGTTTGAATGACAAATTACTTTTAAATAACCCTACAAAACTGAAACATTTTCTTTCATTGACTCTGCTTTCCCATGTAATAATCTGCTGTATATTTATTCGCTCTGATTTAAAAACTTTTCCATAGTTCTATATATATAAATCCTAAGCGTAATAAAATGTTTTCATCGTGTAAATCTGTAGATAGTTAATGAAAAACATGGTGAACAAAACTGAAAACACGAAGGACATTTTTTTTTCTTTGCATTGTTCATATGGAAAGTTATAGATGCTGGAATTCACTGAACAATATAACTATGAATTGTAATTTTTCATACCATCAACCATACCAGTAATGATATAACAAAACACGTGTGAATGCTATGCAAGTTAACCTAATTGTTATGACTAAAGAATCAAATTTTGAAAACTACTATGATTTCATGAGCCCAAAAGCTGCAATGTCGTTCCACAAAAGAGCCCATGTTTATGAACTGAATAAATTAACAACTCAAATTTTTGTCAAATTTCTAAATTTTCTGTCTCGTATTTGGAGCATAATAATTAAAAACCACAGATAAAAGTATTCTCTTATGACCAGATTTTAGTTGCGTCAAAATGCAGGCAATGTTCTATCCTGAGACATGTATGCTCATTTCAGGGAACGAGTGCTGAACACGACACGCAACAGTCTGGAAGAAATTAACATTCAAGGTCTACAGCCTGCCACTAAGTACCAGTTCAGAGTCGTCGCATATAACGAGCATGGACCTGGAGATAGTTCAGACGAGTTTACCGTAGAAACCCAAGGAGAAGGTCAGATTTCCAAGTTTTATTGATCTTTTTTTACAAATGTCTCCCATCACTTTCTACTAATATCAAAATTTATACATTGAAACATTCAATAAATACAGACAAAATCAAAGTTTAACAATAATTACCGCCTTTCATACATTCAGGCTTTCTGGTCACAAAAGACTGATGAGCTTCAGGATTTTAAAGATTAAAAATTATGCAAAATAAGATCGAAAAATTGCATGCAAATATACGCCTACAACATAAGATGCAATGTTAACTAAGTTTCCTATTTAGCTCTTGAACATAAATTTCTATTATGAAATGCTAGAAGAAATTAAACCTATTGAATTTCCTTGACCATTTTTTCTTTGAATTTAGGTAAGTTAATTCAGCTATCTTTGTAAGTTTTAAGCATTGCATTTAAAGGCCTACCTTATTTTCCAGTTAGTTTAAATAAACCAAAAATATGCCAGACATTTATGAATTCTAATACATATTTTATACCCTTTAGTGCATGTCCCGGGTCCACCCAAGAACTTAAAAGCTGTGGCCCTCTCTCCGACGTCGATCCATGTTTCCTGGGAGTCTCCTGAATCTGCAGGCGAATCCATACAAAAGTATAAATTGTTCTACATCGAAGATGGTGAGCATTATTCTCTGGATAGTTTTACAATGCTTAACTGGTTTAATCGCATGAACCTAGAAAACGTTTCATGAATGAAGTAAGGTCAAATCTCGCACCATTATAAACAAGCTCTTCAGTAACTTCAACCAATAATGATATGTTCAGCAGGTGATGGGACTTCATAGGCCTATCTAATCATCAAATCGATTTATACACGAAAGAACGCTCACTTGTTTATCCGGTACAGGGGACTAAAGCAATATGACGAATTCCTTACCTCACTCTTGAACGCAGTCTTTTCCGGTGTATATATATATATATTCATTCACGGCTATTACTCACCTTGAGACACCAGAAGCGCGGAGCAATTCAGATTAAGGAACCCCCACTGCTAAAGAATAATCAACTCAAGAAAGAAGAAAGATAGGTGTAGAAGGAGAGGATAGGAAAAGTGCAGGAAATTCGATAAGGGAATATGAATAGCCTGTATATTTCATAAATGATGAACCCCTGAGGAAGAAATTAACTGCCAGTATACTTTTGCGTGAAAGAAAATGCTTTGTGACACGCAAATTTTTAATTAGGAATTGCTAAGTTAAACGATAGAATATAATAGCAATAAGAAACGATAGTGAGATAATAGATAATAACCGATAGTTCTTTCACAATTTCCATCATATGTCCTCTTAACGAGATAAAACACTTGTCCACAGTGTCAAACTCAAATGATAAATGGCATAAATAAAAAATGCCATACAATGGTTTGGTTTTGGAGCGCTACGGTCAACTTTTTGGTACATGGGGACTAATTAGACCGGAACCTACAGTTTAAAGCCGATTCCGAACGGCTACAAACATCCATTCGAACCCACAGGATCTGAACCGAAGGCCAACGTCCTAGCCATTCGGCCATCGCCTGGCTATGATGGCCCTCACTAAACAATGATGACTCATCTAAACTTTCTGCCTGGGGTCCGTTGATCAGTTTAACTGACAATGGGTACTTCGTAGCTGTTGCTCAATTTATGACCATATATCTAACCAAAAAAAAAAAAGAACAAGTTTAAAGTGCAAGTTAATGCACTGGAGATGGAGTTAATGACTGAAGTGGTATTACACACCACTTCAGTCAGCTCAAAACAGCCGGACATGTTTACCTCTCATACAAAGACATTATCATCCTAACTAAGCAGTGTCAAAGCTGCGGTGTTACTCCTTGTGTTTGTATATTTGAAGGGCATTTCACGTTTGAAAAAAGGACGTGAGAGTAAAGTAAATTAAAATTACTGAGTGTTTTTCGAATTTAGCACGTGGGTAAATCTTTTTTATTTGGATATGTTAATGATTCACTGTTCATGCGATGTGTTCAAAATGTAACGATAAAGTCATATGTATAAAACATTTTATGTATTACAAGTACTACTTTACTCTATTTCATCTGCTGTATGTTAAAAACCTTTTTGATATAAGCTCGGGCAGTTTTTTTGAATTTCCAAGCTGTATATGCTGACCACTCAGCAATACTTTAACCGCTTTTCATCTAGATTTATACTAAAAATGCCTAAAAAAACCGTTACAGGAACTTCTGAAGAGCGTGAAGTGTCTACAACAGAACCTAGTCACACTTTGAGAGGTCTTCGGAAGTTTACCGACTACAATATATGGGTTTCAGCTTTCAATGCTAACGGCCCAGGCCGAAACTCTGACGATGTGACAGTAAAAACATTATCGGACAGTGAGTTTCTATTTTGAAATATACGTTGCAGTTGCAGTTTTTGTTATATTCTGAATGTGTATACCATTGAAAACTTTTTTTTTCCAGCTCCAAGTGATATTCCACAAAATGTTACAATAGAAGCTGCTAGCTCCACTGTAAGTTCATTTCGAACCTATTGAAAGTTAATATTTTTACATGATGGTCAGTTGTGGTTTTTTGTGCAGGGATAATTAGTAAATGATTTTAAAGCAATAAAATATATAGTGGTTTTCATTACGTAATTATTGTTATTTTTACATGATGTCATGGTTTATAGCAGTATAGAGTTAATTGATCTTAGTATTTAAATTTCTTGCCCAATAGGGTATACATTTTAATATTTGTTAAGTCATGTTTCTTTCCTTCAGAGCGTAATTGTTCGCTGGGAACCACCACCCAAAGAAACCCAGAACGGGGTAATAATGGGGTATAAAATAAGATTTAAACTGAAAGGCAGCCGGCGGGGAGACACAGTAACAACGGACGGCAACAGAAGACTGTTTGCTATCACAGGTAAGCGAAGTCTTATTAATGCCCATAAATTGGGATAAATGTTTTGTTGGAAGTGAACATGATGCGATACTTTCTAAAATATACTATTTTTAAACTCACACATTCTGAAATTTCTGTTTAAAGACGAACATGTATATTTCGTATAAAAAGTTAATTAGTAGACAAAGGGAAGCATTGAATCTCTTTTTGGAAGCACTGAAATATACATGAATAACGCCATTTTTCCATTTGGTTTAATGCTTTTTAGTTGTTATTAGAGCTAATTAAGACTAAAATATCATATAATTAATTTTGGTCCGTGAAGGAATTTAAATAGATATACAGTTTATTGGTGCAACTATATATTTTAGCGATTTATTATAATATTCAATAATTATTAATGCTTTTTTTGTGGTCGTAAATTCTATCAGAGTTAAGAATGCTTGTTTCTCACTCTTTTACTAACTCCAAAATTCAGGACCTTTTAAAGACTTAAGTTCTTTTTTAAAGGGATTTTTAAAAAATTATCTAAAGGTCCATTTTCTTTCTCTTTTTCTTTCAAATTATCAAATATCAACTAAATTAAGTCGCCCAATAAAAAAATAAATTGCCTCCATATCTAAAAATAATTTGCACAGAGTTGCAAAATTTTTTTAGTTATTCATTCACTGAATTTTATGAGATTTATTTTATTAAAGTTATGAGATTCATTTAGTGGTTCTCTAAAATTTGATTTGTTACACTACACATATTTATGTAAGTTATTTTACAAAAATATTTAATAAAGGAAAAATAGAGTATTTCGAATAATTCACATTAAGCAATGAAAAACGTATTTGAATACATTTAAAAATACGTTTAAAAAAACTTTTTCAAGTACGAGAATTTTAAAGTCATTTTTAGGATTTTTTTTTGGTCAAAAATTTAGGATTTACAAAAGCACCAAAAATATTAAGCATTTTTAAGGACCACGAGAACTCTTAAATAGCTGTAAAATACGATGCTGAAGTATTTTTAACTATTTTATATTCGTTTATTATACTCATATAGCATATTTGTATTTTATTTAGGACTAGAAAAAGGAGCCCAGTACAGTATTAAGATATCAGCTTTAACAATTAATGGAAGTGGTCCAGCCACTGAATGGATTCTGGTTGATACGTATCAGAATGATCTCGATGGTAACCATACTAATCTACATATATCTATACATATATCTATTTTTTCTTTATTTCAAGTGTGTGTTACACCTTTTAATGTACTAGTTAAACGATGATTGTAATTAAACCTTATCTACCCTCATTTTTAGAATAGTCGGAACTCAATAGTAATGACCGAAGACGAGTACAGTAGCATCTAACCATGCTAATCTAATCTGAAGGAATCTAAAAAAACCGTTATAGTGAGGCATTTCTGAAGTTTACTTACCGACTCTCATCTTACAACCTAAACATATTCAGATAAACATATTAAGATCTGGGAATTACAAGATTCATTCAGATATAACTCAACGACGTCTATGACTTTTGGTGAATATGAAATTTATAAAACTGATTTCCTCGCACCCGTCAGCTTTCGTAAAGTTACTTGAAAAACCGTTCAAAAGGCACGCACACCTAGCTATGCTTGAATTGTCAAATTACGGATTTTAAAGTTGTTGTTCGTAATGCCCCCTGGCAGGAAGTTCCAGACCAGGTCCATATATAGGTTTTGCGGGCTGAGTAGTGCGGCTCCGGTTTATAATAGCACCACAAGGGTCGAACTCCGACCCTTGTGTAAAAACCTCAATCTTGAGAACTTTTCGAAAATTTTGTATTGAAATTTACACATTTTCCCATGACCACATTTTACTGGCCAGTAAACTTTTCCATCTACTAGACAAGAACGATTTTTGTGCCAAAGTAGAATTCTCTACCTCAACCTATTCAAAAGTTATCGCGCAGGATGATAGATATATAGATCTATACCAGATTTTTGGTATGTGTACTACACTATCTATCAATAAGTATTTGGACACCATGCAAATGGCGATATCTGCGGTCCTGATATACGTCACGCCCTCCACCGTTAAATATCGTGTAGGGAACAACATTGGCATTAGTCGCATGCAAGATGCCACGAAGTGCAGAGTTATCTGATTTCGAGAAAGGTGTAATCGTCGGGCATCACAGAAGTGGCCGATCCTTAAGGCTGCTATGTACTAAGAAAAAAAAATCGTATTTCCCTTTTCCCCTTCTTGCAGACTCTTGTGGTGGGAGGAGTCCAGTTGACAGTTCGAGAATTCCACCCCCCTTAAGATTGACATTTTGAAGGATTGTAATGGCTCTCTCTCTCTATAGGGGGGGGGGTTAAGCCCTGCCCCCAAATTTTTTATTTAAAATATATTTTTGTCAACTATTTACAGGTACATAAATGCTGATAATCAAATAAAATTGGTATTGTCAGGTATCCTGAACTTTTCTGCAAAGCGCTACAGGATTCATTTTATAAATTTCGTCCACCGAAAGATTTTATGAGCGTTTAAAACCCACTATACCAGCTTTTTCCCCCGAATAATTTTAATTTTAAAATATTAATTGCATTTAAAAAAAACGAAAAATGTAAACAAATGTAAAATTTCTTTCTCTATGACGGAGTACAATTTTTTTTTAAAAATCTTCGAATCCAAGTCGGCAATCCGTGGACAAATTTTCTCCATAGGTTAACATTGAGGTGAGCGAATCCAATGTGGTTAGTACATAGTAGCCTTAAGGGATATATCTAGCGAGCTGAATTACCCAAAATCGACAGTGGCCTATTTGATTCAGAAGTGGAAGGTGAGCGGTGATTGTCGGAATGTCCCCCGAGTCGTCAGACCCACAACTAGGACCCTTGATCCCAATTCATGGCCGACGCCTACTGCACTATTTTGGATGACAGTGTGCTTCCTATGTTGTGGCAGTTTTACGGGTTGGACCCGTTACTTCCAGGGACGACAACGCCAGCTGTCATGTTGCGAGTTCCACCATGGATTGGCATGGTGACAATGGGGTTAACCGAATGGTGAAAAATTTTATTCGGTCTTTAAATATGATTTTTTTTTAATGTATGACTTTCAACCGAAACCCAAATTTACAAGACTGCATTTTCCCTTTATTTTTATCAATTAATCAACATAAAGCTCCCAAAGATGTGTATTCTAGTAATCTGATTTGATAAGCACTAATATTTGTAGGAAAGTATTGGTTAAGGTTTAAGATTCATCAAAACTCTAACATAAATACAGTGAAATCTCGATCTATCGTTTTTCAAGGGACCGACTGAAATGAACGATAAATGCAGGAACATAACAAAGAAATATGATCGTCGGGACTGAGTGAAAAAAACGACACATACAGGAAAACGATGATTCGGGGAACGATCGATCGAGATTCCACTGTATAATATTTTATTGAAGTTTTGTTATTTCTTCAACCGAGTTGAAAGTTTATAATTCGATCCGTAAATCATATGTTGCCTGTAAAACTACTTTCTCTGAAGAACGTATTCCCGAAATGGAAAGCTTCATTTACAGATAAAAGACTGGAAAGAGAGGTTGTCTTCTCGATTTTAGTTGCGCAGTACTTTGTAAGGAGAATCAACGACGTTTTGAGACTGTAGGGAAAGTAGAATATCGGCCTGAACTTCGGAAGATGTAGGTTGGATTGCTGATTGAACCATAATTTTTAATGACCGAAAAAATAATATACAAGAATGCGATGTGAGAGAAGCGATTTAGTACATTGCAATTGAGTTTTTATAGCCCATTAGGGAATGAGTTTAAAATGATGTTTAATAAAATATCATATTATGAAATCAAAATTAATATAATAAAAAAGATGTGAAATATTATTTGTCAATGCGGAACACTAGTCAATAAAGACATTCGCACATTATCCGAGAGAATCGTTGGCTGATTTCAATAGGGCGCCGGAAAGGTGAACCAACACCACCCCTGGTGCCATCTCCATTTTGACGGAGCGACCCCAGGGCCGACATTTAGGGGGCTCGTACCTCCCCCCCCCCCCTCTGACATCATAGGACTTTTTGGTCTACAGATTGAACGTGCCCATATCCGGCCTAGAAGATGTAGACTATTAAATACGTGTATTCAGAAAATATAACATTCATGTAAAATTTGAATACTTTATTATTTGATTTAAAAATGGGATATTTGTACGTTAAGGGTTTTTAGCTTAACAGAATTTTATGTTGAAAACATTCTCCTGAATTTATAATACAGTATCACATAAATTTAAAGGCATATATGAGCCGTTCACTGCACACATTGATTAACTCCATAAACAAAAAGTGGAGAAATGCGATGAAATAATGTACAATAGTAAAATATTAATGTATCCATAATTTTGTCGTTTAATGGTGATAATCTTTATTATTTGGGAAATTTATTATAAATATAAAATGACTGAACCAAGATGCGTCAAAATTTTGACATACATACATACATACATATATATATATATATATATATATATATATACACAGTTGGCTTTCTGTTTAACGACGACTTTTTTTTACATGATAAACTTTTTCTTCAACATTTTATCTGCAGGAGGGGAACCTTCTGTGGAGGAAAACAAGTTTGGTTTCAGTAACAGACCCGGAATTTCCTTGATGTTTGCAATGTTGCAATCATAGACTTGTTGCAGTGGGAAAAATGGGGGGGGGATCTCGGAAGATCGAATATTCTTTCATGGAGCTCTTAGTAAGGGAGCTGAATCACTCTATTGTCCCTACCATCTGTTGTCATGTGACTTATGAAATGTCCGATAGCAGCATTCTCTCACTCCTTCCGGGAAGAAGTGTTCATGTTTAGAGAATTCGTGGTTGTGTGTAGGAGCTCATTCCATTACGAATACTAGGCGAGCAGAGCAAAATGGCATCAAAGTGAAAGCATCTTACGCTACACGAAAAGGTGAAAATATTAAAGACTGGGAAGAAAGTGTTGGAATAACAAAAGTCCAATTCGCAAGACAATTTCAGCTACCCGAGTCTACTCTCAAAGGCATTTTAGCAAGCAAAGAGAAAATTCAGGCCGTTTGGATCCAGGCCGTTTGGATCCAAATCCAAACGGCAGAAAATTCAATGTGGCCGATCAGAAGAGTTTGATAAGTTTGTCCAGCAATGGTTTCATGAATCAATTAATAAACAATGCGGCTGACAGTATGAACATTTTCGATCTTGGAAGTAATGCACATGATAACATCAGCATGGAAAGAAGTTTCTTTATCCACAATAAAAAAACTGCTTTCGCGTTGATGGAATTCACAAAGTTCTTGTAGTGGAACTGCAAAGTACGGATGAAGAAATCAACGAAGACGACATTACCCCTGAAGAATAGAGAAATCTTGTTGAAGATGAGGATGTCGCAGTTAAAGTTTTCTACAATTGTGATGAATGTGTTTTAACTACAGATTACAGAAATGTAGAACAAATTTATGAAGATATAGTATACACAGTGTCAGACGAAGAAGGGGAAGTTGAAGACACGGAAAACGAGACAATGCCACCGTCTTACAGAGATGCAACTTCTGCTCTAGATGTTCTCCGACGCTATATTACATCGAATATGGAAAATGACACTTTTAACATTTTAGAAAATCTGGAAAAGAGAATAACGAAAGTAAGGTGAAAAATGAAGAAATCAACACTTTTTGACCTTTTTAAAACCTAATTTATTGTATTGTTTGTATTCTTTTTTAAATGTGATTTAAAATAACTTTTTATGAATAAAATAATAACGATAGTAAAAATAACTTTTTTAAACACCCCAGTATATTAAGAAATATATTGACAGTCCTAAGCCTGAAAAAAGTGAAAATAATGTTATTTTTTTCACAAATTCTGTTTAAGGACGATTTTTTGCGGTCCCTTGAAAGTCGTTAAACAGAGAGCCAAGTGTATATATATATATATATATACACACACAAAAGAGGTAAGCAACGATAAGTAATCCTACGTTAATGAACCCGCGGTAGTTTCGTTAGAAGAGACTGTTTTTTTTTTGTTGTTGTTTTTAAATGAGTGTTACGTCAAATTTAATAAAATAGAGCGTATCATCAGTTTGTTTATAATACAGGTCGCTTCATACGAGGGTAACACTGAAATTTTTGAGACCGTGGCAGACGATATGAGCGAAGAAAAAAAAATCATTGGTAAAAAATGATTAAATTTGAGCTCTTTTATGGCCGCAGACGATAATTTGTGGCAACAATTGCAATTTAGCTATCGTAGAATAAATTTTGAAAGAAGAGAAAATGGAGTTGTAGCAAAAGCATCATCGAGCTATGATTTTAAAGTGGGGCTAAATCAAAAAGAATACCTTCAACGTCTACAATTAGCCTATGGAAATGAAGCTCCATCTCGTGTCAATGTATTCAGATGGTTTGAGGAATTTAGAAGAGGTCGAAATTCTCTCCTGGATGAAGAACACACAGGGAGACCTTTGTCAGCTGTAGTTCCGGAAAATGTGCCGATGCCTTTAAATATGCATTCATATATTTTTCCCATTTCCATGTAGGAAATTTTATACGAGATAATATTACATACTCTAGAGCTATTATGAGTATTATTGAATATTGATATAAATATTATATAAGCTAAGGGAATAAAAATAATGATGACAAATAAAGTCATACAGTGGCTCCCAAAAGTGTTCGTACACTTACGGATTTCAATGAAATAGGGGTCTATCCATTAATTAAAATGAATATTTCAGAATGGGTATTTAATAATAAGATCTATAATCTATTCTTAACAAAACTACATGAAATATTTTGAAAACATAGTAAAACTTTATTTTTAAGAAACCAGTAATCAAAAAGTAACAAAAACTTTATCTCACAAAAGTCATCGTACACTGAAATATTTTCAGATAAATTCATAATTAAAATTATCGTCTGGCGCTTTATTTTTATTTTTGAATTGTGGTGGCATTTAAAATATCGTTTGGCTTTAATTTTTGCTTGCCTACTCCGTAATATTCTATTTATTATTTAAAAATGGCTCGCAGTTGTAAAGAAACAACAAACATCATTCGAAAATTGATTATTTTTCATCATAGTAGTGGTAAATCAGTTCGGAATATTGCTAAATTACTTAATTTATCCCATTCTACTGTGCAGTATGTGAAAAAACGCTTTAAAGAAGAAAATTGGATCGAAAACAAGGTAAGAAATGGCCATCCGGCAAAGTTAACAAAACGTGATCAGAGATTTATAATTAGAAAATTTGTGAAAAATTCACGTTTGAGTGCTGTAAAAGTTTCTGCAGAATTCAATGAAACATTTTCTACTTCAATTTCACCGGAAATTTTTTGACGAGTTCTCATAACAGCTGGATTACATGGGCGTTTTGCCCATAGAAAATTTTTTGTGAGTGAGAAAAACAGAAAGTTTAGGCTTCCCTTCGCACTATCAATGATAAATAAGCCCCAAACCTATTGGAATAATGTCTTATTTGCCGATGAACATTTTTGGTGCTGATGGGCGAATAATTGTATGGAGAAGAAAAAAATGAGGAACTTAATCCCAAGGACTTAGTAGGAACAGTTAAGCATGCCGGTGGAGGTATCCTTGTGTGGGGGTGCATGTCAGTATCAGGACTAGGAAATTTGGTATTTATTGATGGCATAATGAATCATGCTGTTTTTATAAATATTTTAAGAGACAATTTAAAATTATCAGCTCAAAATTTGGGTATTGGAAACAACTTTGTTTTTTATCAAGATAACGATCCTAAGCACACGACTCTCAACGTTCGCGTCTGGTGTCTCTATAATTGTCCACAAGTTTTGAAAACACCACCTCAATCGCCAGATTTAAGCCCAATAGAACATATTTGGAGAGAACTGGAGGTTCGAGTACGAAAACACGACATTCACACGAAAAGTGAACTAAAAACAATTATGATGCAAGAATGGATGAACATTGATGCAAAAATTACAAAAGAACTAAAGCAATATATTCCCAGACGTTTAAAAGCTGTTGTGGATGCTAAAGGATATCCTACTAAATATTAATTTAACGAAAAATTAGAATATTTACTAATATGTAGAGATTTTTTACAAGTGTACGATGACTTTTGTGAGATAATGTTTTTGTTACTTTTGGATTATTGGTTTCTTAAAAATAAAGTTTTACTATGTTTTCAAAATATTTCATGTAGTTTTGTTAAGAATAGATTATAGATCTTATTATTAAATACCCATTCTGAAATATTCATTTTAATCAATGGATTCATTGAAAATCGTAAGTGTACGAACACTTTTGGGAGCCACTGTATATATGCTGTCACATGCGTTCTATTTCATGCTTTTTTTTTCCTTTCCAGAATCAAGGGTTCCTGATAAACCTAGCTCCTTGAGAGCAAGGCCAACAGCAAACAGCATTTATGTCAATTGGACTCCACCACGAAATCAAAATATCATGATTCGAGGTTATACCATCGGTTGGGGTATTGGTTTTCCTGATGTCTACACTAAAGTACTTGATGGCAGACAAAGATATTACAACATAGAAAATTTGCGTAAGTCAGCTATAAATAATATTTTTATTGGTTTTAATCTTGTTTCTTTATTCATGATGTTTATTGAGTTTCTGAGAGTTGATTTTGGAACTTCTTGACATTTTGGGAACTTTCTGAAAAAAAATTTCACAAATATCATTATTAAAAATCTTCAAAACCCTAGAAGAGGAATTTTTAAATAATAGAGTGGAGTCCCGATAATCTGAAAGTCCGTTTAATCCGAAACCAAAAGTCCAAAAGAACTAAGGTTACAATAAAACCACAGTGATACTAAGTAATATAAAGTATATTTCTGAAAATTACAAGAAAACTCAAAGTTAGACAATGTACTGAACTAATTGATATTGAACTACATTGGTTTGATAAAATCTGTTAAATTTTTTTGTCGAAGAGAAGAATCTCTCCCTTGAAGCCAAATTATGCCAACGCATCAGAAAAATGGTGTTCGCTCTGGTCACAGCGGAGTGTGCTACATCAAATGCAGCCGCGGCGTCTCACAGGAATACCCTCTGCTCTCTGTCACCTCTGCTTCACCTTTACTGTCGTCTGAGACGTTGACAGGTTCTTTCAAAACTATTTCAACAATCTACTGATCGTCTAAAATCTTACACTCTACTGTACTGTACTAGGCAGCATTCCGCTCTTTTATCCATTTTGCCCCGAGATTTGGTTATGCTTAGACAGACCTTATAAAATAAACTGTGTAATCACACATAATATGTATTATTTATGTAATCACATGTTCTTATGTAATTTAAGTATATTTTAAGAATGATTTCGCTTAATCTGAAAAGGGTCTGATCCCAATCATTTCGGATTATCGGGACTCTACTGTAATTTAATACTGTTAAATAACTATTAAATTTTAGATTACAATTGTTGAGTATGTCTTTAAACGATAAAAAATAATTGACTAAAGAAAAGTATTTCAATTTTGTTGAACACTAAGCGGACAGTGTCAAGCAAAATTGCAACAAAAATGTCAGTGGGTAACGATACAATTTTTAATTATACTAATAGATTTTGTAGGTTTAAACGGACTCCCGCACATACTAGATCAACTGAAAACCAAAATATTTTTATTTTATTAGAAATTTTTAAAATTAATTTCCAGTATAAAATATGTAGTAGTACCAGTAAATTTTTATTGATTTAAACAGATTCTTACTGATACAGTTCTCCAAAACCACAAGTTTTTAAACTAATAATTTTTAATTGGACATAGTTTTTTTAACTATTTATATTGACTTTAATATATTGGCCTCTTACATCGTATAGTGGTTAGATTCTCGGTCTTCTACAGTGTGGGCAGGGGTTCGATTCCCAGATAGGGCATGTATGTGTTCCTCATAGGGAAAAAGAAAATGTACCCAACATATTCGCGATGTGCACGGATCAATGTCTTCGGTATAATGTACTTTCCGTGATGGTAAATTTTTTTAGAAAAGTAGCTATTTTATAAAGTGGTACTCTTTATAAAATAGCTATATTTAATAAAGTACAATTAATGAAAAATTAATCATTCCTATGTTGGATACAACAAAATAGAAAATCGTTGAATACGCCTCCGAGGATCGATAACAGCGGTTTTTCCAAAATGTATTTCCGAAGATTTTTCACGAAATGCAATAGGTGAGAAAAAGTGACTCTTCAAGTCGGAGGAAAAAAAAGTAGTTAAAAATGCGGGATGATGCAGATCCGTGATTCGAGGACGATTATCCCTAGTGGAAAGTGTTCTGTAAGCCATAGAATATAATTAATTAGCTTTTAAATAGATGCTAAATCAGGGATTCCCAACGGGGTCCAGGTGGACCCCTTGGGGGTCGATGGAAGTTTAAATAGGGTCTACTGGGGATCGATGATAAATTTTTCTGTTTTAAAATTTAATTTAATTTTAAAACAGAAAAATAAGAAATTTCAGGCCAAACATTAAAAAAATTTTATCACTGCATCAAGCACAACCACCACATTAATTGAAATCGAACTTTTGTGCAATTACAATCTGTGTTTCTGAAATCTTGTTTTATATTTATGAAATTAAAAATGAAAATAGTTCAAAAATAATAAAACATAAACCTAATGAACCACTTTTTCTAATTTTTTGTTCATATTCTTAGTCAAATTGTTTTTTAATCCTATGCCCGTCTTTGGCATTTCTGCCATCAGTCGACGAGCAGCCCAATATAGAGATGAAGATGCAGAAAAGTGAGAGATAAAATTAGCCTCCACAGAGTTGTCTGTAATAAACTTTAAAACAATGGGGCAGTTCTTGAGGTGGTCACCATCCCTATCACCCTGGCGGCACATAGGGCAACAAGCTGAATCGCTGATGCCTATCCGATGCAAATGTTTTTGTAGATAATCATGTCCTGTTGTCATACGAAAGCAAGCAACTAGGGATTTTATTACTCTTGTTGAGCAGGATTTTCCATCTCTTATCCACAGCTGTATCAACATATAAGGGTATTCAACATATAAGGATTCAACTTATAAGGATAGCTTTCATTTTATTGTAAATAATTCTTTTAATATTTCGCAGAAGCAGAGGAGAATCAGGCTGGGCCATAAGAGATCCAGCCTTGGCTAGTTTATCAGCCTGCTCATTTCCAAAAAATATCACAATGGCTCGGAATTCATTGAAGAGCAATGCTTTTTCTGGTTTTCTTTAGATCGGGAAGCTTCATTCTACAAGAATGAACCTGGGCATTTTTCTTATAGTTCAAACTGGTAAGTCACAAAATAGCAGCTTGAGAATCAATAAAAAACACAATATTATGGTCATGGCTGTCTTTTAATTTATCAATTGCATATGATATAGCCACAATCTCTCCATCAAAATTATCACAGTACCTCCCAACAGGACAGCTAATACTGAAAATACTAGAATAGGCTCCAGCACTGGCATTTTTTATCGCATTTTCTGCTGAACCATCCATGTACACATGGAGCCACTTGTCAGGAGGGTACCTGTTTTGTATAGTAGCTAGTGCAGCATTCTTTAACTCACCCTGCATAGAAAGCTGCTTGTTTACATTCCAAACAAGATCCAGATGGCCTTTCAACATGTCGTGACCCATAACATGGTTCCACTCCTGTGAGAAAACCTATCGATTGGGAGTAAGAATATCATAAGTATCATAGAGATCGTAGACAGTTGAAAGGAAAGATCTATGAGTTTTTAGTCTGTTGTTTGCTATTCTATAATAATTTAAAAAGTTGTTTTATCTTAAGATTTTTTCAACAAGGTAAATGGCACTCCTTTGGCACCTTTCACTCAAAGGCTCTAATTCTGTCTGGAGCTCCATAGCAACAATAGGAGTTGATTTAGCACCACCAGTGATTAATTGCAACATGTTGTTTTGAAAAATATCGAGTTTGTTTCTAACAGAATCTGAGGTGGTTATCAAAACTTCATTACCGTATTCAACAACAGGGCAGACATAACTCTTATAGGCTGTACACAGAACATCTTGGGTCGCACCCCAAGTGACACCAGCCAGACGTTTCAGTCGCCTTGATCTCAGAAGTCCTTGATCAATGGCTGTATCAATTTGCTTCCTCCAAGTTAACTTTGGGTCTAAATGAATGCCCAAGTATACAGTATCATAAGTTCTATTTAGACTTTTATTTTTATAGTGGAGGTGCATGTCGTGGTGTTTTGGACTAAGGGAAAACAACTGGAAAGTGGTTTTATCAGTATTTATAACCATATCATTTTCA
This sequence comes from Dolomedes plantarius, assembly GCA_907164885.2. Classification (NCBI taxonomy): domain Eukaryota; kingdom Metazoa; phylum Arthropoda; class Arachnida; order Araneae; family Dolomedidae; genus Dolomedes; species Dolomedes plantarius. The sequence goes on along the minus strand of OU015492.1, from coordinate 9,145,545 downwards.
TAAGGACAGGTGTCAAGAACATCTAAGGCCTGCTGCAGGGCACCCTCCATTCCAGTAAAGTTCCTCCATTAGTCAAATTGTTATCTTAAAGTGTTTTATGTGCAATTATTAGTATTATAATTATGTTGTATGCTGCATAATATAGAGAAAAATGTGAGGAGGGTTAATGAGGAAAATCAATCTTTTAAAAGGGGTCAATGTAAGAAAAAGGTTGGGAACCTCAGTGCTAAACATAAATATTTCTGCAATTTGCATGGGAAAAAAATGCAAACGTGAATACCAAAATATTTTAAAAACGAAATCATAAAATTCTTTAAAAGAATGATCTTACTTAAGCTGACAACTAAAAGATATTTCAAACAAATTAGATGAATAAAATAACAACAAAAACCGATTTTGCAATAAATTTAGGCAAAAGAACTACACCCAAATATATCTGCTGAGTTTGAAATAAATACATAAAGTGAGCGAAAAATGTGCTTAAAATTTAAGAATGCCTCAGAGAAAAATTAACCACACTGGATTTCAAACCTCAATAAAAACTTTATAAAACTTAATTTTATATGAATTTGAATTTTTCCATCCATTTGAGAAAATTTTCTGCTAGATATTTTCAAAAACAGCAAATCTAATCTACATTAAAATTTGGCGTATTTTTTTCATTTTCTTTTTGTGCGAAAATTCTTATTTGTATGTTAACAATTTTTCTTTGAATTGATAGAAAAGGAAAAAAAATCGAAAATTTATATCCTAGAAATTCATGCACGACTAATCTATGATCTAATCAACACATATAAGAAAAAAAATTTTACAAAAAAAAAAAGGATTTTCTCTAATCAGAGCAAGAAATTGTTAGGAACAAATTTCATGCTTTCAGAGATCAACTGGAATTGGAAGGTAATCAAAACATGTGACATCAGGGAAAATGGGCTCATTTTTTCAATTTCTTACTCTCTCTCTCTCTATATATATATATATAAAATACATGCATTTAATACTCAAATGACTCATTATGTGCTATTTGATTTTGAAAGCAACATCTTACAGTAAAAAGGAAAAAGGCTTAGAGGGATAATTACTTTTCATACTGAGAAAAATTCATGTAATTTTCTAGACATGACAAATTTTTGGGATCAGCTTTCGATTCAGGGACTTTTATATGATTCATGTGTCTGACCATTGGACACCCTGTAATTTCCTCTTTCTTTTTTTCAATGCGGAGGCACTTGTCGTCAAAACTTCGCCTATACTATGCCGCAATTTTACTGCCCATTTTATTGTGGGGGCACCATATAGGCAGACAGCATTACCCCGTAATTTCCTCTTCTTAAATAGTACATAAATTTAAAATGAATCCTCAGTTTCATAGTCATATTTTATGACATGTACAATGGTATACTTTTGACCATTCATTTTGATCCAAATTCAAGATGTTTGTACTTCAATTTAATGCTTCAGAATGATGAAGCATAATACATGGAAAAAGAAAAAAACAGTTTAAAATATATGAAGTACCAATTCAGGACCAGGAAATTTTTTATTTTTTATTTTTAAGAAATGATTCTATTTGCTTTATTCTATTGAATAAGTAAACATAGAAACTTTTTTAATTTGTCATTGAAGTTCAATTATCAGATATAATTCCTTCCTGATTAAAACGAGAACTTTAATTTATATATTGAACTAGATATCTTTACTCTGAAATAGCCTTTATCGATACATACGAGAAATATGTTTTATTCTATATGATAGAATTTAATTATGCTTTGATCCGACTTACTCTTATGTTCTGGTGTTCAGATGACATTTTTAATTCGTCAGAATAAGAAATTTATTTCTTTATGTCTTAGATGATATCTTGCAAATGATTTTAAAAACAGAATTTTAAAATCATTTTCAGACTTAAATGCCATAATATTTATACATATACTTGTTTGTTTCAAATCAAATAAATCATTTTTAAAATTAAATAAAAATGAGAATGAAGAAAACTAAGAACTTTGAATGACTGTAAAGTCTCACAAAATTAAAGTACCAATTCAGCGAAAAGTAGTTTATTTTTTATTACTTTCCTTTTTAGCCTTGATTTTAATGTTATTAAATCTTTCAGAACCCTCCTCAGAATACGTTATTAGTCTTCGAGCATTTAACCAAGTTGGAGATGGAATACCAATTTACGAAACGGTCAAAACCTTGATCCAAGCTCGTGAGTATACAGAAATCCTAATATTGTTGTTTTTGTAGTGTAAGCAACCTTTCAATACAAAACTTAAATTATTGATTTCAAGTAAAAGGTTTGACATTTATCTCCTACCTGGAATGGATAATTTAAATTGGTTAAGTGACCAAAGTTTTTTTTAAAAATAGATTAACTTTTAAAAAATATATACAAATGAAAGGAAATGTCTTGTGAATCATTTTTTATACTGTCATATAAAATATGTTCTTTTACATTACTTTATATATTATGAGTGCTAAAAGCAAAGTAAATCAATAATCATTCCCTAAATGTCTTTCATGTTTGATGTATAAAATCTGTGTTTGCTGTGTAAAGGGTGTTAAGTCCAAAATGGACTAAAATGAGTTATCAAACCAGGCATGTTTAAAAAATCAAGGGCAACTTCAGGGTACAGAAAGCTAATTCCAATTCCACTCCAAATATTTTTATTCATCAGTGAAAATTTGGGATATGTGAAACAAGACGCAAGCATGATAGTTTTCAATCGCGTTTTTTCCAAAACTACAATTTTAGACTTGACACCCTTTACACAGCAATCACAGAAAGTAATTGAGATAAAATCAAATTGACATCTTTCATGTCAAATGCTAAAACAATTTCTAGGTGATTGTCCTATCTTTCCTTTATTTAATGGCAGATTTTGTACTCTTTTTGGAATAATAAAAGAGCTTAAAATATCATACACTGGTTTTTCTTTTGTGATCAAACTAAGGCGATTCGGAAATTAATTCTGTAAATTTATGTGGATTGTCTCATTTGAAAGATACATGGAAGTATTGATCTAGATCTTAATAACATGACTAAGCATCCATTACACATGAAATTATACTGTTCATGATTAATATTATGGGTATATAAATATATGCATACACTTTCTGTAACTACTGAAAATTACAAGCAATATTATTGCATCATATGATACCCATAACTATTTTCACAATGTTATTATAATGCAAGTAATTCAGAACTAACTATTCCTTTTAAATGTTTTCTTACATACAATTAATTGACTGGTAAAAACATGGAACAGCAAATACTGAAGTTAATAAGTTTTGTTATACATACAGTCTAAAGCATTAGTCTCATAATTCATTTTAATTCATTTTTTTCCACCAGCTATACTTTATATGTTGTACAAGGACATATACTAACAAAATCCAAGAAAAGAATAAGCATAAACTAACAAAGAGCTTCAAATATATGAATAAAATTATTCAAAGCTTGAAAATGGTGTTTCATTAAAGATGCCTTTTAATATATATAAATAGTAGTAAACTCCCTCTTTAACATTTATTGCAATTTAAAAGATAGAATAGGTTATCACCTTTTTTGCCAAGAGATTCTGTTTAATATAGCTATTTAAACAAATGTTCCACAGTAGTTATATAGTCACATAACATTAATTTCTTAACAAATTCGGCTTTTGTAAACTATAAATATCCGGGAATTAATTCAAAATATTTCACATGATGCTCTAAATGCAAAGAAAGAAATTATGTATATATTTACATGTATGAATATATTTTAATCTAAGCAAAAAAACTGACTAAATATTCTTTAAATAATTTTTTTTTTCTCTCATGGGGGGAAAAATACTAAGCTACACTATTTTCTTTTCCTCAGCTCCTGAGCCACTAAGTCCTATGTTACCTCCTGTTGGTTTGAAAGCTATTGTACTCTCTTCATCTACGGTTGTTCTATATTGGACAGATAGTACATTATCAAGAAGCCAACTAGTCACTGACAACAGATTTTACACTGTACGATACGCAGTTAGTGCCACTGCCAAATACAGATATTTTAACTCAACTGATTTAAATTGTATGATTGATGACCTTAGGTAAGAAGTGATTTTTTTTTATTGAAACTTGTAAATTTACAGTGAATGGAATTTTATTTTTTCATTTATCATTACAGTTTGTAATTTTACAAAACATGGACATTAAGCATAAACTAACAAAGAGCTTCAAATATATGAATAAAAATATTCAAAGCTTGAAAATGGTGTTTCATTAAAGATACCTTATAATAAGTTATATATAAATAGTAGTGAACTCCCTCTTTAACATTTATTGCAATTTAAAAAATATGAATAGGTTATCACCTATAATAACCATTTAATAACCTAAGGATTCCTTTGTTCACTCATTCAGGGAATATAAAATTATAATTCTGTAAGTGTCTTAGCTATTTATTTCACTTAACCTTTACTACAAACACTATAAGTTTGTTAATCAGTAATTAACTATCTTTACAGACCAAATACTGAGTATGAATTTAGTGTGAAAGTCGTGAAAGGCACACGTGAAAGTACTTGGAGTATGAGTGTGAGTAACACAACACAAGAGGCTGCACCTTCATCTCCACCAAGGGATCTGACCCTCATACCTTCGGAGGATGATGCTTCATCTATTAGTCTGACATGGCAGCCACCTAAACAACCAAATGGAAAAATCACAGGTATTGGAATAAGAGATAAAATTAAGTTCTCCTTAACTATTACTGAATAATTTAATATTACAGCTTTAAGAATTTTAAAATGTTTTATTGTGGATTGTCAAATTTATGTACAAGACATGAATTAGCTGCTTATATTTGAGCATTGGTTTTCGGTGCTGAGGGTGCTCAGATCGAATCCCAGAGTTGCACCACAAAGATGTCTCCGTTCGTGTCGTCCCTTCTGAGGGGGTAATGCTGACCACCTATATGGTGCCCCCATAATAAAAATGGACAGTAAAATTGCGGCATGGTATAGGCGAATGTTTAATTATAAGTGCCTCTGCATTGGTTAAAAAAAAAAAAAATTATTTGAGCATAATCTGTTGAATAAAAAAATATGTCCTTTACTAATAAACATATATCTTATACAGTCCTGTACAGTCTCACAACTAATTAAGGCTATTAGGATTGAATAAGACTATTTTTAAGACACAAATAGAATGCAATAAAAATAAAATAATGCTTTAAACAGTTATCAAGAAGAACAATATTTTTAATCGAAAAGTACACCTTTAAAAAGTTAAGTAATTTCATACTTCTCATACAAGATTCTGAAGCTATAAATGTGATTAGATAAGAGATGTAGTCACAGTCATGCACCTTACCTTTCATTTATGTTGAAATTTGGAGATATACATGTACATCTCTTGCTATGTAGATTATATAGGATACTAAGCATATTTATTCCACTTTGTGTATTTCACTCCATCAGTTCAGTGAGATGCCTCCTCAGGTATCTACCCCTATCACAATCACTATCCTTTAAGAGAGAGACTGGTTAAGTAATCTAAATTTTTGCTAAAAATAAAACAGACAAACTATCCAAATGTTTAAGTTAAATATCAAATATACATTAATAAGTGACAAAAATTAATCATACATTTATAAACTGTTGTAATTAAGGCAATAAAAGGTTATTTAGACATAGTAAATGTATTCTCTACATTTACTATGTCTAAATAAACATTTACTATGTCTGAATAAACATTTTATATTATAAAGCATGTCATGCAAATTCACTCTATCTGTGATCTCAATTTATAATTATAGGTTATGTAGTTTTCTATACAACAGACAATACTCAGAGAGACAGAGACTGGGTTGTAGAAGGTGTCATAGGTGATAAATTGTCATCCGTTCTCAGAAATCTTATGCCAGACACAACATACTATTTTAAAATACAAGCGAGGAATACGAAAGGATATGGTCCTTTGTCTTCTGAAATAGTGTACAAAACACCTCCAGGTAACATGATTTTAATCATAAAATAAATATATTTTTATCAACTTTTAATATAATAAATGATTTCAAATTATGTAACTATTGTATATAAAGCCATAAAACTTATAGTATATAAATGTAACTGAGATTGTAGCTTAATCTGAAATAAAGAAACTGTGTGTTAGCATTGTTTTGACTTTAAAACTTCTTTAAGTGATTATTAATAATCAAAAAATAAACTACTAATCATTTACATTAATTCTGATGCAATATTTAAATGAGCAAAAAGTAAAAGAATTAAAGTCTGTAAGTTTATTAAAACAAGAAAAGAGAGATTGAGAAAATGTACTGTATTAATGTAATATAACTATTTACTGAATATCACAAAAAAAATATTCAGTAAATAGTTATATTATTAATTTTTGTTGAGCAATTTAGCTTTACATCGACTGTTTTAAATATTTAATCTGATAATGCAATATTAATTTTCTGCCTAGAAAATTATGCTGTATTATCAGAATATGTGAATATTAAGGTATCTGACATATAATTTATTTCTTTCCAGGTTTAGCTAATAATTTTTTGTATATAATCATTGCTGCGGTTTCGGGAGGAATAGTAGTTATCATTCTCATCATCATTGTATCCGTGGGATGTAGACGACGCCACAATGCATATCTGGCCCCAGTACAAAAAAATAGGTAAAAATAACTTATAAAAATTACTTTGACATTCTTAAATTATTGAATAACTATTCCAATGATATTTAAATACTGAAGATAAGTTTTGTTCTCCTTATAGCAAATTTAATAAAGGAAATTATGACTATAGTTATAAAAAAAATATCAGAATTTATTCTGAAAATTTTGCAAGCATTTACAATCTTTTGTCAATAATAAACTAATAAGAGTTTATTAATACTTATATAAATATTTTATGCATAATTTTTTTCTGCACTGTTCATGAAATGGCTATTACAAATTTGCTTTAATGTAAGTGAAGCAACATTACATCAAAGAAATTACAAGTAGTTTCATTAGTGAAATACTAAACTGTTCTAATAGCAGAATCACAGGATAGTTTTAAAATCCTGATTTATTGGATAACAAATCCTTTATTTATATTTGAAAACTAAAGATAAACTAGTGATGAAAAATAATTCATGGAAACTAGTTAAGTAACATAATAGTAAGGGGGATAAAGGAGCCTATGACAACTCTGGTTTCTTGTAATATAACACATGTTAAATATGCACAAGCAAAAATCATTCCAAGAGTTTCAAATCAAACATAGAAGTACCAGGTAAGAGCAATTTTATAAGAAGTGTTAAACATTGTAAAGGAATTTTTAACTGTTTATGTAACATGTTCTAAGAAAAAAGAATAACATACCAAACTATTAAGCTATACACACCAAGATTCAAAGTCATATCTTTAGAAGTCTTAACTTCCTATATTTAGTGTGGCATTGATCAAATAAGACAAATTTAGTTAAAAGAAAGGAATAAATTCTCAGTATATTTATAGAAGTAGCTGTGTTTTATTAGATAACTCTTGTTCTGTATGAAGACTGACCACTAGAAAACTACCCATCAGAGCATTTTAACAAATAACATATATTCAGATAAGTGTTAATTATTCAACAGTTTAATTCACATTTAAGTGTACCTAAAACATTTTATGCTGCTGAAGAATAAGTATTCACTTTAACACATAACAGGAACACATACATTGTTGTTATAAAGAATTATTTTCAGGGGGGGCGACTGGCACCCCCTAAAGAAAAGAAAACACAAGAAAATTTTAAGATCATGATTTGCCTTATAATAAATACAGCAATTCTGAATGTCAAAATCAAGTTGTGGTATAAAAATTTCAAAAAAACGTTCGGAATAGCTCCATTCAAAAATGTCATTGCTGCAGTTTCAAGCTGTGACAAAATGATATATCATAGTATCTTTAACTTATTAAAAATATTTGCAATGCTTCCAATAACAACATGCGTCAGTGAAATGTCATTTTCTACCTTAAGCTTTTTAAAAACCTATTTAAGACTAAATCATGATCTAATCATGATTGAATACCCTGGCTTTGCTGTATATAGACAGAGAAATTAATGTAACCATTACTTAAGTCATTTAAGAGCTTTGTAAAAAGAAAAGAAAACTAGATATTATTCTATAAATTAATTTGCATTAAAAATACTTAAATGCAAATTTAATTATTTGCATTAAAAATATTTCACATTTCAAAACATTTCTACAGATATGGAGGACAGAAGGCAACAGGCAGAGAGTTGAAACCTCCTGATCTTTGGATTCACCATGACCAGATGGAACTGAAGGAAAAAGTTAGGCAAGGGGAACACCCAGGAATGACAAGAAATCCTCATGAAGCAGATGTTATGATTGATGTCATGGAGAAGAAAAAGGGGTCATATATTGGTAAATGGGAAAGGATTTATCTCACTTATACTTAATTTTCAAAAATATTATGGGTTTTTTTCTGTTCCCATAAATAGGGTATAGCTAATATTAATATAGAAAATAAGAAATAGTTATTATTTATTCTAATTTATATTGTTTTCTTAATATTATTACAGTCTCTGTACCAATTATATTGCATAGGGATTGTTAGTATTGGTTTATATAAAGTAACAACCCAAATAACATACATACATTGTTGGCCCAAAAGCAAATTTTCGTTATATTGTTTGCAAAACTTCCAGAAACAAATATGGGCCAACTTCAAAATGTTTATGCTGGGCCAACAATTATAAAATGTTGTTGTCCCAACTGCAAATGAGAGTTGATCTGCTCTCTCAGTGGTTGGGCCAAATAACAGCCAACCGTTGGGTGAGCTGCAATACCAACTGTTGTTTCAACATAACCCCAATGGCCAAATCCAACTGTTGGCCAACTATGAAATGTGATTGCCCAATAATTTCCCAATGATCTTGTCTTACTTGGGAATAGATATTTAGATTTTGTCCATGATAAAATTGTTTTCTCAAAAAATTATCTGCTTTCAAATATTGAGCTCTATAGACCCAGTTTCATATCCACAGCTCCAATAAAATTTTCCTTTCTTTTATAAATGCATGATATATTGCACCAAATAAATGCATGCAGAATAATATCCTTGTATTTTCATTTCTCCCAAATATGAATTTTAGGTTTGCATGTATATTGAAAGAATTTTTTTATTATTTTGAAACAAATCAGAGTAATGTTAATCTTTAATACATTTGATGCATGTTTTTATCAATTTTTAAAAAAAATTTGTGTTGTTTTATGTTTTTAATACTATTTAACATTTAAAGTTATTTTCATTTGCATCTTAGTTTTATTTTATTCATCACATTTTATTTTGAATCCCTGCAATGTGTAGATGATATGGCCACATTAGATGGTGAGTCTGAATCTAGTCAATCCAGAGTTAAATCCTTTTTATTACCTCCTGAAAATTTCACCTTACCTCCACCTCCTCCTAGTAAGTAATAACTTACCAAAACCAAATGGTTTTAACCTTTTGTGTTTCATAAGCATGAACTTTTTGAGTTAAATATATTTTACTGTTATGGCACTACTTGTATAGTTTATTGTTTCATTATTTTTTGCTGTAAATCCAGTTTTTCATCAAATTTGTTTTGAAAGATGGTTCTTTCAGATAGAGGAAAAATTAATTTTTATGCATGGAATAAAAGTGATATCTGAAATTTAAATACCAGATCAGCCAAGTAATGTTGTTATAATTTGTGTCACAGCTTGTCTAAACATGAGTTTTTGCACATTTATAAGTCCCACCAAGCTGAGGTAGTTGTATTCTTAAGGATTCCAATTGAAAGAACATCATACATAATTATTTTTGCTATAACTCTTTATTACAATATATGCCACTAAAGAGCACTTCACGAGCTCATAAAAGGCAAGAATACTGCTAATACCATAAAAAATGCACACAAAGTGTTAAGTGGTGATGACTGAAATGTGAGAAAGTGCTAACAGCATTCCAAAAATTTCAAAAAGTAGATTTTAGCTTTGAAGATTTCACTCACTCTTGGTACCTAATCTTAATGAGCTGGAAAATACTATTGAAAGAAACAACAATATAATAGTTAAAGAAGTAGGAAAAGATCCTGATTCATTTCAATTGGCTGTTCATCACCATTTACAACTACTTGAATTAGTAAAAATATACCATCTCTAGCATACCAGATAACCTTACAAGGTATGATGTACATTTTTGCAATTGGCACCACCCAGCAGGATCCTCTGTGCATTTAGTCAACTCTCAGGAGAAGAATTTCTTTCATATATGCATAATCAAAGAGAGCATGTCAAAATTTTACTGCTCTTCATTCTCAATATGTTAAATCTCAGGTATTTTGCCATGTAGCTATTAATCATGAAAAGCAAATTTTTACAAGAGAGTTAATTTTGAAGGCAGTGGATTCATTCAGGAAGACAACCTAAACCTCAGCTAAACCAAACACCCTCAGAAGGTTTTGTTACAGTAGGATATTGGTGGTAATGTTGATATTTTCTCTCAAAACCTAACAATCACAGCTGAAATATGTGAGCAACTCAATCAATTGAATGAAGAGCTGAAAGAAAAGGACTACCCTCCAGTTAGTCAAAAGAGTATTGTTTCTCTACATGATAATGCATACCCTCGTAATCCATGAATCTTCTGTAACAAGATTGAGAAACTTGGCTGGGAATTGCTTCCTCATCCTCCATGTCCTCCTAATCTTGCAACTTCTGGCAAACATTTCTTTTGAAGTTTGATACAGTTTTCTTAAAGACTAATAATATGATACAGTATTAACTAAAGCTGAGACTTTAAAAGTTCTTTGCCACCAAACCTCGAGTATTCATTAGACATGGCATTATGAAGCTTTTATAACTTTGGAAGAGTGTTATTGGTTCAAAGGTGTATATATAATAATATATATACTTGATTAAAATGACAAGCGGTTTATCTTTTATGCAATTTCAAATCTCAATGGTAAAAATGGCATTCCATTTAGAACAACCTGATACTTTACATTTATTAATTTGCTAGTTGTACACTAAATTAAGAAAATGCATTAGGTGAAATGTTCTGATTTTAACTTTCAAAGCAATAAGTTTAAATATTGCATTTTCAATGAAACAATACAATCTTATTATAAATAATGGATTAATTATTTGAATAACTTCATACACTGTGTGTGAAGTTATTCAACTTTCATTGTGTATGATCACACATTTTGTGATGAACTTTTTATTTCTTACATCTGTAGAGCTATATCATTAAAATAAAAAAAATATGAATAGTTTGTGCAACAAATATTTATTAAAATTCAAAATATCAAAATAACTGTCAAAATATGAGTATATATTTCAATAGAGAACTTCACTTTCATGAAACTTCTAACATATGTGTATTAGAATACAGTTTTGATTAAAAAATTTATATAAAATATATTTACTTAATTTAAATGTAGTGGTTTTATTGGTTGACAAAAGGTAAACAGAAAAATGAGCCTTGAACAAAGCAACCTAATTTTAGTTTATGAAACTGATTAATAAAAATAAAGAATCTTAATTCAAAATAGAAATATAAAAAACTACTGTTTTTATTAAATATTTTATAACAGATAACAACAGTACTTATACCACTTTTTTCCCTCAGCATTGTCAGCGACCACTCCTGTTCCAAATGGTGGTTTAGAATCGCCATATGAAATGGGATCAAGTGGTTTGGCTCGCCCAGTTTATCCACGAACACAGTACAACATTCCTCATGCTCATGTCACAATAGATTCAGCACATCCTGGTAAGAGTATGTTTTATATCAGTTTATTTATGAATGTGAAAACTTTACAGCCAAATCTTTACTTCTTTAATTAAGCGTCTTGGAATATTTTAAGTTCATATTTCTCTGGACAGATTGTCCATTTTAATTTTATGCAATATTCTAAACAATACCTATTTTGTGATCAATGATACATGCATTATAGTCTACTCATAAATGACAAGTACTTTAACTGAGGTAAATTGTAAACTTAATTTGTTGGTTTCAATTAACTTCATTTTCAAATATCAAAGAATAAAAATATTCAAAACTTTAATATATTTATATATTCTCATTAAAGTTTTTGATAACATTTGTAGAAAATCATGTAGGCAATGTCAGTGTGCTCACTGCCAACATTGTGAGTGAACCACTTGGTACATACAGTTTCTTTTCCAAGAAATTGTATTTATTTACTATGCAGCTACACTATTCAGGAGAATTCCAGTGACCAAGATTCAGAGGCATCTTCAGATACTCAGAAAGCACAAATATATATTAATGCATTCTCTTTGTTAATTGTTTTATACAGAAAATTCATTCCCCTTTTACAAAAAAAAAATCTTGAATACAATAAAATCTCAAATCTTTTATGTAGCAGTCTATATTTATTAAAAAGCTAAGTTTAACCACATTTTGAATCATGCAAACATACTTAAATACACTACATATAGATGAAGTTTAATCTGACAACATTAACACATTTTCTCTTAATAAAACAAATATTCAAATTATCATTCAAAATAATGGAAAATTATATTTCATAAACTCAAATGATTTTTAATTATTTTCCTTTTTTTTTTCTTAAGCTTCCCACAGTTTACCTCATTTAGTGTTTAAATTTATTTTCTAATGCAAAGAGTTATTCTTGCCACACAAAAAATACAGAATAATTTAAATTAAATATTTCAGGTAAAACTTCTTAACCATTTGGAAATACTATATATAAAATTTTAATTATATTTAAATTAAAATTTTATATATAAATAGACTTAATCTATATATATATAAAAGAGCTCGTCTGTTTGTTTGTCCGCTATAGAATCATAGACTGTTTCACAGACCGGGACCAAATTCGGCACAATTAATGTTTAGGACCCGAGAAACTTAAATCAGGAAAAACGAAATTTGGGGCTCAATTAGTTTTTTTTAAATTAAATTTTTAATGATTTTTGTGCCTCTAAGAGGTGCGCGACCACCTGTGGAGCCCCTTCACCACAACCAGCTGCGTTAAGAGAGATGGTTTGGGGGGGTGACGGGGGGGGGTCAAATTCCAATGCGCGGGAGGAAGAGGGTTGGGAATGACCTTTGGCCCTGGCTCCCCAAATAAACACAACTGGCCAGATGAACAAGAAGAGCAGGGGTACAGCCCAGTATTTTTTTGATGGAATGCATGAAAAATTTTATATCTATATCTACCCGGGCAACGCCGGGCAATAATGCTAGTCTATATTTATAAAAGATCTTGTCTGTTTGTTTGTCCGCTATCGAATCATAGACTGTTTCACCCACCGGGACCAAATTCGGCACAGTGAATGTTTAGGACCCGAGAAACTTAAATCAGGAAAAATGAAATTTGGGCTCAATTAGTTTTTTTTAAATTAATTTTTTAATGATTTTTGTTCCTCTAAGCACACCTCTTAAATGTGGATACAGCCCCTTCACCACAACCAGTCAAATTCGATATGCGGGGGAAAAGAGGGTGGTTTGAGAGTTGGTCTGGGGGTGATGGGGTTCGCGAAACAGAGTTAGCATATGATATGTATTTGAATTACTTATTCTGTGAAATCATATAAGATAAATCTTTTAGAGTTTTGGGGCTTTTTAAGCAGTGGGAGGTAAAGCTCTTTAAACAGAGAAACATAACGACACATAACTTTCATTCTGAACTATTAGTCCATTAGTTATATTAAGGCATAAGAAAATTAATGAAATTATTTTTAAAGAGTGATTGGCCGGGTAGATATATAGATATAAAATTTTTCATGCTTTCCATCAAAAAAATACTGGGTATATCATTTCAGTAGAAACACGCTAAGTGCATTCTGTCTTGCCTGATGAACATGAAGAGCAGGAGGTGCAGCCCAGTATTTTTTTTGATGGAATGCATGAAAAATTTTATATCTATATATCTACCTGGGCAACGCCGGGTAATAATGCTAGTAATATATAATAATAAACTTTAAAAATATCCAAAAGTAGCTAGTATTTAAAACTTATATAAGTAAATTGTTTATTCTGATAAGGAACACAATCAAAATTTAGGTTGCTCAGTTTGATATGAAATTAGTAATTAAATATCATGTACTGCATTTTTAACAAAAAGCCTAACAGAAACAGCTCTACAAAATCATTTATAAGATATTATCCTACCAATAGAGAGATGAACTCTGAATATTTATTTATTTATTTATTTATTTATTACAAAGATTGGCTATGATGCCATTTGTTCACAGTAAAGGGCGAGACAACTGGACATTCATTTAAGGGGGCACTGTAAAGGTGGCCAACATTAGCCCCTACAAACCGGTCCGTAATTTAGAACCGAGTCAAGTGACGAGACTGGAACACTTGACCCTGAACCTCCAGAGGTGAATTCAGAATGTTTCAAGACATGTTTATTAAGAATAAAATTTTAAAAATAAAAACCATATTTAGATGGTTTTTATGATATTTGAAAGAAACATATAATTATCAATTAAAATAACAGCATCTCAAAAAATGTTAAATAAAGCATTTGTCATTTCAAAATTTTTACTTATAGTCTTGGTAATTAAAGTTAACTGAATAGTCAGTTATGTCCTTCAGGAGTACAAGATTAACTGACAATCAGTACTATGCAGATTAACATTTATTTTTATTTTAAATGAAAGAATTTGTTTTTTATTTTGAATAAGCAAAAAGTAAATAAAAAATACAGGGTTGGATTTAATGAAAGGTAAGAAAGCACCATGAATATACATGTTTAGGTTTAAAAAAAAAATGCATACATTTGCAGTGTCTCTACATTGTGTTTTCATACATTTGCAGTGTCTCTAACACTTGTAGTTTTATGATTCAAAATCTTGTTAAAAGCTGTTTCTATCATGCCTAACCATTCATCGTCATCTCACTTATCACTTATAAGTATTTGTGCACACCAATAGTCACAAATAACAAAACAAACACAGTTAGTAATTATTTGTGAAAAATATCTCGCTCTACTTTTGCCTGTAGATCTTAAATATTATTCTACCAGAATTAATTTTCTTTAATGTACTTATTTAGGATCATCATCATCTACACTTGCTTCACCATCAGCACGCAGTCATCATCCTTATGATCAAGTGACTTCTCCCACCTTACACATCACACTAGGTGGCCCATCTGTGTTAGGCACAGGTCAACATGCAACTTATTCTAGCAACACAAATCCATCAGCTGCGGCAGAGTGTACTTCTGTCTCAGGCACGCTAAGCAAAAGGCCGCCAAACCACTCTCTGAAATCCTTCAGTGTGCCGGCGCCCCCTTGCCAGAGTGCTCCGACAACACCACAACCAAGACATATAGGTAAAACAATACTTACTGACTTAAACTCAAGATCAATAATTTTATTTTCAAATTTACACTCAATTTTTTTAAGTTTATGGAAATTATTTTGCATTCCCTGAATTATTCTATTCCTCCATTAGTTGTATTTCCTAAGTAATGGCTGTTTTAGAGACAGAGATACGCTGAGAAATGCTTTCTATGAATGGAAAAGGCATTGTATTACCTTTTAATTAGCATGTTTAAGCATAATAAAAAAGAAAATGTAGCACATTGATCGCATGGATAGATGCACATTAGCAGGAACCCTCAAAGTTTGAATGAAATAGCAGTAACTTCAAATGTTTAGAGTGCAATAACTTAGTTACAGAGTTACTATGTTTTCCTTGTTAAACAAATGTGTCATTAATAAATGTATAGAAAAGATAGCAAGAGTCTATATTTGTAAAAACTAAATGAACTGAAAACAAAGAAATTAAAAATAGGACCAAATTAATGAACACTGAAATATTTTCTTGGCAGTTAAATAATATATTAAAATTTTATTTTTGTGTAAGAAATATTTTATGTAAAAATCAATATTGCCTAAAAGGAAAAATAACTATACCATCAAATTTATCAATATCTCTCTTCTGTTTGCTGGATCCTGATATATAGTTTTGCAACTCTCTACATTTGTGACCATTTATTTTTATTCTGTTTTGGGTACAATATATTTAGTTATGCAAATTATGCATCTTACTTATCGTACAAGGATTACATACCAGAGAAGACAGATGTTTTAATTTATCAAAAAACTTCCTTCAGTCATTTAAACTTAAATAAAACAAATGATTAAACTAATTAAATAGTTGTCAATTCTTGTTTGAAATTAAAGCACTTTAGCCAGAAGAATTTAATGCATTAGGATATTAAATTAGAAATGTACTGACGAAAGAATCAAGAATTTAAGCTAAAAAATGAGAAATTTTGAATGGAACATACATAAATTCTGGGTGAGATGTACCTTAATATATAAACAAATTATAAGATCGATACTGTTATTATATGATAGTAATAATACACTTCTATAAATGAATACTTATGGAAAAAAATTTGTAGCCATTAAATATAAAGCAGTATGACAAAAGCAAAATAGCTAAAAAAAATTACTATCTATAAAATTCTAATCTCAGTTGTCAAAATCTTCCCAAAATTTTCATTGTCCATCAAATTTCTTTCAAATCAATTAATGGGATCAGAAATTTTAGGAAAACTGGAGAGAAAAAATAATAGTCATGTTATTAGATTAATCAAAATTTTGTAAAATGTTATCATTATTATCAAGTTAGCTCGTTTTGTTTTGTTTTTTAACATTTTGACACTAAAATGGATAGTTTTTCTGTTAGCATTTATTTTAGTGATAATTTCTGTGAACATTGATTTGTTTTAGGTACAATATACATCTTTTATGCTTCCTAACTCAAAAGTCATGTATAAAACTAACTGGGAGAGAAACATTATTTATACGTATGGTCCTAATTTAACAGTTGACCCATGTCCAGTGCTATTTATAATTATCACAAAGCAAACAGTCGTACAATATAGCCATAACCCAGGTTGAAAGATTATGAATCATAAAGCAAACAAAGCTAATTTTTTACATAACAATGTTATTTCATAATTAAACTTTTATTAAAATTCCAAATGAAAAAATGTGAAATGAAAAATTCTACTTTTATTAAAAAAATAAATGCAGTTGAATTAATCATTAGAGGGTTGCCAAATATACTACAAAAAATACAATGGGTGTCCCATAAGTCTCCATACAGAGAAAAAAACATTCTCCTTCTTAGAAGCGTTCTTCAGCAGTGGAAGACACACATCGAAATGTGTTTCCGACAAAATGGCAGTCATATAGAGCATATTATAAAATAAAAATGGTTTATGTCAAGAAAAGTTTATTTTTCCTATGTATGAATATAAAGAAATAAATGTTAGAATTATATATGTATGGAATGTATTATTTTTCCTGTGTATGGAGACTTATGGGACACCCTGTACATGCAGAATTACTATATATTTTAGTCACAGAGAATAAATCTAAAATACAGTTTGTCCTCTATAACCATTTGTTTCTAATGTTGTATTTGATGAAAATTAGTTTTGCCTAACACTGCTAGAATGCTTCATGTCTTTATTCTGAAATCAAATAGTTATTTTATCACTTTACTTTTTCTCTATACAATCAGTAATAATTTAGTTAGCTTATACTCCCAATAAACTTTATTTATTTATTATGAAATGAATTATTTTATCACTTTACTTTATTTTTTTCCAATATTTTTCTGAGCATTATATGAGCCATTCACAAGCCAAATTGGCTCCACTTTTTGAAATTTTAATGTCAAAGCACTTGATTAACTCCTAACTTTTGATATTCATAATAAATTTCCCAAATAATAAGGATTAGCACCCTTCAATGACTTTTTTTTTTGGGGGGGGGGCAACGACTATTAAGTTACTTTTTTCAGAAGCCAATTAATTTAAGTCTATACTCTAATGTAAATCATTGCAATAATGCAATTCAAATGCAGAAGCAAGTACTTGATGATAACGGTAAATGGTTTAGTGTTGCTTAATCACAAAAAAGTAAAATAAATAAGTCAATTACATTCTGACTGCTGCAGAAGTGCATACTTGTGAATTATTAAACAATTATTTCAATTTTTTTCCTGTAGCAAAAAGAAGACTGAATTGGATGCTATTACTTTTTTTCCCTTATCAAATCAGTTCAGTCCCTTAAGACACAAAAATTGTAATAATAATAATGATTACTCCAAGGATATTCAATCTTATATGTCATCATATAAAAGCTACATCTGCAATAATACATTCTACAATGTTTATTTGAATTTATATTTTCAGAGGAATTTTAAAAAACAATATATATTATTTTATCACTTTTCTGCTCTTTTTGTTTTATGGACTTAACCGGTTTGGCAAGTGAGTGGCTCATATGCTGTAAATTAAAGTTTTAAGGGAATTACTACCCATATAAATTTGAAAAAGGTCCATTTATTTGTATATATCTCTTTTAGTGAAACCACAACAAGTTGCTAGCCCTCAGAAAAAATTACTGACCAGTGGAGGCCCCTCTCCAGCCACCCCATCTTCACAGCAGTCAACACTGAAGTCTCGGCCTTCAACCATGCCAAGGCAGCAAGAGGGAAGCAGTGATCGGGAGGACCTGCCTGTAGGTACTTAAAATCTGCTGCTGCTTTCTCTTTCTGTTGCTATCCTAGCTTCCTCTAACAAAAGCTATTTTCCATTTTCCTTTAAACTACTGCAATGAAAAAAAGCTTTTTAGGCTAATATGCTTGCATTTTGAAATAACATAAATCTCTTATGTGTTATGATAAACATCATGTTCTAAAACTGTTTTTCTTCTTTTTTTTACACTATGATGAATACATTCAGATTAATTTTCCCACAGAAACCTGTTAATATATACTACCCTTAAAATATAAATATAGTAAAAGATTCTGAAACTATTATTGATCTAATTATAATGGGAAAAACTTCTTAACTGAGCTAAGATTATTCTATATTTAATAATATAGATGGATTTACAATTCTAAATGTTACATTGATATTGGTATTTACTCCTTAAACATGTTAGATTTGTTACATAAATCTAATGTTATGATAAACATCATGTTCTGTAATTATTTTTTCTTCTTTTTTTTTTCGCTATGATGAATACATTCAGATTAATTTTCCCACAGAAACCTACATTAAGTTATTATGTAACACCCCAAATTCTGAGATTAACAATAACAAAAAGTACATAGCAGCTTCTTCACAGCCACAATAAAAATAAAGGTGGCAACTAGTTTTGAACTTGTTCTTCATCAAGTCAAGGAGCATTAGTGTGATTGTCCAAAGTGATGATAAAAAATTAATTTTTATTGGGAATGTTAAGAAGCTCTGTGTTCCTGTTATAAATTTTCCACAAGTTTCATGTAATATTTATAAAGTATTATTGATTTGCCATTTCTTTTTGCAGATTAAGCTCACCAAAATACATTAAACTGTTTAAATTTTGTTCCCATTTCTACATTTTTTACAACAGTTCTCATTTTATATTTGTTATATAAACTGTATTTTTGGCAGAAATGCATGTCTTTTGACACACAGCTGTCATACTATGTTAATTTATTCTCTATTTAATGTTATTCAGTTATGTGAAAAGCAATCTGAATTTTTTTTTTTTTGGTAGTTTTTTTTAAACACATTAAAGTACTATCATATGTTTATCTTTGAGATGGTTCATTCTAGAAAACTATCTTTTAAAGGTGATAAGAACAAATACTTGAAAATGAAACATTATCACTAATCTTTGTTTTAGTGTCTCACATTTTTACTTTTCAATCTTTGTTCAATTCAGCTTTCTTCCCTAGAAGCAGAGTAAGAGAACAGCTACATAGTAAGCCCAAATAGGCAAAAGGGCACTATTTTGCCTGTCTATGCTTTCAGTATAAGCATTCTGTAACTCTCCTCCTCAGGATGAAAGCTGAATTTGCTTTAGAAATTCAAACTGATCTTAATTTACATTCATTTATAGTGAATTAAGGTTTTTCTATTCCCTGATTTGTTTCCCAAGTTTAGGTACTGGTTTTCCAATTAAAAAAACAACTACTTATTAAAACCACACATGACAAAAAATTCTTTTAAAAAATTCATAAAGCCATTCATAAAAATTTATCAAACTAAATATAAAATATTTAGTTTGATAAATTTACAAGATTTTATTTATTTTTTTATATAGTTATGAAATGTATAAGTCAGTTTAAAAAAAATGTGGTTTTATTTACTGATTCCGTGTCAATCTCATAATGGCACTTTACACTTGGTTCATAAAAATCATAATAGAAAAACTTGTTTTACCAATTTTCCTGCTAAAGGCATGCAGAATTTTGTAATGCTTTGGGTGATCCAACCTGACATTTCCAAATTGCAAAGAAAAGTATGCAAGTTACTGAAAGAAAAAAGAAGGAAAATTATTATTATTTCTCATACAGACAAGAATACTCAAGTATCATATACTTTCAGTAGCTCACTGAAGCCACACAGAGATAAGGTTCAGATCATAGACATAGTCTTACTTGATAACAATTCATAGCATACACCCTATGAAATAAGTCCACCTAATCCCTTTTTACATGATTTTGAAATAATACGGTCAAGAAAAAAATTCTAATCCTGTTTTTACATTTTTTTACACCCTTTTTTTTAAAAAAAAGTCAATATTTTTGCTTTTTTTTTTCATAACACCTGCACCGACAGTTCTACTTTCAATGCCTCGAGAGCAGGGCAAAAGTAGACTGCAATTTTTTAAAGTTTTTTTTAAGATTATTAAAAATATGATTTTCTTTATGTTTAATGCATACAATTTGCATGAATATCGAATAATTTTATTTAATTTTTCAGTTACATATTATTTTTTATTTTTATATGTATTTTATAAACAAAAACAAGTTGTTAAACATATTCATCATTTTACCATATACCCTGTCTTTTTTTACATGACACAGTCTGGAATGCAACCTCCATGTAAAAAAAGGATTAGGTGTATACTTTCGATAACAGACATGACTATTGATAGAAGTATAAAATATGTTGAACTGCTTTATTTTTAAGTGAATAAAACCTCTGTAACTGCTTGATAATATGATTTTCATTTCCTTTAATGATCTTGATTAGAATTTGGTAGTAAAATAATAGCATATGAATGTTAATGTGTGATTATAGAAATTATAAATGAAACCTTTTCTTACAGCCTTCATACAGTACTGAAGATCTGAGTGTCGAAATGGCAAATTTAGAAGGACTAATGAAAGATTTGAATGCTATCACAGCAAATGAATTTGAATGCTAAGTAACAAAAATGCTTTAAAAAGATAAGCCAATGAAATTGTCACATTTGTGTGCTTTTTCTAAATTGGTGAAATTAGTTTGTGCAGTGTGTTGTTGAGTAAAACTACACTGCATATAAACCTGTGATTATAGCAAAATTTTTTGTCATATTTCTTTTGTGTCTGACCTACACAAGATGTATCATTTTCATAAAAAAGATATATATATACATGTTCATTTTTTTCATGTGATGCCAAATTTAACATATTTTCATATTGTTTTATCAGTCAGCAGTATAGAAATATACATATAGCTAACTTGCTAATAAGAATAAATTTTTAGTTTATGAATAAGATTTGAAAGAGGGCTTTTATCAATGTTTTACAAGCATAGGGTTAAAGTAAACTTATTAAATATTACCAGTGAAATATGTGCATTAAATTTAATAGGCATACAATTAATGAATTTGAAAACACTGATACATTAGCATATTTACACACGATTCAAGTATTGGAATTAATGGTATAAAACTGAAAGAAAATCAAAAATTTACCAGTTTCAATAGTAAGTTTGTTTATATATATATAAATAAACAAATATATAGTTTCCCATTCAATAACTCATTTGCTAAGATAGTTTGTTTACCTTATTTTAATACTTGAATGAGGGCTTATACAGCTAACTTTATACTATACATTAAATTGATAAAATATATACCTAGGTTATATTGGCCTCTCTAATTTTGTTAACAGCTAGTAAGTATTTTGAATAATTTTAAAACAGGATAAAAAGTTTAAATGAAATTTGAATGTGAAAATAATTAAATGTATGCAGTGCTTTAGTGAAACCAATCATTCAGTGTAATGCACATGGCTATATAAAACATTTCTATGCTACAGAACTTTATTTAGATCACCTTATTTATTACTCTCATCTGATATAATTAAATTTTAAGTCTCACTATCTTATATTACAGTAAAATATGTTTTGAAAACAGTCATCCACCCTCAGCCTCAAATCTTGCAGTTAATCAAAGTGTAATTTACTTTCTCTTCCTTAAAATCTACATCATGCAATTTAAAATGTTAATACTTTAGTGAGAGCAGCATTTTCTAGTTTTTCACAAAAAACAAAAGCTAAATACAAAAAAAATGAGCTATTGAAAAAAATATATAAGAAATAAAATTGTTTAATACACATTAATGGCATTGAAAAAAAATTTTTTAAGTAACACAATAACAGCTAATACAATATTTGTGTGTTTTTGAATTAGAAAATTGAATTGCATTTGTATACAATATCACCATTTATGGAAAACTTAAGATTATATTTTGTAAAATGTAAATAATTTGTAGTTATTTTACAGTTTCTATAATTACCATTTATACAATATGCAATCTTTATTAATGAAAAGATAGTAGACAGTTTAAATTCTGCAAGAAATTATAATGCTCAAATATTACAGATAATCCTCATCATCACTTTTGTGTGAAGCATTTCATTCCACACAAAGGTGGAACCCTGTATATAGATATTTGCCTCTTGGATGCAAAATCTTTCAACGAATGCTGCAAATTTAAATTATTTTGCCTCATTTTGATATTTAATACTGTATAAACCAGCATTTTTCAAGAATTGAAAGGTCAAGAGTAATGTATAAGTTTTTTTAATAAAATACATCAACTTTTAAAATGTGTGAATCTTTTAAAAAAAATCCTCTAGCTTCAGTGTCTAACAAACCTTTCTTATAAAAAATTATTTCAATTAGAAAGGAGATTAAATGCCTAAAAAAGTTTAAATCTTATACAAGCTAATTATCAATATTTCTGAATATATTCTTCTATTACTCTTCTTTAATAATGCACAGTTTTTAATTTTGTTTAATTTTCATCAGTATGAACTATGATGGTCTCAATTATCAAAGACAGTGAGAATATTTCAGGAAACCATCAAATAGCTTAACAGGGTACTCTCGTTTTATCTAGTCCATAAATTAGGTAATTTTTATGGACTATAATGTACTTTTTTTTTTAAAGAGATTTTGAGGACTTTGCGCTGTTTTATTTTGTTTGTTTGTTTCTTTTTTTAACCATTCTCTTTGGAAAAAGAAAAAAAGACCATAATACAGTTATAAATAAAACACTAGTAATCACTATTTCCTTCTAATTTGATTCACATAACAATGTACTCAATATATAACTTTTGTATTAAAATGCTAATAAAGGCAAATCATAACAATCAAAGGTTTAGAGATCTGTCAAAGTCAGCATTATTTAAATAATGTATCAAACATATATTTCTTATCCACTACAGGCAATGACAACAAAATGAAAGGAAGGGGAAATAGAAAATCTCCAGTTTAATTTCACACTATGTTTAACTCAAATATTTTGTTTGAGGGAATTAAAATAGTCACAAATTTTCTAAAACAATTTTGTAGTGATATCTCTCTCAATCTAAATTAAACCTTTTTTTAATAATTACATTTTACAATGATCACATTTTATAGTTTTAATTTTTATCGCATTCTTACATTTTTGTAAAAACTGCAAAAGATTGTATATTAAACTGAGAAATGCTGGTTCATATTTAGTTCTTGTACAGTCAGTGTGCTTTTCTCATACCAGTGGGCTTTTGTGTGATGTCTATGTATGCATACAAATGTATACATTTTGAGTAAGACTGCTCTTCTTTTTATACAAACTGTTCAATATGTATTTATACTGATGTGAAAAGTATGAAGAATTGTAATTATTCATTGAATTTCTTAATAAAGACACTTTAAGTCTATTGTCATATTACTATTTCTTGTTAAATATCAAACATATTATTAAATATAAACACAAATAACAATCAACCAAGGCTAAGGATTTGTTAAACTATGTAATGAAGATCAATTTGCCATACTCAAAATGAGGGGAAAGCTTTGGTAAACTGCTTTGTCCAAGTTTACAACCATGTTATTTGTATCACACCATTTCTCCAAAATCTTAAGGACACAGTTCAGAGTATTCTCAGTTTAAGATTTTGTGCTTCTTTGGGGAACTTCCGTCCAGATACGAGATCATCCACATAAAAGGCACCTAACTCCGCCAATTGATCTCAACTTAGTAATCAGATCATTAATATACACTACTGGCCAAAAGTATTGCAAGTTTGAAAAATCTAACATTTTTTTCAAGAATAAGCCCCCCAAAATTATATTTTTTCAATGCAACTGATTATTTTTTAATGTAAATATGTTAATTTAGTTTAAAGACAAGATATGATTAAGTTATTGAACAAAAATAACTATTAAATTTTATAAAAAAATAACATACAAAAAATGTACAGGTTATCAGAAATCGGCACCCATTTTGGTTCCCCGGAATAAAATGAAAAACAATTTCAAGTTCTTCTGAGCAGAAAAGATAATGAGTGCAATTGAACCGAAAAGCATTTAATATGTTGTTGGGCCACCTCTGGCTTTGATCACAACAGCCATTCTTTTAGGCATGGAATCCACAAGGTTTTGCACGAGTCCAGACTGCCTGGTTTGTACTGCAAAACACCCAGAAAGCCAAATGGTGTGGGGCTGAATGCCATATTAAGTCAACTGGACGACTCCATTTTGTACAGAGAACTATGAAGAGTGACTACTATATTAGTGTGCTGAAGGATTGATTGCTTCCTAATGCTCATGACATGTTCCCAAGGCAGAAATGGGTATTTCAGCAAGACCTAGCACCCCTGCAATACATCGAAAAAGGCAAGAAAAACTTTGTAATTAAATTTCATTAGAGTTCAGTTCTGAACTCTAAATCAAAACATTCCTTATTTTAGGTTAAGGCTGATTCGCAAAACATGGTATTAATGTTCTCCCATGGCCAGGAAACTCACCAGATTTAAATTCTGTTGAGAATTTAAGGAGTATAATTGGAAGGAAAATATCTCAAAATCATTCCAGAACAAAACAAGAGATTCAGAAAACAATTAAAATTTGGCACCTTGAAATACTGAAAGAAGTGTTGCAAAACCTTGTGGATTCCATGCCTAAAAGAGTGGCTGTTGCGATCAAAGCCAGAGGCAGCCCAACAACATATTAAATGCTTTTGAGTTCAATTGCACTCAAATTGTAGTCCTTATATTTTAATAAAATTATAAGAACAATAACATAGAAAGTATTAAAAATAGTAGTATAATTTGTTCATTCACATAAAAATTAGTTATAAAAATATGTGAATGTCTTTTCTTTTATTATCTTACTTCTTCGCATTTTAAAATCTATTCGCAGTATTAAACAGTGCTGAAATTTCATTAATTACTTGTATGAAATATTGAATGTTTGTCTAGGTATATATGTCAATTCAATCGTTGTCAATTTGCATAGGACTTTAGTGACAGGAACCCAAACACTATCATTTTTTAGTTACTTAGATGCAATTGCTGGTCCTGGTGGATGAAGAAAGTGCACTAAAATGTCATCATCCAAAGGTCCAAGCTCAACACTAGAGAATTAAAAGAGAATCTTACAGATTTTGAATGTATAGTTATTGGAGACTTCTCAGAGATTTATACTTTTACGGTTCAAGATGAAATTCAAAGCTTTCATTGGACCAATAAACAGGCTACACTACATCCTTTTTTTTGTTATTTTAAGAAACATAATCAAATTTATTGTAAAAGTATTTGTATTATTGACCCCCATATACACTATACAACCATTGTGTATACATTCCAACAACTGAAAATAAGGGGTTCTTTAGGACTGTAATAACCCCCGAAGAAAACAATGACAAAACATACTTGCTAACTATTTACAAACATATAAATCATATCTATGGAGTTATGAAGAAAAGAAATTCAATATTTAGTTGTTAAATCTGAAAAATAAACCACTTTAAAAAAAAAAAAAAAATTGAAACTAGGTACGTTTTAAAAAAATTGAAGAAACTCAAAAGAAAAAGAAAAATATTTACCATTTTATTTAAATAGTTTTAAAAAGATATAAATACATACAAAGAAAAGTTTATACAAAAATGTAATGTTTGACAATCTGGATCATATGCACTGGATTCTTCATTCAGCAGTATCACTGAGTTCTAAATCATCAGTCTGAGCAATGTCAAGGCTGGTAGACGAAGCTTCTTTTGAAGAATTACCAACAGATTTTTTACGCTTTCCTCTCGGTGCTCCTACTTTAGTTGGGGAGCCTGATACATTTTCCTTTTTACTCTTTTCAGCATGGAAGACTAAAAAAAATTTAGTAAATTAAACAGAAAATAGGAAAAATGAATTAATAGTTCTATTAATTAATGGGTTAAAAATGAGCATAATTATATCAAATTTAAAACAGTTTAAAAAATAAAATTTATATTCGTACAAAAATAAAAAAACTTCCACTAAAAAGTTTAATTTTATATAATTAAGAATTTTATTCATTCATTGCAAGATCCCTTAATTATTTGGATGCATTAAGATAAGTAGTGCTTCATAAAAATGTAAATCACTCTTTAATATGTAGTATTTTTTAAATTTTTATTAAAAATTTTATATTAACTGCACAGTTAAACCTCAACTAATGTTCTTTAACAGAAACACTTTTGTTATTTGAAGTTACAATCCGAAAAAATATAAACCAGATTTTATATGAAATACATAGTTATAACTTGAACAACTTTATTCTATGTATAAAAATCAAATCATTCATTTTGTACACTTTTCAAGAAAATAATAGCCACAATATTCTCTTTTTATAAAGTAAGTTTCGAGTATCTAAAACATGCATGCATACATAATACTGCTATTACATTATAAATCAAAACTAAAGAAAGTTTGGAGACACTTAAATTAGAGGAATAACACGGTAATTAAGTTAGTTTAAAATAAATTATTTGTGCAAATTTCAGTTACAGAAGTGTTTTGTTTTGAAATAAATATGTTTAAACTGAGACTTTTGTTAAAATAAATTTATCTACTGAATACTTTATGCAAGTATAATGTTAATGATAACTAGATCATTTTAATATACTTCTGACTATCAACTAAATTTCTATTCTCAAGAATTTAATTTTTCCGTCTCCATTATAATTCATAGTATTTTAAACAAAATTTCTCAAATTTATAAAGAATTTTCTCAGAAAAACTAATATCAAATATCTAGTTTCTGTAAGTTCTCTTCATATAATTACTTTAAAAGAATTTTAAAAGACATAATAAAAATTTCAAGCTTTGTTCTAAAAGTTTAACACCATGAATAAAAATATAACTTACTTTCCACCCTCACACTTAAAAGAAAATGAGAAAAATAATTTTAAAAGAATTAACAGTCTAAATGCATTCAAACAATTGACCTCGTAAGAAAAACAAATCCCTTTATAAACAACTTAAGTCTTAAAATGTTGTCATCATTATTACATATATGCTACAGTTAGACTTTTTTGGAATACATCATCAGATACACTGATCGATTGTACTGAAAATTACAAAAGCAATAACTTCTTGTGCAATTAAACTTAAAATAATGACAAATAAAATTTCTAATACCCCTAATCCTTTTTTTAGATGACTAGCCGCTGCGTGACCAGCATGGTCGCTTTTAGATTTATATTTTCTTTTGCAAAACAACTCAATTGAAAGTAACATATGTAAGGAATGTTACCATTACCTGTCATCATAAATATACGTTGTTAAGGCGTAGTGAAAACTCAGACAAAAAATTTATAATCATTGATAAATTCACTATAAGGCTGATTCTAAAACATCATGATTAAAAAATGTGAATTTCCATTACTTCAGAACAGAGTTAAAGATAAGTCTGAGAAACCCAACATCAATGATTTAAAAAATTATATCTCTCACTGTATGTACTATTTTTCAAAACTAAGATATCTACACTTTATCATTACATCATTTAAGAAATTGTTGGGGAAAATTTTCACTTATAAAATGGAATGAAAATTCAGCAAATACTAAAATATAGTATAGATTACATTTCTCTCTGTATTTATTATTGTTCGCAATTCAGATATCTCCACTTAATCATATTAAATGAATAAATTAAAATTATTTTGTGTATAAATTAAAATTCTTCATGAGTAAAATACAGCAATTAAATTGTACCAAATTACGTGCTATCGTCGAGTCACACGTGGACAGCCGCTAATGTTTACATCCGGTAGTTGCAGCCGTTGCCATTCGGATTGTAGAAATATCGTTGATTTTTGTGCCGCATACCTACGCGTTTTATATATATATAGATTTTGAAATAACACAGTTGAAAATAATATTCTTATCCTGTTTTACACAATCAGTTTTTTTTTTAAACAATACAAAAAATGTCTAATTTTCAACAAATTGGAAACTTATTTCTTGACAAATGATCCCAATATTGAATGTGCAAAGAAAATTTCAATCAGATCTGAAATCTTGTATGGCACATTACAAAGAAATTTACAAAGAGCTATCCAAGACAGGTTCACAATGATCTAATTTAAGACTCAAAGTATCTAACTTCAGTCATCAGAAGTTTTGCCTGAAAATGCAAAAACTTAAGAAGCTACTGCATAAATTTCATCGGACAAAAGCCAACACAAAAGGATGTGATTAGTTCTAGAAAGCGAATCCCAAAAATAAAGCATCTAATTGTATGTTTTTTATTTTGTTCCTGAATTTGTGGTATTTTTTAAATTTAAAATAAAGCTTTGATTAATTTGAATTTAAAGAAACTGCTTTTTTTTTTTTTTTTTTTTTTTTTTTTTTAAGATTGTTAAGAATACGATTTTCTTTATAATTAATGCATACAATTTGCACAAATATCAAAATAATTTATTTAATTTTTTATTCATTATATAATTAAATTTTTATTTAAATTTACTTTTTTAATGAGTATTTTGTGAACAAAAACAAGTTGTTGAACACATCCATCATTTTACCATATACCCTATGTCTGTTTTTACACGATACAGTCTGAAACATATCCTCCATGATAAAAAAGGATTAGGTGTATCTAATCAAAAGCCACCCACTTCATAAAATGGTTAGGATTACAAGTTTCCTCAAAGTGAACTTGAGTACAAATCCTGGCATAGATAAAAACGTTTGTGTACTGTCCCCTTACAGGGAGTTGTGTAAGTTCACCTATATGGTGCTACTATAATAAAGTAGCCAACAAAATAACAGTGTAGATGGGTAAATGTCCTCTAACATGGCTGGTTTGCCATGTTGGAGAGAAAATAAAAGATTAAAGATCACTAATTTTTTTTTTTAAGACATCTAACTAAATTAAGAGTTTATGATTAATAACTTAACATTCTAAAAATTTAGAACAATAAAGAGTTAAAAAATGTAGTCTTAACCATAACATTCATTTAAAACAACTGGCAGATGCTTACTCAAAACAAATTAATATGATCTCAACATTTGGAGAGAGAGTGAAGTGTAAACCCAATAAACACAAATTATACTAGCAATGTTGCTGTATTACTTAATCAAGTACTAAACATATGTTTAACAGCAAACAAAACCGTATATGCATATACACTGCAATATATGATATTAAAAAAAAAATTTAGTAATGGTTCAGTAATCCATGTTTCATTGATTTGAGTCTGGCTGTCATTAGGAAAACCCCTTATTGATAGCTATTGGGCCCCTATCTCTGAAGAGCTTAGCTTTTATTAAGTTTTATGTACATAACTATATTTTTATTTTGTACAGTAAGGCTTCATTTAATTATAAATTTATTTCATCATTTTATGAACTTAAATTCATTAGTCGTTGCTTAAAATTCCTTAATAGGTATGTTATGCCAAAAAATATTTTTCATTCCCTAACGTTATAAAACCCACTCCCTAACTTAATTTGACCAATTAATTTCTAATTTTACAAACCAATGTTAAATTTTTCAAAATTTTTATATGTAACTTCAGGTGTGCTCTGAGCTAAACATGACCATGAGAAATTTGCTAGCTTGCAGTTTAGACTACAGAGCAATGCCCTTATATAGTCTTATAGAGTACAAAATTTGATGAATAATCACAATCCTGACCATAAGGAAAGTTCCATTCCAAGAATGTTTGGGTGTTACATGACACATAATCGCCTTTTTACATTTACACTCTTCAGATAGACTTCGAGATCCCTCGTGTATGCTAGATCCCAAATCTTGCTCGTAGAATGTCTTAATAAAAATGTTTATATACGAAATTCTGAATTATTATTGAGTTTTGACAACTTGCGCCACCTACGACTATAATATTAAGATGTGTGTCCGGCTTTAATTTTAGAACTTTACATTATATATATATATATATATATATATATATATATATATATATATATATATATATATATATATATATATATATATATATATAAATAAAGGCACACATTTTTTTTCTAAGAATATTGTATAACCATAACTTGATACTATCTCCTTGATTCCATTATTGAAATTCTCAACAGAAAATTATCTGGATACAAGTTATAATTATTCAAATAACTTATTTCATGTGTAACATTTTCTCTACCTAAATACTGACACTTATTTTTCTAAATATAAGTGCTGTATAAAATTCATGAGATATTTTTCAAAACATGTTATATATATTTTTTAAATTATCAATTTTCTCACATGCACTACATCCATTTAGTAATGAAGTTAAGAATCCATCCTCACATCCTTCACAAAAAATAAGGGGGGATATGAGCCCTTTCTATTTGAATTGCAGTTTATCAAATTTTTATAATGTAAGGTTTATAGTTTTCATTTTGTAATAAAAATATTTCATATATATTCTATCACAGTAAACTTCAATACTTAACTTCCTATATGCCGAAACAAAAATATCCTAAAAATTATGATCAAGCAAAAAACTTTCAATACTGTACATCAGGTCTGCACAACATACAGGCCACCAGCACTCACTCACTCTGTGGCCTGTGAAACCATTGGTAAAGACACATATTATAAATCTAAAAAATATGAAACATTTTTAGATTTACAGGAATATATAAGCTATGAATATAAATAATTATTTTTTTAAATAATCAGAAATTTATTTTTTGTTGTATAAAATCTTTTTCATTTTCCCATTTATCCTGTATCCTTATGGCTAACAATAGCTTTCCATAGGCTAATATGGCCCCCATCACATCCTGAGTTGTGCTGGCCTGCTGTACATTAACTATTTTTCATCATACATACAAGCAGTGTTTATCACTTTTAAAATTCCACTTTTATCATTTTTGTCGTATAAAGCCTAAAATTCTCATACATATACATTTTTGAAAGTATTACCATTGGCAATGATGTTACATACAAATATCAATAAAAGTACAATTACTTTCTAAGCTTTCTTTTATAGGTTCAACCATATCTTCAAAAAGCATGTCGTTCAAAGCAAGAAACACATCATTGGCAGATAAAGTTTTTCTTGATGCAGAAATCTGGATCTGATTGGCACTAGAAAAAAGAAAGACACATGAAAGACAATGACACATAATGAAACAATATATTTTCTTTTGCAGAACACTAAAATACTAGATTTTTAAAAAAATTTGAGAACTTTCCTCTTCAAAATATGCTGAAAAATTTAAATTTAAAGGTAACAATGTGGAAAATGAATTATTGAGTACCATCTAATGCAGTATTTCCATTGATTCCTGACTCAATTATAGAATTTTCCAAAAATCCCAAGTCTTCAAATTTTTTCTATAAACAGTTAAATTTAATATCAACCTGAATTTCAAATATTTTACAGGCAACATGCATTATATATGTATGTGAGAGAGAATAAAAAGTTTTGTTGCTGACTTTCATGCCAAAAGCCAAAAATTTCCAACAAAAAAGAAAAGTTTTTGGATTTGTTAAAAATCCTAATCAAATTCCAGAACTTTCTAGAGCAATGGAAATAAAAAAATCTTGAACTCTTTTTTAAGATTTTCAAACACTAAGAAACCTTATACTATATTAAACTGTCCCAAAGCAGAGCACTGCTGCGCGTATTACACGCCTCTTATACAAATACAACAAAATTAAATAGACACAAATATATATGCTCAAACATAAATAATTAGTACATTGAAATTCAAAGGGGAAACAAGTTTTGAGAGTATGTTAAAACACTATCAACAAAACTGATATTTTATATATATATATATATATATATATATATATATATATATATTATATATATATATAATATATATATATATAATATATATATATATATATATATATATATATATATATATATATATATATATATATATATATATATATATATATATATATATATATATATATAATATGTGTGTGTGTGTGTGTATAATATATATATATATATAAAACACTGGCAGAATATATATGACATTGGCTGTAACATAGATATAAGCCTTATATATCACATATATACACTTTTTTGCCACTTCCATCAATGCTAACAGATTTCAAACATAGAATTGGTATGTTTTTTCTCACTTCTTTTTTATCATACAGAGAATCAGCTTTTTATATGATAGTACAAAACACAATAACTAGTGTTGGTTAAATAAGTGCTATTCTTTATTTCATGTACATTTTTACATAGGAAATTGTTACATAAAACTAAAAGATTAGAATTATTACAACTAAAATCTTATATTTCAACTGTGATTACAAATGTAAATAAGAAAAAAAAAAGTATTTTAATATACAATGATAGTGTATCTTTACTAGCATACTATTCTAAAGTATGGAATACAAAGATTTTCCATGTTCCCCACGTTTCCTATTTTGTCTTTTGTAAATTTGCACATTTACATCTAACTTTCAGAATGTTTAATCACATGCATTACATATATATTTGACATTAAAACAGAAGTTTATATTCGGGATGCAATAAAATATGATACCCACATAAGAGATATTCTTTGCTCAAAAAGAATTTAAAGCATTATACAAAACTTTCCGTTTTAAAACACATCACAAAAAATATTCAGTCTTCCTAGATTAGTTTCATCCTTGTTGGCATACAATCTTAAAAGTTTTATAATATACTATAGCTATTAGCTTAACATGCATCATGAAGGTTATATAATAATAATTTTAAAAAAAAAAGCTCTAGCTTCAATAGAGAATTCCTTGGAAAAATGGGCCCAAGATCATCACTTACCAATAGATGGTGACATTCTTTACTGCTCTATTTACCAAATCAATGCAAGGTAAAATGACTTCTTTAAAATGCTTTATATAATTTAAAGTTCATTCACTAAACATATAAATACATATGTATACTTTGCTCTTGGATGTGGTAATAGTTATGCATCCTCAAATGAGTGAAATAAAGCTTCCCTGATGCTTTATATCATTCCTGGTAGAGCAACAGGGAAGAGAAGATTCTTTTGTGCTCTTAAGATAAGATCTTTATAAGGATTTCATATGAAAATTTGTTTAAGCATAATTTGAGATAAATACAACTACAGTAATACCCCAAAGTTACACGATATGTGAGATAAACGAAAGATTGTGCAAGTTCGGGTACAACTTAGTATATAAATACAAATTTTGTCTAATTGGGACCAAGAAACTACAAAAACACCAGTTTAAAGGAAAAGTAGATTGTAATTAACCTTTAACATGCCAATGTTCCTTTTTTGGAACATCGTTTAATATTTTTAAAAACATAAACTGTGATATCTGTCAGTCTGAAAAAATTACCATTTATTATAGAAGGTATGACTGATTTTTTGACTTAAAATTTATTTTTCAGATATGAGTATTTCAGCGTAGAAAATTTTCTAAAAATTGGCTTTTTTTGCAATTTTTACAGTACGTAAGAAAAAAAATTCTATAAAAATTCAAATCCACCCAAAAATTTTCCCATCGTATTTGCAAAGGACAAGTTTAATGAGTTAATAAAAGAAATTAAAATAATAACAAGAAATAGTTTCTCAAGATTGCGTAAAAATGCAATGTTCTAAGAAAGGAACATTGGCATGTAACAATATACAAAATCAATGATATCACAGGTCTGATTCTGCTGTCTGATTACTTAGAAAATTTAGCAGAACTTACAAAGCTGTATGCCCTACAAAAAGGTGACTCTTTGGACGTCGACGCAAAAGATATTCAGCAGGCTCTTTGATTGCTGTTATTTAGTGACTACCACTCAGTATCTCATGAAAATTCATATAGGAGCTCTCAGGAAGATTTGCATATCCGAATTGTTAGCAATACAATGCCCAGAAATAAATTTTGGATGTTTAAAAAGTATTTCCATATTGTAATAGTAAATTGGAATCAGGTGATAAATTAGGGAAAATCTCTCCCTTTTATGAAGAAATTGGAAAAATTTTCGTCAATTTGTATTTTTTCATGAAAATATTAGTATCGATGAATCCATAGTTTCGTATTATGGACATTATTTGGCTAAGATGTTCATATGTGGAAAACCAATTAGCTTTGGTTTCAAAGTTTGGATGCTCTGCTCAGCAGTCCAGAGATACACAATCCAGAGAAACACAAAATATTTTTCGATAACTTTTTTACATCGCACAGTCTGCTGACAGATTTTTCTAACAAAGGCTTTAAGGAAATCAGTACAATACAAGATTTTAGAACGGGACAATGTCCTCTTAAAACAGCAAAAAAAAGGTCGAAATTTCAACGTGGAGAATTTGATTACCAATGTGATAGAAGTTTATATGTGCCGTTGGAACGATAGTTCTGTTGTAACTATTGCATAAAATTTTATCAATCACGAACCATTAGGAAGAGCAAAAAGATATGTCCAAGCTAAAAAAAATAAAATTGATGTTCCCCAACCTTATATTATAAAATTATATAATGAAGGAATGGGTGGAGTACACCTGTTGGACCGACTTCTTGGAAGTTATCAACCAAAATTACGCAGCAAAATACTGGAACTTATTTATCAACACACATATGGATGAATATGGTTGTGGCTGCTGGGTGGATCTTACACACTAATTTATACAAAAACACCACATTAGAAATGACTCATCTGAATTTTAGAAGAGAAATTACCTTGAATTTGCTTCGAGCGAAACCTAAAATTCACATATCTGGGCTCCGTACCCATCAGTCGACGTCTGCAAGAAAGGCTTGTTTCATTGCGACATTATTACGATAGTTGCACGAAAAGTAACTTAAAACTAACTTCTGATCGACAAATTTACTACGCGTTTAAAACACATAACAAACGTGCCTGGAACGGCATGTTGACACCGGCCCTAGCTTTCATCACGCGGCGACAGGCAGTGTTGAATAACAGGCGTTTTTGAGTGGGCGTGTCATGTCTTGTAAACTGCCGTCAAGAGTAGACGTATTGTGTCTTAAACTTTCAAATTAACTACCATTGATATAATTGTCTTGTAATTCCCCCATAAAAATGGATAAGTTCTTAACCAATTGCTTCTTATCAAGTCTCAGAACTAATCGCACAAAATATGAAAGCTCATACTTTGGGCGAGTCACTTATTTTGCCCGCTTGCCAAAAGATTGTCAGTACGATGTTAGGAAATGAAGCAGCTATGAAAATAACTCTGTCCAATGATATTGTCAACAGGGGTATTTTGGAAATGTCTTTTGATATTGAGAAAAATGTATGTGGTAATAAACTCCAGTGTTCTGATTTTGCACTGCAAGTTGACGAGTCAACCGACATTACCATGAAGGCGCAACTCATAGCATTCATTCGTTTCATTAACGAAATTCAAATAACAAATCAGTTTCTTTTTTGCAAAGAATTAAGCCTGACTACAAAAGGTGAGGACATTTTTAACATCCTGAATAACTACCTTGATAAATGGCAGTTATCGTGGAAATCGTGTATAGGCATTTGCACTGATGGAGCTCCTTCTATGATAGGCTGCAACAAGGGTCTTGTATCTTTTATAAAAGAACAAAACAAAAATGTTATTGGAACTCATTGCTTCCTTCCTAGAGAGGCCTTGATGTCAAGAAAATTAGGAGGGGATTTAAGAGAGGTCTTAGATAAAGTTGTTAAAATGATGAACTTTATTAAAACAAGACCAGTTAAATCACGCCTATTTGAACAGATCTGCACCAAATTATAACATTAGTCCTATTTTGTACACAGTGCACCAGCAAGTATCTGTAGTATTGTAAGTGCACTCAGACTGTATAAAGTTTGAGAACCACTGATATATCCCGCCAGAAAAAGATGTTCCTAAAGCTCATTACTATAAAAATTATAAATATTATTGAAATTGCTGTTTTAAAGGAACAGATGTGAAATACTTACAAATATAATAAAATAGTTTTCACAGTTAGCCATATTGATAATTTAAAATTAACCTTCTTACCAATCATCACTCATTTGACATTTTTGTATAATGTACCAAGTTTTCTGGCAGTAAATTTTACTTTAGAATTATATATTAATTCTGTGTGTTATTAATGTCAATTCTATTCATTCCAAAGAGGAAACGTCTGAAGAAATAGCAAGCGGCTACACCCAGATTTTTAGAACTGCCAGCAAGCTTTGTGAATTGCATTTGGAAGAAGAGTATATAGAAAGGTTATATAAAACACTTTCTGATGGATCCATATTCACTCTTGATAGAGGAAGGTCATGTTCAAAATCAGGTCCTGCACCTTCATTATTTCTTAATTTGCCTAAACATCTGCCACTTAAAACATAAGAGAAAAGCTCCAGATCCCCACTCTTCATTTTGAAAATATTAATGAAGATGTTGAATCATATACCGAAGTTCAATAACAACAGAATAATTCTGTACCTTAGAACAAAAAGAGCCAAAGTCCATTTTAATCAAACATCAGTTTAAGGATTTTTACAAATCTTAGGACATTGGCCCTTTTGACAATGTCCTATCTTACCCCGATTTCACTTGTGTAGTTCACTCAAAGTTTTGGACATTGGCCCTTTTTGTGCCAAGCAACAGAATGATCCTAAATATTTCCTTCAATTAGAAAATAAACAAAAGCCAAATTCATGGTAGATGTTATTGAGTAAATGATGAGTCTAACATGTATAAAATGGCACTTAAAATATTTGTTGAAACTTGTTCTTTGTCAGGATTCAGCTGCAAAAGTTTGTACAGAGTATTATTTACCTATTTATGTACAACAGTTTAAAATTACAAAATGGTAAATGCATACTTCTAAAATGTTAAATGATATAAAATTACTCAAAGTATTGTTGGGGGGGGGGGGGGGAATCTTTCCTGGCTGCAGTGATAATATGATCATAAATATTTGTTAAATTGAATTCTTTATTATAATAATACTGGCTATTAATCAGTTATTGATGCATGTTGATTTTACATACATCAGCCTTCCTTAACAATCCTTTTTCCTTGTTCTATCAGCCTATATTTACAATCACAATTATCAATGTACAGAGATTAATTTTATTTTATCATGTCATTTAAATGAACAGAAAACCAAAAAAATAAATAAAAATACATAAAGTTTTAAGTGTAGTTGTAGGTCAGTCAATGATGGACAAAAATATGGAAAAAACATTTCCGAGATGCATCTGAGACCATAACTACATATAAAACAAAGTTTTCAAGCTTTTTTTTACTAAAAGCTTTTATATAATAAATGTCGATTTTATATTAAAAAATCATCACCGGATAATTTACAAGTTTTACTTATTAATAAATTTCTTTATACTCTTATTTTATTGAAAAAGGTAAATA
Organism: Dolomedes plantarius; assembly: GCA_907164885.2. Lineage (NCBI taxonomy): Eukaryota > Metazoa > Arthropoda > Arachnida > Araneae > Dolomedidae > Dolomedes > Dolomedes plantarius. The sequence continues at coordinate 9,107,649 of OU015492.1, read as the reverse complement.
AATAAGCTGCATTGCATGTTATCGGTGATAAGCAACGAGTAGTGATAAGGGAGGGGTTTAAGAACCAGTCCTACCCACTTGCCATGCAGAGGGCTGGTGTAAACAAAAACGGCACCAAGGTTCGCACACAGACAAGGAAGTTGTTCTAGAATTGCTATTAAAATAGTCTTTGAAAACTTCCTTGTGATGATTGATAAAGAATGTTACTAGTATTGGTATAAACTTTCAAGTATAATATACTGTTCCTATTTATCTGGAAATTAAAATACCATTGTTACACTGCTGTGTGTAATTTGGTTAAATGGTATAATTGCTCAGGATTTATTCTATATCAATCTTCTATCATATTTTCTCACAAATATTGAATTTCTATATGAAAAAGACACTTGTCAGATCTTATGTCATGTCATATTTTGATACTACAAACACAATGGCTTCTGGTAATTTATATTAATGCCCATTACTAGTTATAAAATATTATACAGCAATCATTTACTCTAATAGTTTGAAAACTGAGATTTTTTAGTGAAAAATGTTTCAGCTTTATTCTTATTAAGTTTGAAGATGCCAATTCAGAAATGATTAGTTTTAAATATCTCAGCTTTAACAGTTTTATACTATTACTTGTTTACTTATCCAACAATTATTGTAACTGGTTATTTGGTATTGCAGATTTCATAAAGCAAAATTACTAAAAAAAACTTATCCTTGTTCAATTAATATATTTTAAATTTATTAATGTTACAGGGATCTTTCAAATTAGATACTTAGGCCCAAAACTTACAAAATCTTTGAAAAAATAACTTTCTCGATAATTTTTAGCATACATACATCTTAATCTCGGACTCGATATTATGGCATGCTGAATTTGTCTTGTTTGCCCCTAACATATTACAAGATTATTTATTGCCTCTTAATCCCCTTTTGTCTCAAATGACATTTCAATTGTCACGCGTCTCTGATGATAAAATATATGATAAGCTACCATATGATGAAAATGGGCTTAAAAAAAGTACCATGTTTAAATGTCAGCTTGCCCAATAGAACTGAATCATAGCAAACTACCTTAAAATCAAAGGGAAGGTAAAAATCATCTGAGGAATTAACAGGATTGCTTCTTTCCCTGTCAAACAAAAATATAAGTGTCTAAAATATTTCTTTAGATTTGCTATTGCTTGAACTATTTTCCAAAATTAATGGAAAAATGAGCTTCAGGCCGGATGTTGTTGAAGAATTAGTGATGAAACTGTTAATACATACAACATATTCAGAGATACTTTGATTGGCGATGTCCGGGCTAAATTGCAAACTTCCCCAACCAGTTTAGCAGCTAAGAAACAACATCCTACTTAACAGTACCACTCATGCTTTATGCAGAATATTGAAAGTGAAAATACTTGACAATATAAACTATGCCACATACCACGGTATTCACTTCAATGTTTACTACTTTTATCAATACCACTAATTTATATCATTATTTTGATTTTTTTCAAATTCCTATAAGAACTATGTGAAATAACATACATAAATTTACTTGACACATTTTAAGCTTAAACATCATTTTTTGTGTGTAACACTCTCGAAAAGAAATATTTCCCCAGTCTATGATGAAATTTACAGTAAATCCTACAGAAAACTACTTGGAAGAAGTAACTTTTACAAAATGTAAAATGAAGCCTAATTCAAGACAACTCCCCTTAAATTATCAAATAAATTTATAATAAACCATTTACTTTAACTTCCTAAATAAAAATTTTAAATTTTTTCTAAACAAGCAACACTGCTAACTCTAATCCACATTTCAAAAGGTACTCACTAGAAGATTTGAAATAGATTAACTGAATAGTGAGTAAATATTACATTAAATAAAGTGGAAAAGTATAAATTGTCATTTTTATGGGTATACAATTTATTTGTTATTCTGTTACTCTCAGATATTTTACTCCATATGAACAATATAAAAGAATTCCTCCTACAGTTACAAAACATTACATAAGACATAACAGACGACTTGAAAAAAAAAACTAATGTTCTATGAAAACAGAGCTTAGCAGCACTATTTAAAACTATATAAATGTTTGACACTTTAGAACATTAAAGTAGTTTTTTGTTTAACAAAGAAAAATACACTTTAATGATCTTGTGCTTCCAAGAGGAAATTACACTTATTCAATAAATTACATACGTGATATCCCTACACAAATGAGAATTTCTTAAAACCCAGTTATTACAGTATGAATAAGATAAAATCCACTTATTGATTGAAAGTTTGCTTTTAATAAATATAAATGATCAATGAAATGAATTCAAAGGCTATTTATAACACCCCCAAATTTCATTCAAATACAGCTTTCCCTTTTATACAATTTAAATAAAAACATCCCATGCATAATGTTTACATGGTTTCTCTTATGCATGAAATCACATATGAAAGGGAACTCAACTCACAATTAACTGGAGTACATTTAAAACTATATACTCAATACAAATGATCAAGTTTATAAGTGTAGCAAGAAATATAATGATCATAGAAATCGGTGTGACACCATGCTAAACACAATTTGACACATAGACAAAAGTTATACCTTGAGCCCCTAAAAGACTTAGTGGTAGACACGCTTCCTCAAACTGCAACTATAACACTTACAAGCATCTTAATAATTTACATTTTTAAAATTGTCCTTAGGCAGATATATTTAGTATTCAAAATGGTATAGTAATTCATCAGACAACCCAACAAGAAAAATTTCACACAAAGTAAAGAAGCCTTTTTGCCAGTAATCAGATTTTAATAATGAAATAAAAAATAATTACAAACATTTTCATGTATTGAAAATTTGATAAATTATGGACAGGAAAAGAGGGTAAATATTTTTGCTATACTTTTTCTTCTTCCAATCCATGCTTAAAAAAAATCATGAAGGGAGTTTCGTCTCCTGAGGCGTTTTCACGATATTCAAGTAAAGCAATTAATCCATCAGGATTTGAGCTCTCCCCCATAAAAAACTGTAAGTCTCCTATTTTTGGAAGAACTTTTTTAACGGCTTCAGTGAACTTAGATTTGGCTTCAGCTATTTCAGAATCGTTTTTACCCATCTCCTTCCACTTATCCTGTAAAGACTTGGTATAGAGCTTCAAATAGGACTTATAGTCGTTTTTGGTAAAGCCTGTCTCCACTAATCGTTGATTCAAAACTAAATCTAATCCAGACTCCACAACATCTTCGGTGCCTTCATCGGCTTCTTCTTGGGATGGATTAGCACCATCAAGTTGAACGTCACCGAGTCTTCTTTGAACGTGTCTACATTCAACTTCGTACAAACAATCATCGATAACTTTGTACTTCGAAGAATCTGTGAACATCTCGTCACCAGTAATAAGATCTTTGAAAATACGCATGTTTAGGCTCTTATGGAAACAGATGCAGTTAAATATTAATTTAGCAGGAACCACGCGGTAGCGCAAGGCTTAACAAACAGCGTAAAGATATCGCACCACCACACTCGAGCGAGCCTACAGTCAAAAGACCGTTGACACGGCAATGACGTAACACAAACATACGCACGCACGCCACGCAGTGGCGGAAATTGAAACTGCGGTTAATGGAAGTGGTCTTGTTGCCACATACGTATATTAAAGTTTGAAGAAAAACAAAAGCTGGTATGAAAATCACACAGTGGTGAACAGCTGCGTAAAATTATGACATTATCTCTGCTTCGGTCACATCACATCCAAAGAAACAAGCAGGAAAAGCAGTTGCGCGGAATTCGATGACTGATGACGATTTGTTTATTTTTTTTTACCCGATTTATTATGGAGCTGAATTTGGCGATTACGTTGTTTAAAAAATGTTTATGTTCTGCTGCTCTGACTTTTGTATATTTTTTTTTTCAAAATAAAGTTCTAGTATTTTCGATAAATTGTTTTCCTGCAACATTTTCTACGGCATATTTCTTAAATATTTAACTTCTACCGTTTGAAAGGAATTAATAAATTTAGGATATTTTGCCAATTTTCAAGCTGTTTTATTCCTTTATTAATTTGTTTGATAAATGTTTTATTCAATTTTTTTAAATGATTTTTTGCTAATTACCTAACAAATAATTGAATTTTAATATGAAATATTGATTGTCAGATGGACAGTTTTAAAGGTTTTTTTTTTTTTAATTTGTCATTTGAAAAATGCTTCTTGGCATAGTTTATAACCTTGCACCAAATGGAGCCATGTAAAACAGGATATGAAACTTTTCATTCATTACTAAGTTGGAACCGAAACTTATATATTTTAAAAGTTGCAAGATCTTTGCAACCTTAATTACATATGATTAATCCTTAACAAGAATTGGATTTAACCCCAGAGTGAATAAGATTGTCTAAATTTTAAAAACCCCAGTCTTCAAATTTGATTAAAATTAGTTGGTCTTATCTTAAAATTGAAGAAATACAAAAGCAAAAACACTTAATATGCCACTAGTTGGTACTCGTCAAAACATGACTGCTGGATAGTAAATAAATGTACTAATACACAAATTATACTCAACACATCATACCCAAATGTTGAAAATCATAATATTAAGAATAGAGATAAACACTTTCAAAAATTTCTATTGAACCCAATAAAAAGAAATATACTTGCTCAACAGCATGAAATAAACAATTTCCGTCAGGTTTCATTCTATATCTCACAAACAATAATTAAAAATAAGAATGGCAGAGAGAGAGAGCTAGAGAGATTCCTTGAAATAAACAAATTAATGTGTTTACACAGCCTTCTGGTTAGTAAGTATCTAAAACCATTTTTTAACATGTACTGAGAATGCGTAGAACGCAATTTTTGATTGTAAATTATCCCTAATTAATAGCAATTGCAGTTACAAAAACCAAATTAGACACATCTATAGATTAAAATCTTTAAGACCAAAATGAAGTAAATTGATGCAGTAGTTTTCTTTCATGGACTGCCCAAAAAATCGACTTGGCCACTTAAATATATAGATATCAAACATTACATCTGAGTTCATATTAACTAAATTTGAAGGTCATGTAAAAGATGTGAAAAAACTATAAAAGTCTGGTAAACTAGTGAAACAATTCACTTGCGTTATTGTAATTTGCTGTCATTCAATAGCGAATAAATACAATCCTAAGCTGCACATCATTAACTCTGATGACATACTGACATGCCCCAGGTAAACATATTTGAAATCAAAATCTACCTACATAACACTAGAATTATACTCAAAGCTGATTTTGAATTGTTTTATCAAATAATCAGATTTAAATTTATTTGATCAGTACTTTCACTCCATTCAGTTATAGAGATCAAGAAGTAAAATTCACAGATAGCCATGACAAAATTATTAGGTATTAAAAAATCACTACTAGTTGGTACCTGTCAAAACATGGTGGCTAGATGCTAGATAGTAAATAAATGTACTAATATACAAATTATACTCAACACATCATTGCCAAATGTTGAAAATCATAACAATGAGCAGAAACAAAGTAATGTGTTTAAGCTGCCTCGTTCTTAGTGAGTATCTAAAGCCAGATTTAAATATGTCACTGAGCATGCACAGAAAGCAATTTTTTTAAATAGTAAATTATCGCTAATTAAACAATTTCCACCAGGTTTAATCTTATATTTCACAAACATAATTATCATAAAAATAAAAATGACAGAGAGAGATCTAGAGACTCCAGAATAAATGTGTTTATCATTAAAACATGTCGCTGAGCATGCGCAGAAATCAATTTTTCAATTGTAAATTATCACTAATTAATAGAAATTGCGGTTACAAAAACAAAATTCGACAAATCTACAGATTACAATCTTTCGTTTAAGACCAAAATTAAGTAAATTGATGCAGTAGTTTTCTCTCATGGACTGCCCCAAAAGTTCGCTTAGCAACTTAAATATATAGATGTGTAATAAATTACAATACCCATGAAAAATATTTTTAAGTGTTTTCAGAGATAAGTAAGGTTAATCGAGAAATTCTCATTATCGATTGAGAATCAGTAATTGAAGTCACTAACTGAACACATTTCTTATTTTAAAGCTGAGAGCTAGCTCCTTAATGAACAAGTTTTTAACCATGTCACCATATCTTATAAGAAAAGGTGAAGAGACTCAAATGTATTACTAAATTATTCATTTTTAATATACATATTTTTTAATTGTTCATATATGCTTTTACTTTCTATCTATAATAAAACCTGTAGCATATTTAAATTTTTATCCCGGGATTCCCTATTTTCAGCATTTTTTAAAGAAATTTAAGCACATTGTAAAACCTTTCCATTTTGGTAAAATCAGTATTCTCTTTTTCCCCATAGATGTAAAACTACAATACTTAATTTTTTACAAATTTATTCAACTCATTAAATTATATACATTTTAATAATGCATTTAAAGATGAAAAATATAAATATATTATAAAGGTATTTCTTAATGAGTACATGCAGAGGGCAAAAAAATTATAAAATAGCCCTATGCAAAATAAGCTACATTCATACATAAAATTTTATGTTGAACTCAATGAACAAGTACATTAAATGTAAATCCTCTGATTTAGAATCAAATCTATGTTTTTTGAATAAGCATTATTGATGATAAATATAATATTTGATTCTGTAATTATTCAAGCAACAACTGCTGAATTACTAAAATTCTTTATAAACCACATATAAGAGGAATAATTTCTTAAAGCAATCAGTTGAACTGTCAAACATTACATACAATTGCTGTAGTTAATGATGAGTTTTTCAAAATCTCACTCTTTGAATGACTTCTGTTAATCAAGTTGAATATGATCAGATTTCTCATTGCTAGTTAGGACTACTGATTGCACTTATTTATGTTTCGTTTATTTAACAGCTATTACTTTCTCTGAACGGCTATACTCTGAAAGGACTATAGATTTACTACTGACAGCTGGAAAAACAGAGCTACTTTGTATTGGGCTGTTAGAGGAGAGCTATGGTCTCTTGAAGTAGGGGGAGGGGGGGGGAGAAAAAAAACTTTCTCTGATGGAGATATGCAAGTTGTGTTTAAAAAAATAAATGATTTCAAGTAGCAGGATTATTTCAGTAATTTTGTATCTGAATAACAAAACCTAATTTTTCATTCAGTGATTAAAACCATCAGTGATTATCTCTAACAAAAGAGAAAATAAAATGTATTCCCAATTACTGTGGGAAAACAAAGTTAAGTATGAATAAGCACTTTATATTATGATGAAAAAGATTTTATTATTATATGCAAAACAATTCCTTACTTTTAGTTAAAAGACTACTAAAGATCACATGAATAAAGCAGTACACAATGTTAATGCAAAATTGCAATAAAACACATCCAACTGAATGAGTAATATTAATAACTGACAAACATGTAACACCACATTTAAAGTTCAAAGCAAAATAAATCTATTCCAAACTTTCTTCTAAATATGAAATAGAGGTACATAATACACACAAAATTTATATTAGTTATAAACTGACAACTAAGAGTTTTCCATCCAACACTAGAACTACCAAGTAAAAACTAATTGCTTTAACATTGGTAGAAATATGGTTACTTTTCCGTTAGCGAATGCCACTTGGCATCAAATGTAAATGTCATCAAGTCATGCAGTTAGCAGGGTGCCACATATAATTTTACTTGTGCCAGGGATTTCAACTTTCACTGCGAATCGAGTCAAAATCATAACTCACCATTTTCAATTTAAATTTTTATTGCCGTAGTTTGTTTTGTGCATAACTGAGATGGATTTTACAATCTGGCTATGAATCTGGCTAAGATCATTTCAATGTCAAACAAAAATATAATTTTGTGGACCCAGAAACAATCTCAAACCCAACCGGTTGAACAATTATGGGGCAGCGTGAAATTGTGTAATAAAAACCAGCGGGGTACTACTCGCCACCATCTACATCAGTACTTGATAAAATTCATGTGGCGTATGTATTCAAAAACTGAAAGGTTTTCTACAATGCTGAAAGATATTTGAAATTTCATGCCTGCTGTTTAAATTTAATTTTGTCTTTTTATTTGAATTTATAGTATAATTTTTGGATGTATAAAATAATTGTTCACGACAATATATTCTGTCATATTTCCAATTCTTACATATATGATAGGCAACGACTTGGTGACATTCATATTTGGCACTAAGTGTTTTCCTGCTAACAAAAAAGTACTGAAATGTTATATCTTAATCAGTAGTAATTCTAGTATTACTCCTACCTTAAAGACACATTTTATCAAATTCTTATCTGGATCTCTGCAACAATATGTATAATAACTTAGTTATAAGTTTTGAGGGGATTATCTTAATGCTAGATAGATTCATTAGAATTTTTCTAACCTATAGCTGTAAATAAAAGGATCAGTACTTTAAATCAAAATTACACCATAAAAGAAAAGATACTGTAAAACCAAGTGGCAATAACAAAAACAGTGAAACCAAATACTTATCACACATTTAGAATCAAATTCTGATACATTTAAGATTTTGTGGAGTGACACCATTTATAGGTTCAATTCTACTTTTACATTTCAATTTAAGAAAAAAAAAATCAGATTAGTTTTAGATGTAGACAATTTCCTAACATTTACATTTAAAATACAAAATATGGCCTTTGAATTTAAAGGTATGTGTATAAAAATATTCACTCTGGCAATTTTAGCTGTGTAAAATCATTGATGTTGAACTTTGAGACCAGGATGCTCAGGAGTACTATACATCAACAAGTATGAACTCTAACACATTTCAATTCAACTTTCATGAATTTTTGACCTCAGGCAATTCACAAAAGGAACTAAAGTGAATATTCAAAGGTTATTTTTGCCACAGAGTAAACTTCTAATTGCAGTATCTAATATTGCAAAATTTGAAGAAGTAATTCACATTTTAACAAACATTTAGCTTGCAACTCCCTGAAAATTAATCTTAATTTTGACATTTTTTATTACAAATTCATTTATGAGCAACAAAGCATTTTGAAACTAATTTTTATCTGAAAACAAGTAATTAGCAAGAATACTGATTTCTTTTGAGTAGCTAAAAATCGAAATAATTTTCCATTCAATTATTCCAAAAATAAATTTTGTTTTTTAGTGATTTATTCTTTTAGGTTTTGCCAAACATTGTTTACCTCATTCAAGACAATTATTACTTCACCATTGGATAATTTTAATGAAGAATTGTAATCTTTGATCAAATTTAATATTGAATTTTTGCTTTTTATAGCCATTTCAAGTATAAGAAGTGTTAACACCTTAACTTTCCAGTTGTTAGTAATAATTCCAGTTGTCTTTCATCTTTAACTGAAAATCATACAAAATTCACAGAAAAAATCAGCTTTTGCTAATTATTTGTCAAATCATGAGCCTGTTTGTTCTAAATACAGTGAACGATCGTTAATTCGAACTCGAAGGTTCTCAGAAAAAAGTTTGAATTATCCGATGTTAAGAGAAAATATATAACTTTAAATGTACATCACTGAAGAAAAAACACTCCTAGTATGTATATAACCCCAGAAAATATATTATACTATGTTATCTAAAGTTAAACATATTAAAAAGCAATACAGACTTACATTAATCATAAAATGAAGCAGAAGATATGCAGTATAAAGAAACTTTTATTAAAAATATGAATTACACTTTAGGGAAAAACTGTAAAATGGATGTTTGGTTCTGTTTATGATGCCTACATTTTTCAGCCAGCTTCTCAATTTAAAGTAAACATTTCAATTCATTTTCAGAGGAAGGTTCCATCTAAATAAATGCTTTCAGAGTTTTAATAGAGTCCATTATGGCTTTGACCATTAAGGCCGCATTAGAAATATCTTTCGGCAGGTAAGTAGAGAAAAGCCCTGGCAGTTTCGTACTGAAATTAGTGCATACGTCTTCGATTACATCAGAGCTTTGGCCACATACAGTTTGATAAGAAATATTGTGCTTTGATTTAAATCGAGAAAGCCATCCATCACTGCATTTAAAATCTTCAATACCCATTCGACTTGCCAATTCATCAGTCTTCGTCAGCACTAGGGGTCCATTTATCGGAAAATTTCGAGATCTAATATCGTGGAACCATAGCAGTAGAGCTTTTTCTAGATATTCTTGGGATGCATTTCTCATGCGTTTCCTTCCTCTAGCAAATTTCGATTTTTCCCATGAATCTAAAATTGACTCCTTGTTTTTCAAATAAGTTGACAAGATATTTTTTTTTAATTCCATAGTCAGCAGCTAACTTTGTTTTACATTCGCCATCCTCTACTCTCTTTAAAATTTCTACCTTTGTCTCCAAAATTAGGGTTTTGTACTTTCCACGCATAGACATCCTGAATTTTTACACTTTCACATCACACACTGAGGTTGACAAGGCATTTTTTAAAATTCTATAGTCAGCTTCTAACTTTGTTTTACATTCGCCATTCTCTACTTTCTTTAAAATTCACACCACACAATGAGGAAGAAAAACTAGACCACATTAACTTGTCTGCACTGCAGTTATAACTGATGCAGCTCCCTAGAATCTATAGTAAAGACTAGTTTTTCTGAAATTCTAAGAAAATCGATCCGAATAAAGAACAATTGCTTTTTCCGTTTAGCACTAATAAGAAGGACAATAGCTACTAACGTTTAGCGGACATGCAACAGTCTAGGAATGCAGGCATGGGCCTCTTTACACAGAAAAAAAATTTTGACACATAAAATAATAAACACAGTGTGTATTTTCTCTATTAAACGAGGAAAAAGAATTTTTTTGTCAAATTTTTAGTTCGAATTAACCGAAGTGATAAAAATTTAGCTCGAATTAATGAGATATTTTTAACATTAACTCCAATACAAGTTTTTTGGGGCCTTTGGATTAGTTCGAATTAACCGAGTTCGAATTAACGAGCGTCCACTGTATAAAAAAATTTTAACTATGAAGACTAGGAACTTTTTCTGCAATAGATCAGTTTATCAATGATAATTTAAAATTAAAAACGTGAAATATATTAAGGAGCAAATTTAAATTTTTTTTTTTTAAACTGTCCACCTACCCTTTTTTAAAAATAACCACCCCAAAAATAATTCAAAATACTTTAACATTTTTGAATATGTTAGGTTCTGAAATAAACTAACATTTTATTTACACAGGTACTTTTTACCATTAAATTTTTCAAATTAGTCAAAATATATTTAAGGACATACTTGTGACTTTTTTCATTATTCAAAATTTTATATTTTTGATGTTTTTAAAAAATAACAGTTGAGAGCAATAATATATATATATATATATATATATATATATATATATATATATATATATATATATATATATATATATATATATATATATATATATATATATATATATATATATCGATTGATCGTTTTCGGATCCATCGTTTTTCCGTATGTGTCCTTCATTTTATCCAGTCCCAACGATCATATTGCTTTGTTATGTTTCCGCATCTATCGTTTTCCCACATTTATCATTCATTTCAATCGGTCCCTTGGAAAACGATAGATCGAGATTCCACTGTGTGTGTGTATATATATATATATATATACATACACAGTATGCCCACTAAAGTCCCTTCCCACCCTCTTAACTTCGGAACGGCTGCTGCTATATTCATAAAAGTGATGTCTAGGTATAGTAAAGTAGCCATGCGCTACTGAATAAAACCACCTACCGCGCCACCTGGTGGAAAACTGCAGAGTGAGCAATCCTATCTCAAAAACGGAACGAGATAGGGAAAAAAAAGTGATTTACAAAGTTGTAGAAAATCATCGATTTAGTACAAATAGATACCTTGGGCAAATTAATGGAAAAAATAGAACGGTGAAAATGCGCATTTGTATTTTTGTGATTTCCTACATTGGGACGTGACAAAACGATCTGAGAAAGAAAAAAACAACTAGTTTTAACAATATACCTTTGAGATGTTCAAACTTCTCACCGTCATTGCGGTGTCGTGTTTTGCCCGAAAGATAATCATTTCTCCTTCTGTTCAAGTTTCGTGACGTCACAGTGTAGGAAATCACGAAAAAACAAATGCGCTTTTTAACCATTCTATTCTTCGCATTAATGTCCAAAAGGTGTCTTTTCTTACTAATTCGATAATGCTCTACAACTTTGTAAATTACTTTTTTCCTCTATTTCATTCCGTTTTCGAGATAGGAATGCTAACTCCGCTGTTTTCCACCAGGTGGCGCAATAGGTGGTTTTATTCAGTAGCGCATGGCTACTTTACTATACCTAGACACCACTTTTATGAATATAGCAGCAGCCGTTCCGAAGTTAAGAGGGTGGGGAGGGACTTTAGTGGGCATACTGTGTGTGTATATATATATATATATATATATATATATATATATATATATATATATATATATATATAAATAGCAATAAGTGTAATGGACAAATATTCAGTCCACTGATTTGTAATATTCTGCCCCATAAGCTATGAAAACAAATGTCACAATGGACAGTTTGTTAATATGTAACATAATTCCTTTATAATTCTATTGCTGGTTATGAAAAAGGCGTGTATAAGGTGTAAAGGTGTTTACAGGCTTAAATGCTTCTCTGTCATTTTTAAATGTAAGCCCAATGTAAGCCATGTCAGAAGAATAGTCTCCTAGCCCCACCTAAACCTGAATTCTGGACAAGCGACTAGTATGCATCCAAAGATTAACTTTAAATATATAATTAGATTCTTTGAAAAAAAAACGATAATTACAAACAAAAAGAACACAAAAATGTTTAATTTTGCTGATTCATAACAGTAGTAAAAGTTTGTGAACAAAACATTTAAAAAAGTTAAAGTGACAACGAAATTAAACATACCATGATGTTGCATACAAAACAAAAATTGCAGCTGCTCTAGAAACAGCATTTCTGGCTTCCTTTGAGACATTTATTCCATCTGGTATCTAAAAAATAAACAACAAGAATAAAGCATTAAAACAAAATTAAGATCAATAGAACATAAAAGAAACACTTTTTCAATGTTAAAGTGGCATTATATAAATATTATTTCAATATTAATAAGCAAACATGCATCTTCTAAGAGCATGAAACATTTTAAGTAAAATATTTACTTAAAACTTTACTAAACATTTACACATACCATACAACTTATACAGTTATGAATAGTCAGTAATGAATATAATTTCAAAACATATGGAATCACCCAGTATGTATGAAGCGAAACATTTAAAAAGGCAGATATATTATGGGTTAAGATTTTTTAAAGTATGATAGTAAACTTTTTTAAAGGATATTTAAAAAGTTAGCAACAAAGAATTGGTTAAGGAAAAAAATACTGTATGGACGACTTTAGATTCAGGAAAGAAAAAAAAATTCAATACTTTTACTCTTCCTCCATATTCTACCCCTAAAAAATAAACTTCTTCTGGCAAGATAATTTCATTATGAATGGGTAACCAAGTAAGCAATCTTTTAGTATGGAATTCCTGCATCTATATCTTATGTACGTGCATATTCAAAATTTTCTTCATTAGGGTATTAAAAAAATTCTTTGTTGCATTTTACTCGAAATAAAGTTTACTTTGGACATATAAACCAATATGTTATATTCTTTAAATCTGCAAAGAGTAACAACCTCTAGCTTAAAGTAAAGAGGTAAGGGAAAGAGAAAAACATCAATTTCATAATTACATTGCAACATACACTAAAATTACTTTTTTCATGCATATTTTCTTAATTCCTGGGGAAGGGAGGTGATTTCATGTGGTGATATTTAAAAAAATTAAAGAATTCCTTTAATGATAAAAGACCTCTCCAAGACCATTATAACAAATACTATGAAATTACATACATATATATATATATATATATATATATATATATATATATATTAACATCCACTAAAGAGGTAATATAACTGGAAATACCAGCAATCTATACTACTGATGATTACAATGACTAATATCTACACAAAAAAGCTCAAACAAATTGCTAATAACAATATGAATCACACTCTTAGATTTATAGAGCATTTATTCATCTTAAAATTAAATTCTTAATTTCTATAGCCAAAATTGTTTAAATCCCCTTGAAACATTCCATATAAACTTAAATATATCTCAAGCTGACTTATAACAAAATCAAGGAGGGTAGAAATTTTGCAGGATGAGAACAGGTAAGCAAAAATTTTATGCCAAAAAATAAATTTAGCAATAGCTTCCTAAAATATGAAATACTGACAAAATAGATATCAGATATTTCTTACAACCTTCTGTCATGCAAAAACTGAAAGGTTAAATGAATGCTCAAAATGGTAATAAATTTATTTTATAATAACATGGAGGGTGAAGTGTTTATTTTTCTTATGTTTAGTGGAGTCGTGAGTCTAAAAAGGTTGAGAACCGCTGCTTTAGACAATTTTAGACAATGGCGTTCAAACTAATAGAACTTAATAAAATTTGGAAAAATAAGGAAGAAAGAAAAAAAAGAAAAATTAAGTTTGTCCCATGTCCAGTTTTAGATATATAGATATAAAAATTTTCATGCTTTCCATCAAAAAAATACTGGGTATATCATTTCAGTGGAAACGCGCTAAGCGCATTCTGTCTTTGCCAGATGAACATGAAGAGCGGGGGGGGGGGGGGGTGCAGCCCAGTATTTTTTTTGGATGGAATGCATGAAATATTTTATATCTATATATATACCCGGGCAATAATGCTAGTTCAATTATAAAAGGAAAACAAGGACAAAAATCTTTGTTAACCTTTTGACATACAAATAAAATGAAACTCAATGACTTCAAATGGTATTATTTACAGGTATATGAGAAACAAATTTACAGTGTAAAATTCCTATCTCCTCAGAGATGTCAATGTTTACAAAGATAAACGACATATCCCAATATCTTTGTGTGTCAAAGAGTTAAAAGAAAAAAATACTCATAGTTGAGAATGAGAAAGTCTTATGCTTTGTTACTGAAAAATTCTTCAGGACAACTCTCTCTTTGGATTGTAAATACTTCCGGACCATACCAATATACTTGCTAATTAAAATGCATCTTTTCAGAGTATAAGAAAAAAAAAATTTTTAAATTATATTTTATTTCCTTTTATTCCAATTAAAAATACTTTATTAGAGTTCATTAATCGAAATAAAGAGGAACTTTTAGGGGATAAGCAAAAAGGCAAAGGTGTTTAAAAAGAAATTTTATAAAAATTTCTATTGAATGAAATTTTAGATGAACAATGGTTCATACTTTTGTTATTAACATTCTGCCATGTGAAAAAAATAAATTAATCTAAAAGAAAATATTAACTAAGTAATGAATTTAAAATTAACAAAAGTAATAGGATATAGACAGCATATATGAATAAAGAAATAAAATTATTTCTTTCCACTTCCAAATATAGCATCCAAGCAGTCCTAACAATGAATATCTAACAACTAATGACATACACTGCAAACCATTTTTCTCTATTCTACCCTATCTATACTATTATTAAATTGATATTAAACTGAAACTGAAAAGCTAATAACTAAGCATTGCTTACTGCTACAACTACAATGCAGTAAATAATGAATACATTAAATTTAACACTCGAGGCATTTAAAATGTATTTTTTGTCATGTACTTTAGCTTGAAAAGTATTTGCAATGGAAATATCTTATTTTCTAGTTTGCCATTTTAAAAGCATGAAAAATCTCTCAGATGTTTTTGAACACCAAATTTTAGGATTGAATTTATCCATAACAAATGCTTTTCAATCTTAAAGTATAAGACTAACATATGTCTCAAATGCTTTAAAGGTTAACTGATATTTCTAAGTATAAAATCCTCTTATCTCACAGCTGAAGCAACAAAAACTAAAACCAAACCTTGCTTTTATTCAACTTTAATCTATGAAAAAAATCCATGTGGTTTCGATGGTTAAAAATTTAAGAACTTTTTATATTTTACGTCAAATATTAATGATTTACAAGCACTAAAAAATTTTATAAAAGCTTTAGAAAACATTTTGGGACCATGGCAACTCTATAAAATGTGAAAGTAAATATATACATGTACTTACTGCATCTTTCAATATTCGCATTATAACAGCCGATGGAAGAGAAAGCTCTTCTACTTTTTCAGCCATCTATTAAATAAACAGGAATTTTACAAACAGAAACTCTTCAAGATTTTATATAAACAATAAAAAGTTGAATTTGAATTCCACCAACACCTGCTCTTAACCCCTTACCAGTGGTGCCCGAACCCAGTTCAGGCAACTGCAATGGGCAATATTTGTAATGCTCGAGCTCAGTTAGGGCAGAAAAAAAAAAAAAAAAATAGTGATTCTTTTCTGTAAAGCCGGAACTGAGGTTGTTTTCCTTTTGAGTAGACATTTAATATGGAGTTTTACTATTTTCCCAACAGATGGCGGTATTTGTACTTCATTTATTTCATTGGTGAGGAATGTGGTTGTGGTCACTTATAAAGGTGCCAATTGAGAATGAGTGTTTCACACGGTTAGTCAGAATTGGTAATAATTGCTCATTATGATTTTTTGCAAATTTTATACCAAAAAGTTTGTTTTTGCAAGAGTTTGATTTGCAAAGTCTGATTCAGTCTCTAATGAAGAGTACATTTTAGGTTCTTCAGGCTCAGATACCGACATTTCCACTAATGATTATGAATAGATGGAAAGGCATTATGCAATTCCTTCATAATGTATAAATTGGCAGGAGGTGGGGAAAATAATACAAACTACAGAATTTCAATTATAGAACAAATGATCAAACCACACATTCAATTACCAGGACCAGGGCATCCTAGTATAAACTTGCTGCAACTTACAGGTTGTCACTTTCCTCAGTACATTCCACCAACGGAGAAAGAGCCCAATTCAACCAGACAGTATTTTGTGGGCTGCTCTAAAACATATGAAAAAGGAAAGAAAATACCATGCGAGACAAGTTTATTGTAAAGACTGTAATGTGGGCTTGTATGCAGTGCCATGTTTTTGTATGTATCATTTTGCAAAAGATTTATGAAATTCACATTCAAAATCATGTTTTGTTGTTTAACATTAGTTTATAATATTTAGCTTTAAAACTATCCTGTCATTTGATTTATTTTGCAGTAATTAGTAAAATATCCATTAATTTTTCCCGTGTCAAATGAATATAGTAGTTATTTCATTAAAATTTTGTTTTATTAAAAAATAACCATTTTCAAACCTTTTTATTGATAATGCAAAAATTAAGGAAATTTTTTTCTTCCACTTTTGATGCATTTTTCTGAAATATATGCTGCAGTTAAGGGGTTAATCATCAAGATGAAAACTATGGCTACTCTTAAGAGTAAAAAATAGTTTCCATTCAATGAAAAACATTCAACAGATTATATGAACATAGTTTCAGTGCATACAAAAAATGGGTACAGATGTGTTAGATGCACCTCGTTGCCAAGTTGGCGATTTTGTGTTTGGTGTGGCAGCCATGCGATTTTGGCAAGATTTTGTGGCAACCCAGTTTGAACGGCTAGTTGTGTGTGTTTGTTTATGTGATATAATATGGCGGCCATGTTGTTGCAAAATATTAATGACATATTTTGGATAGTATTAGATGCAGATTTTACTTTGGTGTTGCCAATTTGTGTTTTTGTTGCTTTTAGGATTTTGTTGTTGCCAGATTCAGGTTTGTCTTGTGTCATTTATAGATGCCTTGAATGGTTTTTTTTACATTTTTTAGTGTAGTAATATTATATTGTGGCAACGGTTTTTGAATTTTTCGTTGTGTGTTTGAATTTAGTCTCTTAAGTTTCAGCTAGGAAGGAGCTTAGAAAGAATAGTTAATCTGGTTGTATTTTTCAATTTATTTTTGTTCATTTATTTATTATCTGTGCAGTATTTAGTGTAATTTAGAAATATAAGGGGATTTTAGTGTCTAAAATAAAGGCGATATAATGGAAATAGATAGTTTTTGCATTTTGTTGTGAACACTTATGTTTTTAAATTTAATTTGTGCTGTAATTTCTGTTTAATCAAGAAATAAATATTTAACCAAGGTATTTTTTATGTTTATTTAAATTAGTTATTAGTTACATTATACCGACTTTTTTAGCGGGGGGGGGGGGGGGGGGGGGGGGCTAACAAATTTCTTATTAATTTTAAGCTTTTAGTTTTTGTATTTATGCATCCGTTTTTAGATATATATTTTTAATACAGCCGTTTTTAGATATTTTTGCACATGTTTTAAAGTAGTGGTTGAGCATTTCTGTTAAGGTTTTGAAGTTTAATACAGCCTTTTTAGATATATTTGTGTATGTTTTAAAGTAGCTGTTTTGCCATTGGTAAGTTTGTTTTGAATTTATTTTATTTTTGGGTTGTTATTGATATTTTGTGTATATCTTATTTTAAACCTAACATGTTTGCATAGACCTGTTTTGGCGACAAGTTGGCGCCAAAAAAAATTTGGTGACTAGTTGGCGCCAAAAAAATTTTGGCGTCAAGGGAAGTGTGTCTGGAAACATTCCCAAAAATGTTTAAAGCAGATAGAGAATATGAAATATTCTCACAACACAGTCAACATGGTCAAAGAAGAGCATAGATTTTGTCCATTAAGAACAAGAATCAGCAGAGAGGCATTTTAATACATATCTTAACAAGGATTCATCAAGATTTTCAGCATCATTCAAACAGGACATTATATTGCAGTGCTTAAACAGAAAGGTAGTGTTAAGGAATTTCAGAGAAAATATTTTTTCAATAATACATATACATGCACTGTTACAAAGGGGATACTTCTAATATCCACATACATACTTTTAGCATCACAAATTTACATACACAAGTACTTACATACAGAGGTTTAAAGAATGAATATTACATGAATATCATCCAGTTTCGTAAACAAAATTATGATAATTAGCATCAGTAGCACTGATGGGGAAGCAGAAAACATGTTTCTTACAAAAGAGTCAATTGACAGCATGTGTTAGTCATTGTTTCAGATGTAAAGTAAATAAACACAAAGTTTATTGACTTTAAGTTTATTCTAAGAAGTGAGCAACTTAGAAAATTTCGCCTCTTCCCCCATATCCTGTACAGGATAAGAGAAGAAAAAGGGGTTCTAAACACAAATTTACACTTTACCCTCATGGCTCTGATGGGAGAAAAAAAAGACTTCAGTTTTCATCTAAGCAATAATTAATGTACACATTAAACTACATATTTAGAATTGAATGTCTTATTTAGAGAGCATCTCTTGCTAAGGGGAACATTTTGGATGTTGAGTAATTTTAAAAGCAACATGTTTTATATGCATTTTCATATCGTAAAAAGTAGTTTTGATTAATCTGATGATAATCAAATTATGAAAGAAACAATACACAAGTATAGAAAATGGATTAAAATTAACCTCAAATATTACAGCAGCCAAAATCAAAAGCCAAGACATACGAGAGGGTGTCATTTATTGAAAAAAGAGGAATTTTTCATGTTTTGCAAAGATCAAAAATTGTTTAGACAAATACATATGCACACACAATCACAGCTATAGCAAATGCAAATAAGTTTTAAAGAATGGCTATTATAAGACTCATGTAGTTCTGTTGTGGTAATTCAGATAACATTTAGTATCTGAGGTACAACAAGGGAGATTTTGATTTGATTTCCCCTGTATTACCATCTAAATATTAGAACATTCACATTAATCAAGAGGAAAATAATGAGAAGAGTATATAATCATATTAGATACAGATAGCTCCCTCTCCTCTTATTTAAATGTGTTAGAGGTAGGTTGATTTTCAGTTAAACTATCTTTACTTCTCAATTTGTCCACTAAGGATTCATTTAACTACTAGTAATATTTTTCTTTATAAAAATGAAATTCACATATTCAACAGAAAATAATATCTATACTTTACCAATGAAATCTAGACATACTTACATTAATGCAATTTCTATTCTCTGTTCAGCTAGTATGAGACTCAATTTCAAATGTTTTTACACTCTTCTGAATAGGAAAAATAAATAATTCAGGTCATCATTCCAAACCTAAAAGAATTAAGACATTTATTATACCATCTAAATGAGCTAATAAACATACAATTTGAAATTTGATGTCATTGTTAATTTTTTTTTTCTATACTTCCAAAAAATAATGACAGAATAATAATATGAATAAATGTTAAAAACTTTTCATTTTAATGTCAAATCTTTTTAAATGATTAATTTCAAATAGTTAAAATTCTGTATATTTATAGAAACAACCATTTGAACTAAAACTGCTTTCTACTCTTTAATTAGGGTGAAGTGGGATAAGTGAGAATGCAAAATCCTATAGTTCCACTTTGAATCTAAATAAGTTTTTAACGAGTTGTATTTGTATGAAAATTTACATACATACTTTTGGTTATGTTCTACATTTAGAGTTTCATTTTTCAAAAAATCTAATCGCAATTTTTTTTGCCGTATATATTTTAAGTTTTTGTATTTTGCATCCTCACTTGCCCCCGCACTTGGGGCAAGTGAGAACACAGGTCCTAATAAATCATAGTTGCTCATAGAAAAATAAGTAAGGCAAGGGAAAGAATAAATATTTCATGCTGAACAAAAGGCTATCTATTATTTTTTCTTACATTCTTTCATTGTGGAGGTATTTGTTGTTAAAGTTAGTAGTGTCAGCAATGAATAAGTGGGTATTTTCAAAATAACTATGTGTTCTGGTTAATTAGTTATGATTTTTTGGGGGGCTAGTATTTGAATTTGGGTACCTTAGTTAAAATGCAAGGGTTTGGTAAATATAAAAAATTTTCCATTTTACAATTTTTTTCTATAAATAAAAACTAAACATAACAGTACAGCAAGAATTTTCCTAAAAAATACACTTTAATTTTTTTTTTTAAGTTAAAATTTTTTAGGGTTTTAAGCCCACGTTCTCACTTTTTCCACTTCACCCTAATTAAGCTAAAGGAGATATTTTTAGTGCAGAAGCTTGAATCTTAATTTAAATTATGCTTACTATTATACAAGACTATCGTGTAACCTTAGATTTTAAATACGTTTCAAGCAAATTTCTTTAGGTTTTAATTGCAAGAACATTCAAAACTGGAAACATACTATAATCAAAGATCAGATTTAGAATGAAATGTTTTATACCCCTAAAAAAGTAACATTGAATTTCGTATTTCAAACGCGGCCCTTCAACATGCAAAACACAGAAATTAGGAACTATCCATTAATCATTCACTAGTACAATAACCAAAAAAATGATGAAAAAAACCCATGAAAGCAATATGTTATCAATAAGAAATGTGATAAAATATTTAGGACTTTTATGAAAATTATTGAATGTTTTAAAAGTCTGGATTCCAATTAAAAACTGAACAGAAAGCCATAGTCAACTTTAGGTTGGCACTATGGTCTTCACCTTAAGTCAGATAAAATTGCTAATTAAGTATAAAAAGTATTCAACTAAATGCTATGGTAAATGACTATCCTCGCAGAAGAAAATGCATTTCTTTCACACCTTCAGCATATTTTATAGTATTAGAACGTAAATAATATATAAATAAACGAATTTGATAAGTAACTGTGTGAACGTTTATTTACGCGGTTTGACTGTACTAAAACATAACAAATGTGTAAAATGAAAAATAAAGGCAACAAAAAGGAAAAGCTACCATTGCCTTTTTGTTATTTCTATTAAATGAATATACAAATACGAGATAAATAAACATATTAAATGGAACTGCATATAAAACCACTCATTAATAAAACTGGCGCACTTATGACTCTCTAAACCAATAAACAATATAAAAATTCCCACCAAAGACAGTGAAATATTTTTTGACATTATGGACATCACCTCGTAATTACATACCACATATCTTTCCTTTAACTACTTTCTTTAAAGTTAATCGCGGGAAACTTACCTCGCTTCTGAACACTCGCGCCGAATGCGCAGCGCAGCTGATTGAGGTATCGAACTAGTTCGATTCATCGTTCTCTTGTTGGGCTCGATAATAATATTTTTTTTATAATTAATATTTTTTTTAAATACTTCGTTCCATTTCTAGTTCGTTACACCAAATTAAAATATAAAAAATTAATTTAATTAATATAACTGATCTTAAGAATCTGAAACATCAATTATTTTCTATTCATAACACCTCAAGATGCAGGATCAGTTTGTATTTTAAATGATGCATAAGTGTATCTCATTAAATATATTTAGAGAAAAAGACTGAAATATTTAATATATATAGTTGCTGAAATTGACTATACAATTCAAACGTGTTATTGTAAAAGTCTGTAAAGATTATTTACACGTCATGCTGTAAATTATTTTTCGTTCTGACATCCATACTATCACAAACACTCAGTGTCCGTAACCATGGTAACAGACACACAACTAGTACGCGGCACATTCCGCGTATATTTTCACAACAGAATTTTCATAATCCCCACTATGTACCTTTAGTTACATGATTATCCGAATACATCTTTCTAAACATGGAAGAAATGTCTCACGATACATCGAAAATCATTATTCCAGATGAGTTAAAATCTATATTAAAAGAATATACTAAGAGTATTATACGTGCTCAGCCAAATGATTTAATACAATGGTCAGCTAAGTAAGTTTTCTATTTTAATCCAACTAATTACAAATTTACTAATATTAGTAATTATTAAAATAGCATACATGCCAAGTGTTCCGTAAAAAACGTATTCGTTCCGTTTTTTAAACTTTGTTACGAAAATACGTTTTCAAGCAAAAATGTCCCGTATTTTTACTTCCGCAGCACCATCGCTTTTTTCCCCCCTATATCGCGTTTTCGAGATTCCCCTCCTAGCAGCTTACACTGGACAGCAAGCAGCTTCTACAACATTAGAAAGAAAGAGAAAGTCAACATCATGTGCTTCACCTAAACTAATAAAAAAAGTAAAATCAACCTCACTTGCTTCACCAATACCAGTAAAAAAATTAAAATTAATGTCAAGTGCTTCACCCAACTCTGTAAAACAGTTAAAACCAACCTCATGTCCTTCTCAAAAATCAGCAAAAAAAGTAAAATCACTTGCAGGGTCACCATCATCTACCAATAATAAACTCATATTGCAGCGGGAAGAAAGAATTTTTCTTACATTAAGCTTAATCATG
Organism: Dolomedes plantarius; assembly: GCA_907164885.2. Classification (NCBI taxonomy): domain Eukaryota; kingdom Metazoa; phylum Arthropoda; class Arachnida; order Araneae; family Dolomedidae; genus Dolomedes; species Dolomedes plantarius. The sequence continues at coordinate 9,084,496 of OU015492.1, read as the reverse complement.
CTTTAGCATTTTTTGTGAAAAATGTGATTGCCATTTATGAAACATATAATGTGATGTTTCAAAGTGAAGAGCCGAAAATTCACAAGATGAGAAGAGAGTTATCGAATTTTTTTGAATTGTTGGTGAGATTTGGGAAAATATCTGTCATAACTATTATAGCTCCAAATGTGTATTGAATGTGAAATTTGATGTATTTAAAAATCAGAAGGATGATAAAGATTTAGTTATAGGATCCGAAACATCAGAATTTGTCAAAGAATTGTCTGAAAGTGAACTTTTACAGTTCTATTCTTGTGTTAGAAAATATTATACAACTTTTTGTTGCTCTTGTTCTTTTTTTTCGATTCCTACACGCACTGTGTTTCTTATTTTTTTCTTAGGAGGTTGGCAGCTATTTAATAGTTAAATGATACAGAAATTTTACTGATAAAATTAAATGTAAAATTGTTAAATAATGCTTGATGTATATGCTTATACACTGTTGATTTGATATAATCTGAAGAAAATTTACACTGATGCCTCTTTTCATTTTTCCAGGCTTTGTTTCCACTCATTTATATAATATTAACTGTACCATTTAACTTAATGTGCACAATTGCACTTTCAAAGCAATTTTTTTCTGCATCCTATGATGTGAGCAAATGTTTATAATAGGTAGAATTAGAACTTTATATTTTCTTCAAGGTTGGCAATTATGAAACTTTTATGTATATAAGTAACTATTATTATGCTGTAATTAGTTTAATGTAAACACATGAAATCGGTACCTTATGAGTTTGCTTCAAAATATCAAAGCAAATTCTGCACTCTTGTGAGGAATGGTCTAAATAAAGTTTTTCACAGAGTATTACTCTTAATTCAAATTAATTCCTTAAATTCAAAATGTAAACCTTATTATGCAATTATGCTAGTACATTATTAAAAATTACATGTAAAAATACAAATTTATACCAGGACATCTCCTAGATAAGAATGGGAGACTCAATAACCCTGACAAAGTTCTCATGTATATGCCATGATGTATATATATATTTGTATGATGCCTCATGTGCATGGTTAATGAAAAAATATTTTTTAAAACATCTATAAATTTTCTCTATGAATAGAACTAAAAGTACCTTGAAAGGAAAACACAAGATTTTCTAATCATAACATCAATATATGCAAAATATGCAAAAAAAAAAAAAAAAAAAATAGATGATTTCTATCATAAAATAATGTGAAATGTATTGCATTTGTATACTGTTAGAAAAATTATATGAAACAAGAAACAAAAATGCACCTGCTCTTTCATAACCTTTTGTAACTCTAGACAAAAATCAATTGACTGCCAGTTTTCTAATGAACTAATCATTTGAGGCCTTGCCCTATCTATAAGAACTTCAAACTATTCCATATAATATAAAAGTATTGCAAAAATCTGTTAATGAATCATTAAACTTCATACAAAAGCAATGCATGAAATGTATTCATTTCATGTACTGATGTATGAAACATATCTACTGATCATATACTGATACATGAAATGTATTGAAGCAAAACATATTAAAACCATTAATAAGAGTACAAATACGTACTTTGAGATTCAAGAAAACTTTTACAAAAGCTAAAAATTCAGTTACTGGAAAAACTTGTCACAAGAACATCAAGTCTTATCCTAAAACTATTTCACTGATCAACCAATGTTTAACAGCTTTCAAAACCTACATTACACTATAAATGTATTTTGGTTGCTTTTTGTTTGTTTGTTTGTTTGTTTGTAGTACTTAAAATTAACAAAATGAAAATTTCAGTGATAGTTATTCATACTTTGTTTCATTTCCAGTTATTTCCGAACACTTCAGACAAATGAAGTAACTCGAACATCCAGTTCAGAAAATCCTGATGAAAATTAGGCTCATGAAACTCACACTGGTACACAACATACTATTTTTGTGTTAAGGTAAGGACAAGTGGAAATTTCATACAAGCACAAAATTTATTGCTTAAATTAGCATACAAATAGAAAAATATGTCACTGAAAATTTACAGTATTTTATACACAATAAAACATTAGTACATTTGAGTGATTTTTTTTTCATAATTAATTAGGGATACATTTATGATAACCAATCACAAATATATATTTTCTGTTCATATTTCTTATCATTGCATGCAGGGGTGGCTCATGCCTTTTTTTTTCCAATAAAGGGACCTGTAAATAATCTAATGAATTTCTAAACTGAAAGAAACAAGAATATTTTATTTAACGTACACTAGGTAGATGTTTAGTGTTTTTCTGCAATTGAGGTGTGGAATAAATATTTAAGATATTGATTTCAAGACAGATTAACACTTCTTTCCCCTATTTGGGAATTTTTTATCTACTGAAATATAGTTTAGTTATAAAAGAATGGAACATAAAACTTTTTTCAACTCTTGTTACAGTTTCTTCACTATATCAACTATGTCCTCACTGACAGTATTTTAAAAATAATCAGCATAAAACATCAAGAAAATTCAGGATGAACATTTTGTTTTCCATTATATCCATTTTTCCACTTTTCTTAGCAAAATTTTTTTAAGAATTTTGGATTTCAAATATTTATTTAATGCTTTTAAACTCTTATTTACAATTGTTTTAATCCTTGGGAACAGTCATGGTTGATAAGTTTCTAGGACCAAACAACAAGCAATAAAGACAGAGCAATTTTTTTTCAATACATACAAAATACAGGTTATGTAAAATCACTGCATCTATCTAAATGACCATATTTTTTTTTACTGAGAATAAAACTTTGGGCTGTCCCAGGTGTCTGACATCTAGCTTTACTTTAAGCTAAATCTCTAAGAAGGCACCAGTAAGATATTTTCATCCAAATACTATTTCCTAAATGGATTAAATCATCTGTGCTCTGTAAAAAGGGTGAATATATATGTATATACATATATATATATATATATTCGCCCTTTTTACAGAACACTGATGAAATGCCAATTCTTAAAAATACTAATGCCAAACTTATGAGGAGAGCAAGAAAAGTTATTGTGTAGGTTCAAATAAAAACAATATCTCCTGGCTATCTAATTTTCAACACAAAAACTACCAATTGCTTTAGAGAATTAAAAAAAGTACCTCCTGGTTAACTAATTTCTAGCACAAAACCCACCTATTTCTCTAGAAATAGTAGGATTAACATATTTATTTTATATCAGCAATTAACTTCCTCATACTTAGACCCCCCCCCTAGCCCCCTACCCCCATTCTAGCCACATGGTGCAAGTCTGAAGACAAAGTGCTACATGACAGTATAGAAATAACCAAAAATTCCATTATAAATGACAGTAAAAGGGGCCTCAATTTTAATTTATAAACAAAAACTGTTTTCTTTGTCAGGACCAGATGAAGAGAATACTTATACAGTAAGCTAAGACATGCCAAGACATGAAAAGTGTTCCCATTTCATAAGCCATTAATAACCAAAATGCTTATCCAGAGGAAGCAGTACAAAACAACACTGAGTTGATGAATGTTTTGGTCACCAGTTCCAAATGACCAAGGAACAATGTATGTCCTAACAAACAGTTGCACAAATAGACATTGAGAGCACTTTGCTTGCTTATCTCTAAACTTTAAAACTAACAAAATAAAGGATCATTGAAAAATTGTAGATTGATTTTATTAAAGCAATACATTTAAAATTTTTATTCCATAGAGTCTGATTGGTTTTCTTTTAAAAGGATTTAAAGTTATTGGACAGACTGGACCTCTGTGATCCTAATTGACAAGCTGCCACTGTTTCTATGCATTATTCAATAGTTAAAAACTGCATGATATGGTTGTTTGGTCAAATTAATTATACAGCAATTGACTAGAAACAGTATCTCTTAATGTACTTTAAAAAGTTCATGTATACAGCTAATTTTTTTTCTTTGTTTTTGAAAACTAAACTGAAAATAATGAACATTAACATTTTGGGGCCTGTATTTCCATTCTAATGTTTTCAAAACTGAGCATCAATAAGTGAAATTTAATTCAAATCTGTCCTCTTTCATTTTACATAAATCCAACAGCATTCTTACACAATAATGCAAAAAAAAAAATTTTTTTTTAGATATTTGTATAACATATTAGAAATTATAACACTTTTTTTTTTTGCTGTAAGGTTTTAAAATTTGAATTTTTCATTCTTTGGTTATATTGTTTAGCTTCACAAAAATATCACATACATATGAGACAAATTAAAAGAAGAATATTCATTTAAATTTATCATATTTTAAAACACAACAAAAACTTAAAAAATAACTCAAAATATTGCAAAATTTTACAGAATTACTCTGTCCATATATTTCTCCTCCAAGTCCAAAATATCAAATTTAAGTCATTAAAATGCTTCACATTTTATCTTGCCAGAGTGCATTTTAAATATGCTTAAATAATGATAAAAAAATTACTTTCAGGAATTTATTAGCTCATGTAATATTTAGAAAATTATACTTTTAAGTTTTGACAAGAATAGTGTGTTTGGCTTTGGACTGGGGTCGCTCAGTTCTAATCCTGATGAATGCCATTAAATACCTCCGTGTCTAAGCCTGATAGAGGCATGTTAAATCTGTAGACCCGAGAGTCCTATGATGTCAGTGGGTAACAGAAGGTACAGGCCCTCCAAATGTCACCCTTGGGTACTCAGTCAAAATTTAGGTGGCACCAGGGGGTGGTGTTGGTTCACTTATGCAATGCCCCCAATTGAAAGCAACCAACGATTCTTGCGGATTAAGTGTGAATGTCTTAATTGACAAGTGTGCCCCATTGGTAAACAAACAACAACAGTTTTGACCAGAAATACATAAAATTCCATATCTCTCAAGAGTAAAATAAACTGAATTATGTACGAGGATAGTATGTAAAAATATTTTTAACAAATATGTGAATGAAAACATTCATTTATGATTTCATACAGTTTAAATTAGTTTATAAAATCTTGTGTTTTAATAAAAAAATTTATCAAGTCTAGTAATCTAGGTACATGATGTCCACTGCTACTGCAGTGATGTTACACTCCACAGAAAATGACTACCAAATAAATGGTCAAAATTAGTAAAAACAAAATAAAATACATCAGCTTTCTCTCACTTTTTTTGACTGGTAAACATAAATAAAACACAAAAAATACATTTATTCTCAATAATTAAGACATTTTATAAAAAAGTCAACAGAAATTTTGGTAAATTGCCCATTTGTAACTCTTGCAATATATTATACCAAAACAGTATTACACATTCAAAGAAAGACATAAGAGAATAAAACATTTTCAAAATGAAACAGAAGTTATGTAAACACACTCACTTTCTGAATTATAATTTTGAATACATAACTTCAACATTCAATATAAAAACTTAAATACATTGTCATGCAAACACAAAATTAAAAATATTTATACTTAGAGTAAATTATCACAGAAAATCTCTGCAGAACAATCTGAAGAAGTTGAATTAACATACTAAGAGAAATAGATGAAACAAAAAGTTACAGAGATATATCTCCAAAGTTAACCTAAAAGTCTTAGAGTCACACTGAAATTGACTCTTTCAGAAATTAAAAGTTCGATTTGAAAAAAAAAATGCAATTTTTCACTTTCTATTTAGCAAATTACTTGCAATTTCAATAATGTATAGAGACAACTTTAAAATCATAATTGTATATCATTTGATTTATTCGAGATAAAAATTATATGCCTTCCTTCTTTTGTAAATTGTAAAACCTTTAACAATGCAATATTATTTGTGATTTAACTTTGATTTTAATTCTAAGTTGCCCAATCAGAAATGAACACAGCTTAGCCACCAACAAATTTCAAATTAAATTTATTTTGGCACCATTCAAACATTTTTCACATAGAATAAAACAAAAACTGAAGCAAACAAATACAAAAAATAAAATTGTAGAATAAAAACTTAATGCATAAAAATTAATAACATGATGAAAAATCTGACTAGCATAAGAAAGCAAAATCAAATGCTTCATAAGGAAGGAGATAAATATCTCCTCAGATTTCACTTTACAAAGAATTAGCCTTGATTAAAATTTTTAGTTTAATAATCTAAACAGACTACACAAATTGCTTTTAGGAACTAAAACTACCTAATCATAAGAGAATCATATTCCATATAAAATTTATGGTAATTACAAAAATTACTATTAACTAAAATAAACTTCCAGTCATTCATAATATTTCCAATTTTTAAATTTTTAATGACACATTAATCACTACAATCACCATAAAATTATGCATTAATTCTAATATGGTTGTTTTTTTAAATAGTTATTTATGGAGAATTTTTCTTTAATAACTGCACTAAGCATTGATGTAGAACATGAAAAGCTTATTTATGACAAGCTTTGCTGACTGGAAGTAAACAAAAATTCTCTACTATTAAATACTTTCTTTCAAGGTAAAATTGAAGTCCATTATTTATGTATTTTAACTGTTTGACACATACAAAAACACATTTTGTGAAAGTAAAAGCATTTCACAAAACAAATTACATAGAATTATTTAACCCTTTGCAGACAAAGGACACATATGTGGTAGAAATTTATCAACACAAAAAGACACACATAACATATACGCTGACACCCATGAAATATTAAGATGGGGATTTTTTTTTTTTAAATTATAGATGGTATTGCTTCCAAGTCCACTCACTGAAACATTTATTTGAATATTGACCTTAATGTTCGATTGCCATTGCAAGATCTTTGTGGCTGAAAAGACCCAACATATATTTCCAAATGTAAACACACTTGTAGGAGTTTTAAAGAGTGGTGCCACATGATTCTGTTTTCAGGATGCAGCATATTTTATGTTGTTGTTACTTATGGCAATTTGGAACTTAATCCATACAAATCTGGCCACTCACCAAAACAAACAGAAACTATAAAAACACTTCAAGAGGAATAGCCAAAATAGGCCCAAAACACAGTTGAAAATAAAATTAGAGTTCAAAGATAAAAATTTTTGGTACTTTTTGGCAAGTTATATATCGCCAAATATGGCTCTTTTGTTTAATTAATTGTAACTCTCGTGATACGTGTATGTGAAAGAACAAAATATAAGAAAGCATTCACTTTGTTCTTTAAGTAAATAATTAGGAGGCCAAAAATCTTTAATGTCCTTAAAGATGTCTTCAAAACGACCTTCTTTTTGTCGTCGCCTATGAAATTCAGCCTGTATGATTGCAAATGGTGGCGTGCCGTTCCTCCGTGCTTTTTCATGTCACCATACGGTGCTTCATCGCAACTGCTCAATCTTTTGTGCGATTGTGAAGAAAGCTAATAAAGTTTGTGGTTAATTTGTTTCCAATTTTTATTCATGGGAATATCCGGGTTATATAGCTGGGTCTCTGAATTTAATTGTGTTCTCTCGCATGATTCATACCCGTTGATCTATCATTTTCTTCCAACATTTCGTGTGTGACAATGGTTCCTCAAAATTTAGTCCATCTATTACCTATTAAACTGATTTCCTAGGGTTCTTATGTTGGCGACTTTTCATAGTCGCCAATGGCAATACATAATAGGACGAACCCCAAATGCACCCGGCTAACGGAAAAGTACCAAATTTTTAAAGCCAGAAGCACAATGCTTGAAGACCGTGTGGTCAGGACATGAGTTCTCTGGCCCTCCAATAAAGAGTACTCAAGTCACCAGCCAAGCAGTTATACCCGGTTCTTAATCTAAAATTAGCCACAGCCATTTTTACGTGTTTTTTGATTAAACTTTTTCCAGTCATCCTCAATAGTCTCCCAGGCTTTTCCCTTGGAATTTATAAATAAAAAGAAAGCATATGTTGTTATTTTTAGCATTTCATCTTATTTCTTTTTTAGTAACAAGGGTATTGTTGATCGTGTGCTGATAAAAACTCTATAAAAAACAAGTTATCTGAAATGATGGCTAAACAAAGAAATTGGTTCACAAGAGAAGTTTTTGGATCATTAAATAAAGAAACTGTTAGTTACAATACAGTTTTCTATAGAGTATAGTCAGATTTTAAGAATGTATAGGCTATTAAATATCAAACTCTGTATCAATACAATTTTAGAAAAATATATCAAATTGTGAATTTATTTGGGCTAAAATAGTTATCTAGAGTTTTTTATGTAAGTATAAATACATGTGCATAAAAATGCTTTACTAAAACAATCTGTATATAACAATTATTTGAATTCATTTAAAAGAGCAAATAATTTGATGCAAGTCTTAGTCTTTTCATAATTTCTAGGGTTATAAAATACAAAAATATAAACTACTATAAAAAATATTTTCTAATATTTTTGTTTATTAAAAATTGTCATATTTTTGGAAAAATTATTTACAGCAATCTTTTTTTCTCTTTTAGGGTTAATCAGTAGAATTCCCCATCCTCTAGAACAGTGATTCTCGACCTTTTTATGTCTAGGTCCCACTTTGATGATTTTTATACCTATATTCAAAATCAATGCAATGAATATTAACAATTCTTATCATAGAGCTTTGAAATTCAGTTATGAACATTCTAGAGATCAGTAATATCTAAACACAATTTTTCAACAGTTTTTACTAAATGCAAATAAATGTAGAAAGTTTTTTTTGTTTTTTTCAGTTCTTGCCCTTTACTTTTAACTATGAAAAATATCACAATTTTTTTTCCCTATATATTATAATACATCTTCACTGTGCACATTAACTTATAACTATCCAATCACATATAAATTTAAAATAAAATGCAACGTAATAAAGTATTCTTAAAATGTTTCAGTTTATTGCAGACTTGGAAATATTAAAAACTCTCAAAACTTTTATTACTTACAAGAAGAAAAAAAATGGCGATAAAATTCATATTTTATCACTATTTTTTCATGAGTTTATTTTCATGAAACACATAAAATCTGAAAATGTCTTTTCCAGTTCATCTTCCTCCTCTATAATATTGATTAAAAATATTGATCACAAAAATTTTTCAAAATATATTACAATACATCTTTACTGTGCAAATAAATCTACAGCTCTGCAATCACACATAAATTTATTATGAAATATAACACGATAGTGATTTTAAAATGCTTTAGAGTTTTTGCAGACTTGTTAAAAAAATTTTTAACAATTAAAAGCAGATGGAATAAGAATGATTAACATTGCCACTCAAATACAATATTAATATCTAATTTCGTGAAAAAAGCTTCATATTTATAAATAAAATTCACAGTTCTAATAATTTAAAATCAATTATCAATGATTAAGAAGTTTTAAAAATTTTCTCACCAGTTGAACAGTTTTTTAAAAGATACAGAAGTATATTAAAGAATTAAAATGATGAATAATAATAAATATATGCTATTACAAATAATCATGACAATTTAAAACATAATCACTATTTTAAAATTGTTATCTCATCAGCAGATAATACAGTGTGTAACAAATTTATAAGACCACCCAAAATATCCCTCATTTTAATATTACACTACATAAAATGAATAATTTTAAAATTTGAAGCAAATGAAAAAAGTTATATTTTCTCAAATAAATCGCTTAAAGGGGAAAAAAATGAGTTAATTTCCAACAGCAAAAGATTTTTTGAAATCTCGGTGTAACATAAATATAAGACCACTTATTTTTTTATTTAAATCGTTTGCGTTTTTAAAACTATTTTAGTTTTATATTCAAAATCGTAGATAAACTGTAACTTTACATCACAAAAAAGCCCAAGCGATAATATTGTAAAAGAAATAGAATTTAATTTGTTTGTTTTTATGAGGAAATTCACAATGCCACGTGGAAGAGAATTATCTGAACTAGAAGTTCGAAAAATTTTTGTTTTTTAAGGGCTCTGGAAAATCGGAACGTGAAATAAGTAAGATATTTAAACGTTCTAAAACTGCTATTCATAACGTTTTAAGTAAAATAGATTTTTATGGAAAATATAAAAGATCTAGCAGAAAGAGTAAATTATCAGCTCGCGATAATAGACGAATTTTCAAGCTTGCAACGAAACAGAACTTGTCTACTCGTAAAATAACACAGCAGACAAGTAAAACTATTTCACATATGACAGTCTAGCGCACTTTAAGATCAAATTCAAATGTTGCTCTTCGGAAATTAAAAAGAAAACCAAGACTGTTAAAGCATCATAAAGAAGGAAGGCTGAAGTGGGCAAAGGAAGTCATGACCTGGGATGCTGCTTGGAAAAATATTATTTTTTTAGACGAAAAAAATTAATTTGGATGGCCCGGACGGTAATATTTCCTACTGGCATGATTTACGAACGGAACCTCGGGTTTTCTTCTGTAGACAGATGGGTGGTGGCTCTGTGATGGTGTGGGGAGCTTTTGCATATGATGGGAAATGTGATCTGCAGCGAGTTCTTGGAAAAATGGACTCCATTTGTTATCAACAACTGCTTTACCAACACCTTATACCTTTTGGACCATTTTTAGGAGGATCAAACTGGAAATTTCAGCAAGACAATGCGCCATGCCATGTGTCTAAATCAACTAAGAACTGGTTTCAAAAAGAAAAAATCGAGGTCTTAAACTGGCCAAGCCTTAGTCCAGACCTGAATCCCACCGAAAACTTGTGGGGCCATTTGGCTCGTCAAGTGTATGCAAATAACCGTCAGTATGATTTTGTGTATGAATTGGAATTAGCTATCATGGATGAATGGGACAAAATTCCCAAATATTTGCTCGAAAACCTAATTAATTCAATGAAAAATCGAGTATTTGAAGTTATTCAGAAAAATGGTGGATCAACATCATATTAATTTTATTAAAAAATATTATTTCAACTAGTGGTCTTATAATTTTGTTACAGATATTTGATTGGAAAAATTTGAAATTGTTGATAAAATAATTAGTATATTTAAATATCTCTTAAAAATATTATACATATATTTTATATTTCATTTATTAACATCAACCTAATTTAATTTTAAAAAAATTATACTATTTATAGTAAAAATCACAAAATCCACAGTGGTCTTATAATTTTGTTACACACTGTATTGACAGAATTGTGAGATACTTTTAATAAAATGAACATGTGAAAAAAAAAGATTTTGTATTGTTGCAATGTCAAAACAAACAAATGTAAACTAAAATCACATGTTCATACAAAATAATATTGATTACTTGGTGAAATACAAATAAAATTTGTGACAATAATTAAAAGTTCATGGAATGTTTCATTCAAATGCTTCTTTTAATAATTCTTTTTCCACAGATTTCTTTTATCAGTGAAGTTAAAAAAAAAAAAAATGGGGAAGGACTTTCTTGTATTAATCAACTTTTCTTGAAGCCCTTGAGCATTTCACCTGTAAAAAATAAAATTAAGCAGCTTAAGGCACAACTATACTTGTTTATAACAAACTTACATGCTAGAAAAAAATGGAAACAAAAGTTTTTAAAACTAGTGAAAACGTTGAATTTGAATTTTCAACCAATATAGAATAACTTATAGACTACAGCAAGCACATACTGTTTTATAACAATTTAATGACAGACATATCTTTATCTAACCCCTGAATTTTATAATTTTTGTCCCCTAATCTTTTCCTCACTTTTAGAATGAACAATAATTTTTTTTTTAATTTTGCCAGGATTTTTAGGAAAACCTAGAAGTTTTCTGCTTATTTTTTCCTTAAAAAAAAAGGGGGTCTAAAAGAGAACTTTTTAAGTAAAACCATGTTTTTAAATTTTACTTCTATAAGAGAGCTGAAATTAATAAAAGTTAATAAAATTAATAAAACTGCCTTAGTTTTACCTGCTTTACCAGCAGCTTATATATGCGCATTAATATATTCATTATCCATTCATTTATTGAAATCTTACTCACACAATCATATATTTCAATGTTTCTTCAGAAAACTGTAAATTACAGCTCCTTAAATTGCATAACAGAAACTAAAAATTGCGACCTATTATGGATTAGTACATATAATGTTTTATAAAGCCACAAAGCATTAGGTACAATTGTCTCAACAGACAAATCACTAATGCATTAAATTACACCTGATGCTCTGCAGTCTAACGAAGGATTAAATCTTGAATCGTGTTTATGAAATCTTGTTTATATTTGTGAAATTAAAAATGAAAATAGTACAAAAATAATAAAACATAAATCTAATGAATCACTTTTTCTAATTTTCTGTTCATATTCTTAGTCAAATTGTTATCTTTAAGTGTTTTATGTGCAATTATTAGTATTATTATTATGGTGTATGCTGTATATTATAGAGAAGAATGTGAGGGGGTTCGATGAAGAAAATAACTCTTTTTAAAGGGGTTGATGTAGGCAAAAGAGTTGGGAACCCTTGGTCTAAATGGTAATTTAATTATTTTTAAAAATAAGTTTTCATTAACCCTTTCGCGGCGACCGTCACGTATACGTGCCAGCAGCTATCCGCGTTTCTGGGCGAACGTCACGTATACGCGACAGCAGCTATCCGCGCTTCTGGCAGAACGTCACCTATACGTGTCAGTAGTTCGGAACGTTTTATTAGTTAATTTTTGGGGCACAAGATGGCACCGCATGTCTATGAAATTTGGAGTACACGTAGTTGGGACCTTCTATTCGAAAACAAGACTAGTATGAATCACATGCGGTCTATCGTTTTATGTAAACAATCGGAGGAATGGATGTATTGCGATTGACTGTCAGCGGGTAGGGCATTTAAACTTTGCACGTGGTCTTTGTTTATGAGATATCTTTGTTTATTTTTCTTTTGCGGTGGGATTGTAGCATTGGGTATATGGGTTTTGAGTCAGAATCAGATTCTGTTGCAGTGAGATTTCTTTCCTTTGATGATTTAATATGGAGAAAAGGAGAAAATATTTAACAGAAGACGAAATTTCTGAATTGATGAGAAATGTGTCTGATTATGAAAGTAGTGACAGTGATACAGAAATCTCTTCAGGTGAATCTGTTTATTTGAAACATCGGAATCAGAGTGATGATGAAGATACTCAGACATTTCTATTCTGAGTATATCGCGGGATGGTACTTCTTTGTGGACTTCTCACGTAAGGGATTTAAATCAACTAACATTCACAGCGGCATGCGAAATAAAAGTCCATGATGCTGTATCAAATGAATTGGATTATTTCAGATGTTTTTTTGATGAAACTGTAATGGATTTAATAACTAAATTATTGCGTATTATATTATACTAACCAAATTAATGCGTATGAGAGGTACATAAATCCAGAAAGCGAACAGAGTTCATCCTCGAAGTATTTTTGCCTGTAACTAAAGAGGAAATGTTTGTTTAATTTGCTTTGACAATTTTAATGGGTATCATGAAAAAACCGAAAATTAAGATTTACTACTCAACGAATCCCAGGATTGCAACACCTTTTTTCAGTAAGGTTATGAGTCGGGACCAACGCATCAAAATTCTTCGATACTTGCATTTCTCTTCTTCTGATGCCAAAAAGATTGAAAAAATTAAACCTTTTTTAGATTTAATCATTCAAAACTTTCAGAGTTCTTGATATATTATTGACATATTCTTGATATATTCCTGATATATTCCTGATATATTCCTGATATATTCCTGATAAGAATATATCAGTTGAAGAAAGTCTCTTACTGTGGAAAGGGAGAGTAGGATTTCGACATTATGTCCCAGCGAAAAATATTTTAAACTGTATAACAAAAATTTTTTAGTGGAAAAATAATAAAAGAATGTGTAAGTAACCCATATATAGCTTAAATAAATAGATTTGTTTGTAAATGTTACTATTTTGGAATTTTTCGTAAATTTAGACTTAGCGCTTAAAAGTCCACCGGCCTGGAAGGTACGCTCGCGAGAAAAACCTCCGGCCTCAGAGGAAAGCGCGTGATCGGAACTGCCGTCGCGAAAGGGTTAATAAGATTAGATAGAAATAAATCTGAATAAAAAGCTATTGACAATAGCAGAAATCCAAGTTGCGACAGAAAATATTTCTTGTGATAGTGATAACTATTTAATACACCCTAATTTTATGAGTGAAACTGTTCCATTAAGTGAAAGTGCAAATGAACTGTTTACATTTAAAATATGTATATCACATATGCTCAAAGGACATGAAAAAGAGAATTCATTATGATTGAAATATAACTTACAGACAGTGAATTTACAAACAAAAATATTTCATATTAAAATTACTTTTCAAAAACGTAAAAATAATATTTTGTAAAAATAATATTTCATTTTAATTCACAGTTCTGTAACTTTATGTCATTAGTTTTTACTTCCTTGCTTAAAATTGCAATTTTATGGAACTTTTAGATTCCAATATTAATTTTTTTTTTTTTCATTTTTGGCATACACCGATACTTGAGTTGAGAGAATGCTTTTAATTAGATTCAGTAAACTATAAGACATTCCACACATAATAATTCAAAACAGCATTTTCTGTTTTAAATCATACATACAACTAGATTATGTTGATATATGTTATTACATAACTTATACAAGAGATATTCCCATGTCTACAGCAAATCAGGAAGCAATTTTTCTCTGGCCTCATAACACAGGTATTCTCCCAGCTCCAACATTGAAATGAGGCATAACAGCACAACTAGTTATGTACCTAGGTATCCAAAGCTCAAAAATTGACATATATTTGATGCTTCCAAATTTGAGAAGTGGAGACATACGATCATTACCTTACTTTCGATCCTATACCATTTAGTCAGGGTATAGGTAAATATAACTATATTCACTGATTATACACTTGAAATTAGTCATACACAATATCGTAGAGGAAGACATTCCACACCTTTCTATGTTTTACATTTATTTATTGCCCTAATTTTTTTAAATGAAAATATAAAAAATCCTCACAAAACTTGAAAAATCAAACACATAGATTTGTACAGAATTTTCTCCTCAGCAACTGAGTACAATCTTCTACAGTGATTCTAAAATGCAAGCGAACAATTAGAGAGAAATTTTCCTCATATTAACATGAAGTGGGTGAGTACCAGTTAATACAATACCATGGGAACTCAGCAGCTTATGCAGCAGTATGGACACTTACACAGATTTTTATATAAGACTCTTAATTAAACTGCTCTGAGAGCTTTGAATGAAATCCCTAAATAAAGAATATAGACCACACCATTACATAAAAAGACCATTTAATCCGAGCTCCTGGCATTTGTAAGTGTAGTACTCTGCTAAAACATAATATTTTAATTTACTTCCCATAAAATAAACACATTGCTTGGTGTAACTACTTACCAAAGTTTCGTACTGTTTTTTCAATAAATCGTGATATTTTTTCTCCACTATGACTCAATTCCCATTTGTATTCATCAACTCGTTTCTCAAAAAATGCTGTATCACACAAAAAAAAAAAAGAGAGCAAAATTAGAAATATATTTTGCTTTTCAACATTTCTGTAATATAAAAAAATAATGTAACAAAATATATTTACTTCTCACACTCGACTGGCAAATGCTTCTATATTTTATTCTCCATAAACTATCTTCAATAAAAGTATCAAACATTTCTGTTTCTGTAAACCATTGTAGAAAAGAACGAATGTTACAAAAAGCCACATTTTTCAGGAAGCTTTCTTTCTGCAATAAAATGAAAATACTTTAAAATATACATAATAGAACAGCAAATATTGATACAAAAAATATTAGAAAGAGTAAAATAGTTAAAATATTTTTATAAAAATTTAATTTTCAATCTTTTGTCCTTTTACAATATACAATTTTCAATTCAAGAGAACCAAGATTTAAATGCTGCTGCAGTGTTAATATTGTGCAAAATATATACATACATACATACATACATGTACATATACACACACACATGTGTGTGTATGTGTAAGTGCATCCTTAGTTAGTCCAAAAACAGCTTGATTTTATTAGTGCTATGGTAACAGATGTTTTAAGGTTTCTTTTAAGTGTATTAAATCTCAGGCAATGAACTGAATTTAAATATCATGGCATAAAAGTGAACAATACATATGCAGAGTTTGTGTTGACATACTGCTGTAATAACATATGTATTTTACTTAAATAGTTTGATCACCTATTGAAATGAAACATTGGAAGAACAATAGAAAAAGAATTTGATATGCACCAAATTAAAATAGATTCCAAACATTTAATCATACTAAACTTTGATGTACTTGGAGAACTCTTACTTCCATTGTAAAAAGTAGCAATTTTAAAATTGTGACCAGCAGTTTTTTAAGGTTAGAATTAAATTTGTCTTTTAAAAACCAATGAAACTTGCAGCCTAATATATTTTCCATAAAGCCTTGTTATTAACCAAACTCATGCACTCTCTGCAGTCTTTGTGAATGTTTTGTCAGTGTTGAATTTTTATAGTCTCTGATATTCTCTAAAGTTGACATCCAAACATCAAACACTGCATACTTCTCTATATGCATATTGACCTATCAATTACCATTGTAATACTTAAAATACTGTTCAGTAAATATGGCCTAACATGTATCAGACAAATCTCAGATTAAGAAAATTAAATTAATGTAACATCACCTGTGAACTCACTGCAACATTCTAATTTACAACACACAGGATTTGTAAAGTCCTAAATTTCACTTTTATTTCATAATTTTTACCACAAATCAATTATAAATAAAATTAAGGCAAAAGAGTTATGTCATACATAAATAAAATTAGAAGTAATTTAAACTTACGGAACTAGCACAAAATATAACATGGGTTCAAAAATAAAATTTTGATATTTATCTCTAGAAATAGATTCAAACTGACTTCCTTTTATTTTCAAGTCAAGAAAAAGTGCAGCTTTAAGCATAGCTACTGACCTAGTAGTATACATGAAATTAGTATACTACTAGGTCAGTAGTATACTAATTTCATGTTGATAATATGAAAAATAATTATACTTAAGAACAATAAAAGTGAAAATTAAGTACATGAAAAGCCTGTGTTACTGGACTCTCAATTATTATCGGAAATACTTGCAATAAAAAAATAAAAAAAATAAAAAATGCAGTAAATACTTTACCCCCAAGATTCTTTACAACCCCATAAAAGCTGTACATTAGTTTGTTTGGTTTTTAAATCAACTTAATACACCTAATTGATAATTAATATATTTGTAATATTCCCTATTTTAGTATTTTATGCTGATAAGCGCATTTTCCTTGGAATTTATGATATTGTTGAATATTTTTAAAATTTAAAACTGTAAGAAATATGATTAAATCAATTAAAAACAGCAAACAAATTTTGCATGAACTTAGAAACAACAGGTATGCGTAAGGAGTTAATAATTCTAATAATACTTAAACATAAAAAAATAATAAATACAATATAATATATTAAACTTACTTGAAAAGTCACAATTCCATTTATATCAGCAAAATGGTTTTCATAATGGCCAATCATTTCAACAGACATATGTACAAATGCTTCAGAAATCATAATATCTCTGAGCATTTCTGTAGGATCTGTGATAAAGATTTAATATTTTAAAGGACTTTAATTTAAAGACTTCTGATAAATTATACATATAAGGCATTTAATGCCTTTTCTAATACATCATTCAAAATATACCAGTTAGAGGAGTGCTTTTAACTTAATAGAGAAACTGTTAACACTTTGAGGTCTAAGCCCAAGTGTTACTCGGATTCCCATTTTCTCTGAAACGAACTAAACCCGAGAGTCTCTCGGGGTCAACTTCTAACTCTCTGAATTACAAAAATACCAACTATATACGTTCGCCATCTTTTTAGATATTATATATTAACATTCTACTTTTAAAAAAAATAGACAGAGGGCAGCACCTAACAGATGAAAATTTATGAAACGATGTAGAATCCAAATTCAAATCAGGGTTAGTTTGAACGCCCTTTGGGCAAATCCATACTTTGAAATGTACCACACCAAAGCAAATTTTATTAAATGATGCTATTTATCAATAAAAGCTATTTTTAGATCTTTGTAAACCATTTGGGTAAGTTTTTATTCAATTTTATTTAAAATTTCATGTTAAAAAATGTTTCCTTATGCAGAACTTTTTTTTTACTTTAAAACTTGATTTTTTTCAATAATTTCTCATTAAATATTAATTCTTAGTATATTTAAATAGTTTCTACATTATTAATAAAATCAATTTAAAATTTATCATAAAAAAATTGCTAAGACATATATCTTCAAAGTATTTTTTAAAAAAATAATGAAAAGTACCAAAAACCCTCAGTCCAGAGGGAGACATACGGTCGAAATAGCTCAGACCTGAAAGTGTTAACTCTTAATCATTATTCATATATTCACACACATTATTCATATATCTCACAGCCTAACCAAATATTAGAGTTTGCAACACACTAATTGAGAATGACATGATTCTGATATGCTTAAGTTTTATCCTGGATATAGGTTTAAGATTTACTAAGCATCTTGAACATATACCTAAACAAAGTAAAAAAAAAAATAAAAAAATAGGATCCAAACTAAAAAACACCAATATAATGCTAATTAAATTAGTACTTGAATTATCTGAACTCATCTGGGCTACTGCATCTACTTGTGTGAAAGAAAAACTAGAAAAATTTTAACATAACCTAAAATCCTAATAGGCATAATTTCATCTACAAGAAATGTAAATGTAAGACAAGAATGAGGTCTTGTTCACTTGAAAACAAAAGAGAATTCATCACAATAAAATTTACCAACACAATAAGCACTAATAAACAACATATATCAAATAGGACCTTTCAAGCCAAAACAGGTAAAACAAGGCTACACAGATCTTCAACTCTCTATTATGATCAAAAGATCGGAATACAAATTCAATGTAGAACACATCTCTTTAGACACTATGCAAGAACAATTTTTTTTTTTTAATCATCTGCAACACTATTATTAAATCTTTTAGAACATAAAACATAGCTCAAAGAGAGAATTGGAGACCATAACCATAAATGAAAGCAACACATATATTAAAGCTACTGGCTAAACAAAATTTAGTTGTTACATACACAGATGGATCTTTGTGTAAACCATAGTGGAGCATGTACTGTCCTCCCTCATGGCACAAAATCATTTTACTAATAAATGAAAGGGACATCTAGCCTCACTAGTGAATTATTTGACATAAAATAAGCTTTAAATATACAGTGGAATCTGGTTAATCAGACCACCAGTTAATCGGACTGAATTCTAAAGAACCGAAACAAATCCTATTGCATAAGCCTAATAGAGCATGTTCGTGTAATCGGACCAGCCGATTATTAGGACCAAAATGATCATGTCCCAATGTGGTCTGATTAACCGGAATTGACTGCATACTTCTTCTGCCTCTGTAAAGATTCTATGTGCAAATCAGCTTACCAAAGAGGCAAAATGGTCAAAAAATGACTTTCATAATCTGACCATGACAGATGTTAATGCTGCAGTCAAAAAGAAGACTGATAAAAGTGCCTTTTTTCATATACACTTTCATCTTCTTCCCCCCCCTTTTTTTTTGGGGGGGGGGGGGGGTTTACCAATCAATCGTATAAAAACAGAATTGCACAAAATTGGAAGATTATATGCTTAAACCATTAATGAACTGAGATTCTAATCTGTCAGTTTTAAAAATTATTTTCTTTTAAAAACTGACATGTTAGTATTACCAGAAGTGAAGAAATATATTTCTCTCATTGACCAATACTATAATTTAAAACAGTAATAAGAGATCAAAACTAAACTACAGAAGGAATAGTTAACAGGCAGCAAAGAAAATCTTTAATTTGATATAAGGTAAAAAATGTTTCTAGTTCTTTTTTCACACTACTAAATCAACAATTTAAATTCATAAAAATAAAAAATAAAAATTCTAGGTCACATACTAACCTGTCATGTTTTTGGCTAGATTAAGTGCAGACATCACAGCCTTCTGAACTTTTCGTGGTAAAATAGTATCCTCATCATTACAAGACTTCATAATTGTGCCTTTGTCAACATCAATAATTAAAAGCTGTAATGTGTGAATAAATCAATGAATAAAACAGATATAATACTTAAAAATACATGAATAAAAAATTAGAATAATTAAATTTGAAAAATAAGTGAAATCAGTATAGAAGCAGTAGTGAAGAACTTTTAAGAGACTCAAACTATTTTAAATGAATCGAAACTTGCAATATTGTATAATTTGAAGATTAAGCGGAAAGTACAATACAAAGAATTTAGAAGTGTAAGGCCATTTTATCAATAAAAATTACTTTGAAAATCATGTGATTAAAATCAAAACTATTCAAGCTTTAGAGATATGACACAAAAGATTTTAGGGTTTTGAGAAGGACCTTTTTAATATGCATTACAGCTATCACTCTTCTCTACTTACAATATAATTTGGTCATGCAAAGACTAATCAGTAAAGACTACCATGGATAAGCACATTCTGTTCATATAGGAGGAACACAGTGCTACAAAAAATATTTTGTTAATTTCTTGAAAAATGGACCCACTTAAAAAATAAATAAATAAATAATAAAAAAATCAGTAGATCTTGCTTTCTCTCTTCTCAACTATTCTCCATTTTATTCATCCTGCCTGTATACTGGCTCATGCAGGAATGAGACTGTTTATACATCTATGAAAAAGGGACTAATAAATGTAATTTCTTAGTCGTTTATCAAAGAAGTTCCTCTAACAACTTTCATCAGTTTGAAAATATTGATAGTTTGCAGTAATGTAAAATTCTTCAAATATTCCAGAGATGCTCTGGACTTTTGGATCAAAATACAAAAGAATGTGTAATAGGTAAAAAAAAGAAAGTACAGGAACCAGCACAAAGATTAAAAAAGGAATACAGAAATTAATATTAACAATAAGAAAATATACTACATAACATTTTCTTGTACAGGTAAAAGAAAAAAAGGGGGGATGCTACAATTACAGTTACTGAGCAGAAGCAAACAAAATTTTCCCTAATTACGTACACAAAATTTAAATTTTAAACTCATCATATAACGCAGCTTATCTTGCCAAATATTTATGGTTGCAGACATACACAAATGATCACATAAATGCATTTTTTCTTATATGAGTAAATATGGGAGGAAAAGAAAATGTCAGTAACCCCTTAGTCTAGAATTCCTAAATTAAATTAACTTGCTAGTAATATCTTACAAATTATTCCCTTTCACCAGTTATGCATTATTGTTGAATGCAACAGAAAGTAAAACTATCAAAATGCTGCTGCTTTTAATTCTCGTGAGCTTAGCATTTTTGCTTTTGATCTGCTGAACTTGAAGTATAATGAATACTCCAAAGAGTTCCAGTTCAATAAAGAAAAAGAAAAAAAACATCACTTATATCTGCAGTTATGTCCAGTAAAATTCAAGTCACTATAAATGCATTTAAGAGATTATGCTTTTATTTTCACTTTATGAAATCAGAAATTGCCACATTTGAGTATAATTAATTTTTATCTTTATTACTACAGTATGCAGTAGGATGATTATTAAGTTTTAAAATGTTTTCATAATTCTTACTTTGTACATTAGTACAGAATTGACAACAGTAAAGATGAATTTTGTTAAATTGTGATTTAAATTGAAAAAATATTAGTTTCATTTAAAGGTAGGTGTTTAAAAAATTCAGCTAATTATGTTTAAGGTACACATTTCTCAACTAATGTAGAGTACTATCATAAATAAAATTATCATGCCAAAAATATCTTAAAGGATTTCACAACAAACAGCTTCTCCAGAAAGTCCAATATAGAAGAGAGAGGTTAGACAAACAACTTTAAAATATTGGCACAGCTGTACATTTAAGTTACAATTCTGATCTTACAAGTAATTAGAACTTACTACAGTTGCTGAAGGTTTTTAATTTTTTAACAATTCTACAAAAAAGCAGCATTTAAAAAAATTATAAACAATTATTTTTATAATAACCTTTCTCTGATTGAAGTTTACTAACCAGTGTTCTTTCACAGCAAATAAATCTACCAAATGGTGTTTGACAAGTTTAGTACTAGCATTACCATTTTACAGTTGTATTAGCTTTTGAAGTATTCGCACAAAAACCTTTAGCACAATTTTAGAATTTCCTTGGACCTAAAAAATTAATTGATGAATTCCAAAGTTCCCTAATACACCTCAAGTATTTTCAACATCAAGATTGATAGATAAAATACAATTACAAATAGATGTAGAGAATGATTCTATTTATTATGCAAAAATCAACAAGTATTGTGCAGGCTATTAGATCCATATCCAAGACCCCCCCCTCCCATCAGCAATTCTTTGGCTAATCCAAATATGTTTATTTAAATCTAAAATAGCCCAAGAATTTGTATTAAATGGCAATAAAAAGCATAAAAGGGTACTAACTAAGTAACAACATATATAAGAGTAGTAATATGGACTAGGCTAATATACAACGAGAAAACTGATGAAAATGTAGGGAAGAGTTCCGTATCCTGTGCCGCTTGGCGCTATTTGGCACGATTTCTGATTTTTCCGCGTTTGGCAGAAAACTCAGATTATTGCAACCTATCTAAGCGATGCCATCTTTTCGGTGTCACTTAGGCTTAAAAACAAAACAAATAGAAACAAAATAAATTTTATAACAAACGCATATTTCTATAAATAAATTTTATAGCAAACACATATTTCTATTCTATTTGTTTGGTAATCTTTCCAACTGTCAGAATAAATTGTGCTACCATCTGCAATGTTTTCAATAATTTTATCAAGAAGGGTAGAGCCATTTCTATTAGGAACAGTGACAACAAACAAATCTTTTGTTTCTCTACATATACCACCAAACACCCACTGTTCAGGTAATACTCGACCGCAATTATTTTTACATTTAGTAAACAAACTTTCATCAATTTCCACAATGCAATCTGGTCCACCTACCTTCTTGTTTTGTTTATTCTCCATATCCAAGACACATAATTCACGCAAGCAATTGTTCCAATCTATAACAGTTTTATCCGATAAATCAAGTTGCTTTTCACAAAATTTAATCGATGTCAACTCCTCGCACCAGCAGTATATGAATTTCAAAGCTGAACAAAATGGAATTCTGCTTCCCTCAAACCAGTTGTCTTTTCTAAGTCCCACTTGCTGATCACACTGTCTTAAATTACATTTCCAAAACTTACATTTACCAAAATAAAGTTTCATGTCATGGGAATTGGTACATTTTCATTTTTTTGGTACAATATTTTGCTCCTGAAAAAATAAAATCTTCTGTTTTTGGCAAATCCCAAATATGCATTTTCATAGCACTAAAAAATGGCGTCAAAAATCAACAAAACAACAAGGCAACAAGGAATCCAAAAGATAACTGTATGCGTGTGCGAACAACAGCCGGTAAAATGTTAAATGTTGTTTTGTTTGCATTACTTAACCTGCGGTAGTTTCAGTAGAACAGATAACCTGAAATTATATATATATATATGGATAGATAGATAGAGAGAGAGATACAGAGAAATATGCATAAATATATATATATAAACTTTTGCCGTAAAAGTCAAATAACCAATGCCGAAAAAGTATAACATTTTACCGACAGATTCTATTAGAAATGTCTGTACATCAGGAGCTCATTTCTTATGACTTTTCTCCACAAACTCTGAGGCCCCAATCCCTCCCACCCTTATTGGGTTTTTAATTATATAGGTACTAGACAGTTTAATTAATAGAAAATAAAGCGTAGTCATGGAAACGTTATTGTTCTGCCATCCAAAAAGAATTATAAGACTTAAAAAAGAGCGGATGCAATTTGAATACAGTTTGGTTACGTCATGAAACGAATTTCTATTATACATTTTACCGGCAGATTCTATTAGAAATGTTCATACATCAGGAGCTCATTTCTTATGACTTTTCTTCACAAACTCTGTAGTTGCGGTGGTGTTAATACATAAGTACCCGGATAAGAAACCACCATAAAAACATCGTAACACAAACGAATGATAATATACCATATTGAAATATTTATCGCCCAAAAAAAATCGCCAAATTTCCCGGCACAGGATATGGAACTCTTCCCAAAATGTATATCCTGCATAAGTGCAAGGTATAAATGCGAAATATAGTTACCTCATGTTCAGCAAGTAACTCCAACACAGACTCACAATTGTTGTTAACAATACCAAGGACATAGGGTTGCTCAGAACAACAATGAATGGTTAAGCATGCAGGAAGGACAGGAACAATTAGATGAGGCCATTCAAATGGATACAATAGGGAAGTTATCGCTTTACAGCAATGATAAAGGTTGCTATAAAAGTTAACATCATGCATGTATTATAATTAAAGAACACACACAAAAAAATTATAATAGTTAAAGACTTCTAAAATGAAAGACTAATATCTAACCGGGGTTGTGATAAAAGACAATCCATGCTCTTTTTAATTAAATAATTTCAAACTCTATCATTCTTATTTAAGCACAAAATCCTCTAAAATATTAAAAACTATGATTGTAACTTACAATCAGATTTAACAGCTAGAAAATCTATGAAAATTGACATAGCAGGAAAAAATAAGAGTCACATTTAATCAAGAGATTTAACTTGACACAAGAGAACATAATTTTAGGGTAACCATTTGTTCTAAAGATAGGTGCAAATCAAGAAAAATTGAAAGCCAAATATACCTTGAAGATCTGACAATGCAACAAGATTTTTCAAACATGAATCTTAACAGCCTTGTTAAGACAATTTATTAAATGAGGGGTATTTCATCAAATATGAACAAGCAGAAAATTCAAGCAATTAACTAAGAGGGGGAGGGGAACTCTAAACTAGATATATTTAATGCAGAAAAAATTTAAAAATTTTCAGTGACACATACCTTGTAGAAGCTGAAAAAAACAAAATACGTCTTTCAAGAAAAAGTGAAGCAACACATTTAACAAGAATATCTACATCTAGTAACTGCAGAGTTCTAGTCATTTCAAACTGAAATTTAAAAAGAAAAGTAAATAAAAATAAAAGCTTTTTATTAGAAGTATCCTAGAATGATACTTTAGAAAACATTTAAAATTTCATCTAATTCTCCCTTCAAAAATATATACACATTACACAGTAATTAAACCATAAATAGATATCCTCCTGCCTTGGTTACATTCTAGTAAGTGTATTGCAACAGGCAATATGGATAACTCAGCCTTGAATTAGTAACATCAAATGTCATAATTTCATACCAAATTAGCAAGATTGAACATAGAATGAATTTTTAAAGACCTAGATGAATATGTACTGAATTTTGTAAATACTTTTTGCTCAGTATCTTTTAATATTTTTTAAATTTAAATGTATGAATATAAGGTACACAACTATGGCAAGCAACACTCATAGAAAAACATGTATCTTTTAACTCTTCATTAAAATAGTACCAAAAACTGTTAGACAAATCTATTTTTTAGGAATTCAATTTTCATGTGTATATGTATGGGTCTGTGTACAAGTAAGATAACTAATAAGTTGACAGAACATTCTCAAATAATTACTAAAAAATGTTTGTAAGTGAAACTGATAGTTATTTCAAATTTACATTTCTAAAATTCTGATGCTTTAAAATTAAAAAGCAACAAAAATTTTAACACTGATCTTAAAAATAAGTAGCAAATATATTATTTTCCATTGTTTTAGTATTTTGTTTCACCATACACACATAATAACAATTCTGCTTTTAATCTTACACATTGAACTCATCTTCATACACACTCCAGTAACAAAGTTCCATAAAAACTTACACCAACAAAATGACTATCCAATGGTCTTGAAATTATTATTCTGTCACCTTCAGTATTTTGCTAGAAAATTAAATCATTATTAGTATCATAAAAGGAAGTAAGATTTTCTACAAAAGTATTCATATTTGAATGTATAATTCATATTGAAACTAAACATTCAAAGAAAAAGAATTTGGCGTAAGGATTCATATGAAATGAAATGCGAACTTCCAAAAAATTTATTTATTTATATATATATATATATATATATATAAGTAAATAAAAGAAAAGTAAATAAAAATAAAAGCTTTATGACTGATTACAATATATATATATACAGTGATTTCTGCTTATAAGAATCACGTTTGTTATCACTGTTCTTGATTCTTATAAGCGGTTTATTCTTATAGCGGAAATTTAGGTTTTTGGACAGGCACACACACACCTATATATACATATATTAGATAATTTACCATAAAATACTCTTTTATTTACGTTAATTATCTTTTATTAAAATTATTTTTTATAATTTTAAATATACAACTTAATTTCTAGAACTATAAATAGATACACATGATTATAGTAAGAGAAGAAAAAAATCCAATATTTGTTACAACATACCTGTTTAAGAGTTTTAATATTTCAACTACAGGAAGGGAGCAAGAAAAAGTTTTCTATGGTAGTTTGACGTAATGAAGTTTTCAGGAGGCTGTTTATACCTCTTTCAATGCCAATAGTCTCAGACGAAGATTCACCTTCTAGCTTACGTTTCACGGTTTGATAACGTTTATATCTACTAATGTCACGTTTGCCTAAGTGATAGTGGACACTTCATTGAAGATTTATATATTTCAGGGTCCAGGAAGCCGCAACCAGGATGTGGGAGGTAGGAAAAAAAGAGTCCCTGTCTTTGTTTGTCAGTGGAGAAAAGTGGAATCGGACGTGGACGGGCAAAGATGCCCCCAGGTCAAGCCAATAGGACAGTGTTGTGCTAAAGCGTTTAAGGGGAAACTATTAAGTTATGTCTAACAAAGAAAGAGAGGCATTTTACAACTGTATTCCATCCCATCTTATCAGTCCTTTTTTAACAAAAAAAAAAAGAAAGAAAGAACTTCATGCCTTTTGAGGGTTTAAGTGGCTTTATTGGAAAAATGAAAGGAAAGAGAAGAGTATAAGCTGATTCTTAAAACCAGTGGATTGATTCTATAAAGCAAAAATTTTAACATGGAAATAATACATTTGTTTTTGTTTTTGCGATATTGATTCTTACAAACGGTTGATTCTTATAACCACTCATCACTATAAGCAGTGGTTACTGCATATATATATATATACGAGGGTAGGCTGAAAAGTAATGCACACATGCTTGTAGAGCGCGAACGAAAAGACCTTGAAAACCGCGCCAAGTGGCATATGGAAGTTACATTCCCCCTCAATACTCATCGCAGATTTTAAGTCGTCGTGTTCATCCAGTGTATTTTGAAAAGCGGTAGTATGGAGACGTGTTCTAGTGCTATGTCAATAGTGAGTTATACAGCATGCTGTTATTGAATTTTTAACACTTGAAAAAGTGACTCCTACCGAGATTCATCGTCGTTTAAGGGCTGTTTATGGTGACGATGCTGTTGACAGGGGTACTGTAAATCGATGGGTAATAAAATTTCGTGGTTGCAAGCCTGGAAAAGCCGTAATTGTTGATGAAACATGCAGAGGAGTCCGATCACTGCCACAGACGATGAACATCGCAAACTCGTCGACAATTTGATTCAAAATGACTGGCGAATCACTCAAAAGCATATAGCAAACCATATTGGAGTATCCAAGGAATGTGTCTGCTTCATTATAGAATAATTTGGATACCATAAAATCTGTGCTTGATGGGTACCATGCCGTCTCACAGACGAGAACAGCGTCGGACTGGAGAGGCTCTGCGAAACCTGAAGTTTGAACCGAATCCACACCCTCCTTATTCCTCCGATCTTGCGCCTTGCAATTTTTATTTTTTTCCTCTACTCAAGAGAGACCTCAAGGGTAATCATTACACCTCGGACGATGAGATGAAGGCAGCTGTCAAGTCATGGATTCGAGAAAAGTTGGAAGAATTTTTCAGTGACAGAATGAGAAAACTTGTTACAAGTTGGGAAAAATGTGTTAGCCTTAACGGTGACTATGTGGAAAAAATAAATATATGATTTTGAAGCTTAAGAATTGTACTTTAATGTTCTTTTTGCCCAAACTCACTATTTCTTTTTGTTCACGCTCTTCAAGCATGTGTGCATTACTTTTCAGCCTACCCTCGTATAAATATATATATATATATATATTGTAATCAGTCACAAAATATCTAAATTTTACAATGCTTCAGATGAGAAATAACAAGAATCTACCTCTATAGAAATTAGTCTAAATCAGAATTTTATAGAAATTCTTATTTAGACTAATTTTCTAACACAGAAAATTAATAAATTTGTAATATCTAATTTCTGTACAAATCTACTTAAAATGTCACAAAAAGAATTATATTTACATACTGGTATTGAATTAATGCAGATATTACTGATATATGCTTCATTCTCCGAGTCAAGTCCTTTAAAAAAATTAATCTATAAAATAAAATTTTTTAGATCTAATGGTTTTTCTGAATCTAAAGTTGCTTTTGAAATAAGTATTAATGAACACTAACTCTATGTCTACATGAAATGCATAAAACTCTTGACCAGCAATACAAAGAATAACATTTAAAAAATATAAAAATTTACCTCTGAACAATCGGGAATTGACAGACTTGCTCCAGCATTTGGCACACCTAAATTTCGCAGAGAACGAATGTACTTAAAACAATTATTCCTGGGCAGTGTAAGATGATTCTCGATTTCTAATAAAAGCTGAATAATGAAAATATAATTTATATGTGAGACATTCATTATTTGATACTCAATTATGTATTCACAATACTTTAATACATACATATTTCTACAGTAAAAACAATAACATATCATGGGGGAAAATGCATTTGTTGTATGAGAGGTAAAACCTCTTTTGTGAGCATTCTCAGCATTTCTTGCAATCTAAATAAAGCTCACACCAACCAACATGTTAAAAATTGCACCATTTAGATTTGCAACAGAAAACCTGCTTTGAATCAGTTACAAGTGTTGTGCTGATATTAAGCCCAAAATTTTCAACACAACATGTTTTGTAATTTATGTGTAAGTGATGTTTGAAAATATTAAATACTGATTGTTATTACTATATCTTTTGGTTGGATGGTGAACTTTTGTTTAAAATTAATATAAAGTTAAATACTTAAATGTTTAGCAAGTTTCTCTGCCTGTTCTTTCCCATTCTTTTCTATATTCTCTCCCACGGTAATACAATACATCTGTTTGTGCCATTTTCTTTGAACTCTCTCAAGACCCCCAATCTCAGAGAAACAACGATATCAGCACATAGGAATTTTTAGAATGTTTTGATAGAACATCACAGACTACCATGTTTTCAAAGACCACGAAGAAATTTCCAAGAAAAGGGAGCGATTGTGATTGTTTACAACGTTGCGGAAGCATACATTCGTAGAACATCGGTAAAACCCCAAAAGGCCAATTAAAAAAAAAAAAATTCACACCAGCCACCAATTTTTAATTTTATTTTATGTTTTGTTTTTGATATGATTATAATTATTTGAATAATTTGTCATCGTGGAATTGTGCGATCTAGTGCGTTTAGATTTTGTTTGTTTTCATAATTTTGATGCAATAATGGTTACATTTTTCATAGTTATCATGATTTTAAAAAAATGTAAAATAAGCAAGAGAAAATTGAAAAAAACTTGAAAATGGGATTGAAATTGAAATTAAAGGATTCCATGGATAGTTTATGATGTTGGATAATATACAGATAAACAAAATTATTTTAATTTTAACATTAAAGTAGCACTAAATATGCACACACCAGAGTAAATGAACTACACTTAGATGCAAAAAAGAATTTCTCAGTCTTTTCTAAAGATTACATAAAATTTAATTGACACAATGTAAATTTTCCAGAAAAAAAATATTGCATGAAAAAATATGAAAATTTTACATGGGAAAGGGACATCATTTATATAACAAAACATCTGAAACAAATTAAAAATAAGAAAGAAACAAAACAGAAAATTCTTAGTTTATTTACACAAAAGGTAAAAATGATCACAAACAAAGATTTTTCAAAACTTCAAACAATCAATGTTTAAAGCATATTTTACTAATTTTTATAAAATTATTTAAGCTAAATCTCTATAATTAAGAGACTTTCCTCAAAACATTTCATTAGTTTTGTTACATCTAAATAAACTTCAACAGAACTATTAGCACCTAAAAATTTACTTACTTTTCTGTAAAAAACAGGAGCACTGAAGCTGCTCAAAATACAAATTGCCACAGGAAGTTTGACACACAAAGCTTCATGATTTAATTTATTATCAGGCCATCCCTAAATATATACATATATATGTAAGAGTCTAACATACTGCACAACTGCATAAATTGAGAAAAATTCAACATAAAGTATTGTTCAGTGATTAAACGAGTAAATACGCTCAAATCACTGTCAGAAGTTCACAACACACTCAGTGATCCATGCATATTTAAGAACCTCTATAACCCATTTTAAGATAAGAGTTACCCACATCCCCTTTAAAGAAAATCTAAAATTAAATATATTCTATGATGAAAAAGATTACAACAAGGATTTCATATTCAAATTTATAACTTTATTACTTTGAGAATATATCTTGAAATCCAAAGAATTGTTATCTCAGGTCAATAATTTATATATATATATATATATATATATATATATATATATATATATATATATATATATATATATATATATATATATATATATATTGTTTCTCATCAAATACTCTCTTATTTATCAATAGATACCTCATTTATCATTTCTATACAGTTTAAGAGCCATCTAAGCAAAAACCAAATTATTTCAGGCTTATCACATTCAAATAAATGAATTTCACAAAACATTACTAATGTATGCAGTATTATTCTTCACCAAAAGGCTCCTAACTTTAAACATTGACACTATTCATAAGCACACCTAGTAACTAACAGCGTATGCATAAAACTTTTAAAATTCTGTGCTGATGCAGTTAAAAATATATGCTTGTAGTCACATATTTCATTCTGGTTGTAAGAAAGTATACTCATAAAATTTTAAAATATTAAAAATTTAAAGATGAATTTCAAAAGTTCTCAATACTTAACAAATTGGTATACATACATCATAAAAATATGTATCTAGCTTTGTCTTTCAATACTTTATTCCAAAAACATATTTAATAATATAGCAATAAATATTCATAATATGTATACTCATATGAAAACTGAAAGCATGAAAGCAAGATAAAATATAATTTCAAATTACGAAGCTCTTAATAACAAATATGAAAACTGTCATAAATTTCTCAAATACCAAATAAAACAAACCTGTATCCTCAAGCAATAGCCAAATATAGTTTCATTCTTTTCAATCAAAGAGAAATGGAAGACTTCACTGAAAATAAGTATAAAAAATAATAGCTATTAATAAACATTGCTCTACTGGGCCAGAATTTTTTTATTTTATTTATTTAAACTTTTCAGTAAAAGAATTTTATTTCTGGGTTCAAGACAAAAATCATGCAACTAATCCCATTAAAAACATTTTTGTTAATATTTTATATAACCTGATATACAAAATATAAATACTGTGTGCTTATAACAAAATATAAATACTGGTGTTTTCTATCAAAAAGTTTCATCCCTTTATCTGCTCAAAACACATTAAACTAAAGATTGAAGTGTTTTGAGCAGATAATATCATTAAGATAAAAAACCATTATTACATCATAAATAATCATTATGTTATTAATTAATTAATTTAATACAGAAATGATAAACAAGGAGTGTCACATATTTCATTCTGGTTGTAAGAAAGTCATTTTAGAACTGATAAACTCCTAGAAAGAATAATAAATAAATAGCAGACTTTTAATGTATCTACAGGTACCAGGAATTCAACTTCACCATTCCTGTTAAACATTAAAATCTAATCTTTATTGGAGTATGACAAAATTATATAAAAAAAAATTTTAAATTATATGCTGTTAAATAATTATGAAAAATTACTTTTTAAGAGAGTATTATCACTGAAACCTTTTTTACCTTTTTCTAGCATTCCTTTATACATTAAATAGAAATTATTTACATAAATAAATAATAGTCCTTTAAGATAAGCATAGAAGAATTTTCTTTTAGTATCAGCCCTGTAATTGGACATATATAACATAAAAGTTTAATTACACTTAATAAAATTTCTCCACATAAAATTCCAATGTATATCGTTATTAATGCTTTAGAGTAGAACAGAACATGCATGGTAGAATATCTAAACATCATACTTAAGAGTTATTCTTATCATTCTTTCAGTCTTCCTACAGAAAAAAACTCATATGAGCAAGTCTAATGTAGCTGAGCAATATGAATGTAGTAATGTAAGTCTGGTGTAGCTAAGCTCCTATGAACAATAGCAATTTTCATACACTGAAATTTGACTAAGATGAACATACCTTCATGTTTGTTCAAAAGCAATTTTATTACCTTTGATATACAGAGACACTTTTCCAGAGATTACTATGGGGAAAACAAATGTGTGGCAGAAGTGGAATGTTATACTCAGCATTAACCTAGAGAAGAAGATTGATAAATTATTGTTTTAGTTTTAGAAGTTTTCAAATACCTTTCTTTACCAATATTATGAAAAATATATTTTGATCTATTTAAAAAAATGTGTATAATATGATAACTATCATATTATACACATTCACATATACATATTATACATATACATTATACACATTCACATATACATATTATACATATACATTATACACATATACATATATATATTATACACTACTTCATGTGAAAAAAATAACTGCTCAACAAATTCAAACTCCTTGAAATCATTTAAAAGATGATGTAATGATAAAGTTTTAAAATAATGAAATGCCTTAATAAATAATAGAAAAATAGATGGTACTTTTCAGTTAACAGGGTGCCAGTCATAACTGTGTGCCAGATGTGGAAAAACCTGTTTATATATTATAGCTATTCAATGACATTATTGAGAATAAACAGGTGAACATCAATACAGTAATTTTCCCTCCCAGATATTCAGTTGCTTTTTTTTTTTAGAGGAAAGAATCACCTACATTTGTACATAATTGAATTCATATGGCATCAATTGCATGACAAGATGCAAATGTTTTCGGCAATGTTAAATGCAATCAGCAGCTTTATGCCTCCTGTGTAATCCGAAATGAATGTGGTAAAATCCATTTTGTACTTTTCTTATTTGTAAATTTCTGTATTTGTCTCTTTTTTTTTTTATATACATATATATTTTGGATTTAATAAAACAAGCATTCTTTTATTAAATCCAAAATTTTTTCTACCAACATTTACATTTTGGGCCAAGTGGCATCCCATTAACTAAAAAGTACCAAATGAACTCAACAATGTGTAACTTTTTAAATTTAATTTAAAACTTAATAAAATTTTCCAAGCACTTAAATATGTGTAAATGAATAACAAGAATTCATTCAAGTTATAAATATTTTGGTTTATTATTTTTATATAGATAAAAATCTTACCTTCAAGGGAAAACAATGCATTACTTGAGGTTGATTTTCTACCACATTAATTATGAATAATGCTTCATAGAGCTTAGGAGCAAGGCAAATGCTAGATGCAGATACCTGATCAAAATAAAATAATTCTTGATTAACTGAGAGCTTAAGCCCAGAGAAAAATGAGTGTATAGCAAATAATTAAATAAAAAATCTATTAAATCAACTTCTTAAATTCTGTGTAATATGTTCATTTATGTGTACATAGTACATAAAGTTGTATTTAATATCAGAACTACCAAAAATTACAATACACATAATTTTACTGATGTTAAAACCAGTCATTTTAATGTAATTGGTAATTTTAGTATTAATTAAGCATGTTATAGAATGTAGAGAAAAATTCTGCAATAAGATTTTGTAGTTTTTATAATGTAATCTTTTGAATCTTTTACTTCAGTTAATACTGAAAGAGTAAACAGATTTTTGTTAATTATATATTTAAAAACAAAATTTTTCTGTAGTATGATATTTATTAGTTTTGCAGGAAGATATTAATAACATTCTTCTTCTTTTTTTTTAAAGAATTTGTTGCTTTTCTAAATAAAATTTCTATCTTGTATTTACATCTGAAAATGAGTTTAGTTCTTTTAAAAAAAATTCTTTCCTTTTGATTAAAAAGAAATGACCCCAACAAAATGTAAAGTGCTACTTACGATTACTATTCAGAATCTAAATTGCCTGTGCTTAGTAACTACATATATAAACATATATTTTGTATTATATGGTATTATTCAACACAGAAATAAGAATTAAGTTTCATGTATAAATATTTCTCAGATTTATCAATGATATCCTAGGAACAATAAAAAATTCTAACCTGTTTTCTCACAGATTTCACATATATAATTCTAGCTTCAATAGCTTTCACTGACAAATCTGCCTCATTACTATCTAATAAAAAATTAAGAATAAATGATATAGATAAACACATTTGCTTAAATAACAGTTTAAATTCAGTAAGTAAACATATATATTTTTTTTAATTTAAAAAATTTGTACACAATTTTAAAATTTACCATAAAAAAATACTGTATTACACATGAAAATATGCTAGTAAGTTATATAAAAAAAAAGAATTAAGCAGCATACTATTAAAAAACTCTCTTACCAGTAACAGCAGCACTTGAGACATTTTCTGTGCTTTCTTTAGGCATAGTATGCAAACCAGCAAAAGAGTCATAAATCATATTTCTCACCTATTAAATCAATTTTAAAACATTTCATCTGAATACAATGCTCTAAATATTAAAATAAAGCAATTCAAAAAGCACTCATACAAAATATACAATATGACAGACAAAAATTTAAAAACTTGACTTACAGATACATTTGAAGTAAATTTACTATCTTCAGTTTTCTCACGGCGTGGTACAGCAGGAGGAATTAAGGAAGTGCACTAAAAAGTTTAGAGTAGTATTTACATAGAGTAGTATTTAACACAGATAAACTACCAGCATGAAGCAAAAAGAATTTAAATAAAATCAAAATATTACAATCACATATATCCAATGCAAAATATATTTAAGTTAGTATATAATTTTGGACCCATAATTTGCATTAAAATACTTGAAAAATATTGTAATGATAAATAATTCAAAATTCCTCTGTTTAATAACTTGCATATGAAAAAAATTATAGGAATAGAGGCTTTTTACATAATCTAGCCATAAGAAAAAATATTCAAGAAAGAACCACTTTATTTGGCTAGACTGCAGATTACTGCACATAGCACCACATGAAGATCATTTTCTAATATCAGAGTTATTCATTTTGTATAATTCTTTAAACCTTTTCTTCTTTCCAAAATTATTTCTGTATTTTGTTTGATAAACACCAATTTAACAGCGTAAATTGAGTTCAGAATAAGATATATTTTAACCATGCAAATAGTGTTAGGTTAGCTTAACAAGGCTATGATGTTTAAGTGATTTTATAGCAATGCTTTGAAAAAAAAGGAATTATCTGAAAACACCTCAAACAAGGGGAAAGAGTCAAGTTTAATACAATTAAAGTAGTTTTAAACATGTTATCTTCATATCCTACAAAGTTGATATATAAAGTACATCTTTTTGTTTTATAACTCATTGTGTTATAAATGTATTTTTGTTAAAAAGAAAGGGGGGATCAAAAGGGATGTTAAAAAAAAATCAAGGATGGCTATTTTGTCCCAAAAACCAGACTATCCCAAGATAATGGCATTCATTTGTATGTGAACACCTACTATGAATGATTAAATAGGTGAATTTCTAAAACTATATTCTTTGAAATTAATTGGGATATTTACATACATATACATCATTACTATATAAAACATAGGCTGTAATTTCCTACAGCAACAGCTTATAATCTGAAAAACTTTTTTTTTTTTTTTTTAAGCATTTTGAACAAAACCTGGAGACACTTCAATTTAATCCTTTAAGGATGATCAATACAGCTGTCACAACTTGGGGTAAATCTAAAAAAATCTTCAACTTGAAACTAATCAGAATGGTATAAACTAATCTAAACAGTGGTCCACACATAATTTCATTAATAAAACATGAGAATTTCCAGTTAACTTTTAATATATAGAGAGAATATATTTTCTTCATGTATGTTTATGATATATATTGTTTGATACATCAGTAGCTGGAAGTAAAATCTTTGTTTACTTAAACTCACAGTTTTGTTTTCTAAATAAATCAATATACTATATAAAATTAGAAGCACAAAATAAATATGCAATTACCATGTAATGAAGAGGTTCAACTGATTTAGGACTGGAAGATTTATATGACTCTAAGTTATATAAATCAGATGGTTCTGCATAAATATGCTCTTCACTTAAACTTCTCTTCAAAGTATCATAATGTTTAGGTGGACTTACTGTAGTTGGTGTCAAGTCAACAAATATGTTGTTGTGCTTTTGTTTCACTTTCTCACAAATATTATTAGCAGTACTAGAAATGTTTTTCAGACAGTTTAAAATAACTGGTTTCTTTCCTGAAGATTTAACTTGTTTAGGTGTGGATTGGTATGTTTTATCATCCCTAAGATTTAATACCTCAGGATCACTACCACGCTTTAACGTTTCAGATACTGGTGCTTCTGACTTTGTTTTACTGTTCAATGCTGTGGCAATCTTTGTTATAAATTCTGATTTAGCAGTTTGTTTTTCTTTAAGAGCTACTACAGAATTATGTTTAGAAGTCTCCGCATTTAAATTATTTTCACTATTTAACTCTGAATGTTGGAAACTTCGAGGGGGTTTGGCTGGTGGGTTGTTTACATTTACTAGTCCCACATTTTCCGGTTTTTTTGTGCACCCACTTGGCAATATTGGAGGATTTTCAGTCACAAGTGGCACTTTACCAGTGCTCTTAATTAACTTTGAATTAGATAAGTTCAAATGCTGTTTGTCTGCTGACGGAGATTCAAACATTTTAGTTCTTTCTTTCACTGTAGCTGGAGTTACTTTTGAAGATTGAGTAGATGACGAGTAATTAATATTTGATGGCACAAATTGTGCATCACTGCGAGGTATATCTGAATTTCTTTTACTGGAACCATTTAAATTTAATCGCTTTCTACGTACAGGTGCAATTGGCGTAGAAGTTTCGTGATAATCTACAGAATTTTCAGATGTAGCGGACATGTTTTCAAATTTTTGGCAAATCCCTTTAATGTCAACTTTCATGCTACGGTCAGTTCCTCCTTTAGATTTTGCAGAATATATTTTGGCATAACTATCCATAGCGATATCTTAGCACAGATCTTTCATGTATGGTAAAAAAAAACTATTCATTGTGCGTAAAGGAAAACAATCATCTCAATTTTCGGGCTTAAATTTTATTAATTTAAACGTTAAATTTGATGGGGGGGAAAAGTCGCATAAATAACTGTATAAAAATCTAATATTTCTTATACGAGCTGGAAAATATACAAATATGAAAAACGTAGTATGATAGACAATATTGACAAGAATTTAAAAATGGGAAATCCCAAAGTTCTATGCCCCTAGTTAGCGGCGGAAAAACACATTACTCAATCTTCCCTACTTTAATTGAAACAGGTAAGATTTCCGTTTTTTAAATATCCGGTTCTATAACGTTGCCAAATTTTTAAGTGTACATTTTATCTATAGTGTAAGTGTGACGTCACATCCGCCATGTTGGGCTCCTCCGCAATGGCATCCCTCTCATAGGACAGAAAAACAAATATTAATATATCTTAAACTAAAGAATATTATCTCTCTGCACGAAATCGACAAAGGAGCAAAAAATATCCTATCATAAAATTTGAGGAATGTGATTTCGTACAGGAATGAGACCAGATGGTGTTTTAAAATTTCATTCCTCTAATCCTGGGGTGGGCATTAAGTCGATCGCGATCGACCGGTGGACCACCAAGACATTTTGGGGTGACCGCCTTTACTAAGACCTAAGACGCACATACTAAAAGAAACATATTTATGGAACACCAACGCGATTTGCTTTAAACGCGGTTTTAAAAGAGTAAGTTTTTTCTCTGGTAGTTATGTAGGTAAGTGCATATTCCGTATTTATTATTAAGTTATAATAAATATTGTAGACCTTTTTTTTAGCTCACCACACATACGTCACTTGGTGGACCGCAACACCTTGAAAAAATTAGAAGTAGCCCGTGCCCTGGAAAAGTCTGCCCACCCCTGCTCTAATCCTATGGCTGTGAAAGATAGGCTAAAAGGAAGTGATGCTCTTGAAATTTTTTATTTAGTGTTTGTGAATAGTTTTTTTATGTTGTTTCTGTCTATGTGGATAGTGTAACTTAATCTAAGATGAATTGGTCAGTAGATTTTATTCCTAGTAACACTGATTTATCCCAATTACCATTGTATTTACAATTTGAAAGTGTCGCTGATGGTAACGGTATTAAAATGTCATTTTCGATAAAAATTATCACTGTAAAATGCGTATATACCTTAATGTTCATTCGATTTAATCCACTTTGTATAACCAACACGACTTGCCAAATGAAAGGGTTCTTGATATATTGTTAGTATATAGGACTGCAGCGGATCACTACGCCAGCCGAGCGATAAAGAACTGTTTCCTCCGCCAATTGGCGAAATAAACGTACGGTAACCCGAAGCTATGCGGATGGACATTTTTCCCATATAGCACACCACTCTGCGCTCTGACCCTCGTCTGTGTGTCTGCCTGGCTATGTCCGGCCTCCAGCTTCTGCTGTATCTCTTTTTAACCAATTTTATTACCTATTTCTTATATTAAATGTGTTTCGTTATTATATGGCTGGCATTCATTAATCTAGTGTTATTTCATTTATTAATTGCTAATTCCTAATAATCTAAATTTTATGGCACGTGTAATCGCGCGCCAAACTGGTGACCCGGATCTTTTTTAATCTTCCAAAATATGCAAAGACCAGCCTTAATAAGTTTAAAATACTAAAATTCAAGTAATACTAATTTTTTAATATTCATTATTTCGGGATAATTCCCCACCGCGTTCAAACCACGTGTTGGATTCCAATCAACGACTTGCTCCACGTAACGTATTACCTTCGACGCATTGTTCATCGGGAAGGAGGTATGTGTTCAATTTTCCTTTACATTTCTCTGTGATTGGTCATTTATTCATATAATCCCCATCATTGTGGTAAAATATTTACAAATTCTTGCTCCCCAATGTTTTTTATGTATGGTACTATTTTCATGGTTATCGTAACTATTTTGTGCTATTTTTAATATCTGTATATATTTTCTACTGCCTGTTGTGTATTTTACCTAAAAAGTATTTCCCTTATTTGATAATTTAATCATGCCTGGATCGGATGATCAAGCTGCGAATACAGGATCACATGTATCCCACCTTGCCGTAAAAATTCCGCCACTGTGGAAAACCAACATTAAGTTATGGTTTATCCAAGTCGAGAGCAACTTTGCATTAGCAAAAATCACAAACGACATCACGAAATTCAATCATCTTGTCGCTTCCATCGACCCCGAAACTTTATCCATGGTTTCTGATATTTTGTTCACACCTCCCGCGACGGAAAAATACGAAACTTTAAAAACTAGATTGATAGCCGAATTTTCAGCTTCGGAAAACGAGCAAATTCGTAGGTTAATATCAGAGCTACATTTGGGCGATGATAAACCGTCCCATTTGTTACGAAAAATGCGAGAATTAGGGGGTAACGGCATTAACGACGATTTTCTCAAGTCATTATGGCTGCAGAGACTTCCATCTGAAATGCAAGCTATTTTATCCATTAGCTCAGAATCACTAGACAATTTAGCCAAAATGGCGGACAAAATCTCCGAGGTCCGCGTTTCTACAATGGACAGCACCGTTTCCGCCGTCGGGCAAACCACCGCAGCTGTCTTCGAAACAAAGAATGTCGAAAGTACCCCGCGCGTTTCCTCCCCCGACGAATTTAGCGCTCTTCGAAGGGAGATAGTCGCTTTGAGTAAACAAATAGAACGGCTCTCCCGCGATCGGAGCAGAGGCCGTCTTCAGGGGAACACAAACAAACAGCGCAATTTTTCGCGCGGGCGCTCCGGTGACCGCAAGGGAGATTATTGCTACTACCATTCCCGGTTTGGAAAAAAAGCACTAAAGTGCCAATCACCCTGCTCTTATAATGCTAATAATGATCAGGAAAACTCTCAGTAGCGGCTGTCGATCGAAATTCATCAGCGACAGTCGCACAATCATATCGTTTGCATGTACATGATACGAAAAATCATTTTAATTTTTTGATTGATTCAGGCTCAGATGTCTCTTGTATACCTGTCCCCAGTAACCTAAAAAACCCAAAGCCTGATTCTCTGAAATTATTTGCGGCTAACAATTCAAAAATATACACTTTCGGATCAAAATTAATGAATGTGGACTTAGATCTTAGACGAAATTTCACATGGAAATTTCTAATAGCTAAAGTTCCTGTCCCTATAATAGGAGCCGATTTCCTACAGCATTTCGACCTTTTAATAGACCTTAAACGGCGTAAACTGATAGACAATGTCACTAAACTTAGCCAACCTGGGAAAATTTCAAAATCTTCAAATTATTTTTCCGTAAAACTTATTTCTGGCGATTCAGTATACCACAGAATCTTAGCGGAATTCCCAGAGTTAACAAAAGTAGCCTCCGGCGTAAAGCCTGTTAAACATAACACGGTACACTACATTGAAACAACTGGCCCTCCAATTCACAGTAAACATAGACGGCTAAATCCGGAATTATACGAGGCGGTGAAAAAGGAATTTCAGTTTATGATGGACCAGGGCATTTGCCGGCCATCTAAATCCCCATGGTCATCACCTCTCCATGTTGTTTCAAAAAGTTCAGGTAGCATTCGCCCTGTCGGGGACTATAGGAAATTAAATGCTCGCACTGTACCGGACCGTTATCCCATACCACACATACAAGACTTTTCTAATGCACTCCATGGTAAAAACATTTTTTCAAAACTTGACATTGTTAGGGCCTACTTCCATATACCAGTGCATACGGAGCATATACAGAAAACTGCAGTTTGCACCCCGTTTGGGTTATTTGAGTTCCCATATTTAAATTTTGGGCTGTGCGGAGCAGCACAAACATTCCAGCGATTTATGAACGAAATCCTTGGCGAGCTCAAATTTTGCTATGTTTATTTGGACGATATTTTAATATTTAGTACCACTGAAGAAGAGCATAAGGATCATTTACGAATTGTACTTGAGAGATTAAATGCATATGGACTAACCATAAATGTTTCAAAGTGTATATTTGGCGCATCAGAGATTCCCTTTTTAGGACATTTAATCACTAGTAATGGCACCACGCCTTTACCTGATAAAGTTAAACCGATCATCAATTATCCACAACCAAAAACTGTTAAAGAACTTCAGCGATTTTTGGGATTTTTGAATTTTTTTCGTAGATTTTTACCGAATATAGCAAAACATCAAGTACATTTAACTTCTTATTTAAAGGGGGCAAAGAAAAATGATAAAACAAAACTGGAGTGGTCAGATAAAGCTGACGAAGAGTTCCAAATTTGCAAACAAATAATATCAAACTCGGTTCTACTGGCACACCCGAAACCAGAGGCTGAACTGATTTTACAAGTCGATGCATCTGACTTTGCAATTGGAGGGACCTTGTCGCAGGTAGTGGACAGGGCATTACAACCCCTTGCATTTTTCTCTCGTAAACTTTCCCAAACAGAACAGAACTATAGCGCTTATGACAGAGAGCTATTAGCAGCATATGCTGCCATCAAACATTTTAGGCATATGCTCGAGGCGAGAAATTTTTCCTTATATACGGATCACAAACCACTAACTTACGCTTTCCTGCAACGCTCAGACAAATCCTCTCCAAGACAGTCTAGGCAATTGGATTTCATATCCCAGTTTACAACTGATATTCATCACATAAAAGGTTCAGAAAATATCGCGGCAGATGCGCTTTCACGGATAGACGCTATATCCATGCCAAACCCCATAGATTACAGGGAAATTGCTCAAGCGCAACAAACCGATCCAGAGCTAAAAAATTTAATCAATAACTCTGAAATTCTACAATTCAAAACAATAACTTTACCAGAAGTGGAAACACCTATTTATTGTGACCTATCAACGGGTACTGCACGTCCTTTCGTTCCTGAACCATTTCGGCAGAAAATTTTTGCATCCTTACATAATTTATCTCATCCTGGTATTCGCAGTACGTCAAAATTAATTCGATCCAGATTCGTTTGGCCTTCCATTCGAAAAGATTGTACCAAATGGGCTAGGCATTGCATTCCATGCCAAAAGTCAAAGATAACCCGCCATACCAAAACCCCAGTAGGGAAATTTTCAGACCAATCACAGAGGTTCGAACACATACATCTCGACCTTGTCGGTCCTCTCCCTCCTTCCCAAGGAAATTATTATTGTTTAACTATGATAGATAGGTGCACACGGTGGCCAGAGGCTGTCCCAATCCCAGACATCACTGCACAGACAGTAGCGCAGAAGTTTTTTACTCACTGGATTGCTAGATTTGGCTGTCCTGTCCGCATCACCACTGACCAGGGCAGGCAGTTTGAAAGTGATTTATTTCGTGCCCTTTCTCAGCTACTAGGAATAAAAAAAACCAGAGCTTCCCCGTACCACCCCCAGGCAAATGGCCTGATCGAGGAATTCCACCGCCCATTGAAGGCAGCCCTGAAAGCCTACAACACAGATCAGTGGACTACAGCACTGCCCACCTTGCTGCTCGGTTTCCGCTCCGTCTTCAAAGAGGATCTCGGTGCGACGACAGCCGAACTGGTATACGGCAAGTCTCTGCGACTCCCCGGAGAGTTTTTTGACCCAACACCGGTTGATGCCTCACCCAAACAACTGGTGGAGGACTTAAAAAGACATTTCGCAACAGTGAGTCCAGTTCCAACATCCCGCCATGGACAGAGAGCAATTTTTGTGCACCCTCACCTCAACGTGTGTTCACATGTATTTGTTCGCCATGACGGTGTACGA
Source organism: Dolomedes plantarius (assembly GCA_907164885.2). Classification (NCBI taxonomy): domain Eukaryota; kingdom Metazoa; phylum Arthropoda; class Arachnida; order Araneae; family Dolomedidae; genus Dolomedes; species Dolomedes plantarius. The sequence goes on along the minus strand of OU015492.1, from coordinate 9,041,566 downwards.
AAACCCCTCCAAGCCCCGTATGATGGACCTTATAAAGTACTCCTAAGACGAGATAAAACCTTTGATCTGGAGATTAAGGGAGCCACACGAACAATCTCCATCGATCGCCTCAAACCGGCCTTTATAGCTATAGACAATTCATCTACTTCTCCTCAGCGTACTAATACATCACTGAATATGCAAACAACCCGTACTTCTCAGTGTGCTGATACACCACCGAACATACAAAAAACCCGCTCTGGGCGACTTGTTCGGCCCCCTCATCGTTATGTCCATTTTCAATGACACTGCGGAGGGAGTGTGCAGCGGATCACTACGCCAGCCGAGCGATAAAGAACTGTTTCCTCCGCCAATTGGCGAAATAAACGTACGGTAACCCGAAGCTATGCGGATGGACATTTTTCCCATATAGCACACCACTCTGCGCTCTGACCCTCGTCTGTGTGTCTGCCTGGCTATGTCCGGCCTCCAGCTTCTGCTGTATCTCTTTTTAACCAATTTTATTACCTATTTCTTATATTAAATGTGTTTCGTTATTATATGGCTGGCATTCATTAATCTAGTGTTATTTCATTTATTAATTGCTAATTCCTAATAATCTAAATTTTATGGCACGTGTAATCGCGCGCCAAAGGACATTGTTTTGAAGTTGTTTTTAATGTATCCTACGAATTGCGTACATTTTTTACCATGTTTTTATTAACTTGCTTTCTTGTTTGTGTGTGTGTTTGTCCAGTACAAATCTTGCAATCGATTTGTAACTAACTTCCCGACTAGCTAGACATTTGAAACTTTTAAAATAGCTCAGAACAAGATTACAATGCATTTTTTAATACTTTTAGCCATCTTTAAGCAGAATTAAATTTTTTTTAAAGTTATTTTCAGTTACTTTTGTTTTGTATACTGTTGCAGCAATCTATTGACCGGAACGGGAACGAAAAATTAACTGCAAGTTAACTTCCAATTAACTTCATTTTCTTTCAAGTTGATGGGATAATTCATAAAAAAAATTTTAAAAAAGTATTTATTAATGCACAGAATTGTCAAGTTTATATGATTCAACAGAAAATTTAAAAACATGGTATATAAAAAGTTCTTTTTATCTTGTAATTATATAGATTTCTACTATGTTAGATGTATGCTTAAATGAATTTCTTTATCTGTGTATTTGGTTCACCTCTCTTTTACTGTGTCTTTTTAAAAGCTCATTTTTTATTATACTAAATGTTTATTTTGATTTGCATCCAAGTTGGCATTCAATTATTCTTCTGTTTTGAGAAAAAAAAACTGAATGGGTGTCTAAATAGGATAGATTTATATCTCAATCTATTCTCTCTGGGTTCCTTTACTGTTAAAAAAACAAATAGTTTACTACAAAATTCATAAACTGTTTTATGTTGTTTATGAATGCTTCATGGTAAGATATTACATGTTTCGAACAACTGCATGTCACAATCTGAGAATGATAAAATGTTGTGCTTTTCTATCCACATCGCGATAGGTAAATCTTCATCATCTTCTTCTTCAACATTCGTTGTATTTACAACATTCTTAAAAAGTTTAAAAATAAAAAAAATAAAAATTCAGTAGTCGACTGAAAAAAGGTTCGTTATAGCCGATTCTTAAGATTTCGGAGGTTCACTACAAATGGATAAATTAGCATTAAATACAGTAGGAAAACGGCGGGACCAAAATTTTTGTTCGTTATATCCGAGTGTTCATTATATACCGGGGTTCGACTGTATGACACATTCTAGATATCTAGATGGTTAATAACCGCAAATAGAATATTGCGATTGTACCTAGAAACCGTAAATCCATCGGAAATTTTAAAAACTTTGGTGCAATTTATCATGAATGTTTATGCTCTGATGTGGTTCGACACCAAAATAGATAATAAGGGTAAAGATGGGTCTATTCATTTGTGCAGTATGATAAAAAGATCTCGATACTTGCCATCTGATTTAAAAATTGCTGTTGACAAAATTATACAAACTAACGAATACTTTGCGCATCGAGAAAACGTTTTGATTGCTATGCTCTGCGACCAAAGACGACACGTTAGAGAACTCTGTGTCAGACGAATTCAGAAAGTTCGAACTTCAAAGTCATCAACTTCAAAACCTCATAGAAAATTTAAAGTGCCAATGATTAATTTTGATGCCGAAGATTACGTCGATAGAATACAATGGAAAGCAGAAACTGTTACAGAACCACCTATAACGAAATCTCTTGCCAAGAACCATCTGAAAGAAATAGTAGAAAATGCACCTGAGAAAAATCAAATTTTCAGATTTCCTTGTCATTCTCAAGCGGTTGAGAGGTGTGTTAGATTTGTGACACAAGCTTCTGCAAGTGTTTGTGGTCCAGAAGCAAGAGATGGACTTATCAGATCTCGGATTTCTTCTTTGCAAGGGCTGCCTAAATTTGAAAAAAAAGTGGACTTTTTAAATACCTTCAAATAATTTTCATTTGTCGTTCATTTTATGTATGTTAATATCATTTTCTTTCTTGTTGATAAATATTATCTCTGAATGTTAAAATTTAAAAAATTTGTATATTTAGACGGTTTTTGCAATTTTTAAAACCGTTGCGGCACCAAAAAATATTGTGCTATTGAACTGAAAATTTTCATGGCGAATAAACGGTAATGTAGACCACTTTTGCACATATAGGCATCTTGAGTTACGAAAAAAAGTTTTTAACCCCTGTTTCGGTCCACCTTAATGGTCAACTTATATCCTGCAACAGCCATTGAGATTCCATCTTGGATAAATCAGTTTGGTATCCTAAGACAAGCTGATATTAACTAAAATACTCTGCAATCTAAATATAAATCTCATCTCGAAATCTAAAGGAATTCCTTTAGATTAGGAAACTAATCTGGCATTATTCCTGATCCCTATGTACAGGCAACTAAAACACACGCACACATATATACACTGCTGGCCGTTAAAATTGCAACACCATGGAGGGGTGATACAAACGTCAAATTCACATGAAAGGAAGAAGATGATGAGATATGCAAATAATTAGCATTTAAGCGCAATCGAACGACGCAGGAGGGAGAAACGGCATCCCAAACTCTGTATAAAAGCAAAGTTACGCAGCGGGTTTCTGATTCGGAAATCGCATTTGAATGTTGGTTGTTCGTGATAAGATCGTGTTATGCCTCGTATAAGAAGGGGAAAAGGCAACCAGCAAGTGTCGGAATTCGATAGCGGCAGGATCGTGGCCTATCGAGAGTGCGGTTTATCGTTCCGTGATATTATTACTCGCATTGGTCGAAATCCAACGACTGTCATGCGAATATGGAATCGATGGGTACAAGAGGGTCATACTGAACGTCATGCAGGATCTAGACGGCCTCATGCCACTAACGCTTGAGAGGATAGGTGGGCCTTTTAAGATCGTACACTCACATCGCGGAACTTGAGTCAGGAAATGGGCTTGTTTGCAGCACGACAAGTATCCGCACGGACAGTGCGACGGCGTCCGAAGCAGCACGGACTGTCTGCACGGCGACCATTATTGCGGCTATCCTTGACACTGCAGCATAGAGACACGTGGCGATAGTGGTGCGCCCAACGGCAAAACTGGATACAGGAGTGGCACCACGTCGTCTTTTCAGACGAGTCCCGGTTCTGCGTGCAGCATCATGATGGACATATTCGTGTCTAGAGAACCGAGGAGAACGCACACGGTCTGCTTGCATTCGATATCGTCATGCTGGCCGTGCACCTGGTGTGATGGTGTGGGAAGCCTTTGGGTACACGAAACGAACACCTTGTTCGCGTCGTGAGTAATCTGAGCACTCAGCGTTACATTTCTCAGATCTGAAAGCTTGTGTCTGTGCCATATCTTCGAGGCCTCGGAGACGTCATCTTTCAACAAGATAACGCAAGACCACATGTTGCCATCGTGTCCTGACCCATCTCGACACAGAGGGTGTTCGACTGTTGCCCTGGCCAGCACGTTCTACATATGTCTCACCCACCAAAAACATCTGGTCATGGCTTGCTGAGAGACTGGGCCGCCACCACTCTCCAGCCACTACGGTTGATTAACTGGGGCAGAGACTTGAAGCATCATGGAATGACTTACCCGTATCTGTCATCCAAGCCCAGTTCGAATCGATGCCTAACCGGGTTAAAGCCGTTTTAGCTGCCAGAGGCGGCAGCTGTGTGTACTAATTTCGGACCCTGTATACCCACAAGTTGCCTAGAAATTTAATAATGTTTTCTTCCTACTTTGTTGTATACGTACAATAAATAAAGTTTTGTTATTTGATTTCCTTCCTGGTGTTGCAATTTTAATGGCCAGCAGTGTATATGTTTGTATATATATAATACACACACACACACACACACACACACACACACACACACACACACACACACACACATATATATATATATATATATATATCAGAAACATAAGTAAGTTAAAATTTAAAGGGGGCTTCAGGATAGATTAATTTTGAGGCGCCGAACGCCATTTGTTTAATACAGCATAGAACGCGTTAAAAAGGGGGGTTTTCCCCGTTTTGAGTAAATGACCTCGTTTTGAGAATGAAGTCGAGCGAACTAATCCATTTTTAGAGCAAGTACGGGCTTTGCACAGAGTAAAATCATTACGTAATCAGAGATGGAGGCCTGTCGAACATTCCATGAACATCACAGAGCATGCGCGATAGGTTTGCGTCTAAGTGTAACGAAGGGTTATTTTTCAGAGCGTTTTCAGATTACGGATTGTGCGGTCGTGCGTGTCACGGGGATGAGAGATTGAAACTTGGCTTGGATTAAATTGTGTTAATTAATAGTATTTGAAATAAAGGATTTAGATGCAATTTAATTGTATTTAATTCCACAGGCCTACGTTCATTGACTGCATAGATTTAGAGTAATTATTATGGGAAGAATTCAGAGGGAGTACGAGTATTAAGCCCATCATATATATATATATATTCAGATAATAACACATTTTGTGTACTCAATTTTACTAACCTTAAACTTAATTATATAAACTTCAATAGTATATTTGATAAACTTCATGATATGTTTCCTATAAAAGAAATAAAAATGAAACGTGCCTTTAAATATACTCTGCCTATGGGTAGACGTATATTTAACTATAATCAGGTATCAAAAAATGTTTCTGAGTCATTAAATTTAACTTGTGTTTGTCATCTGCCCATTTACAATAGTTATTTAGATAAGACACATGGTCATGTAATAACAGGCAATATGGATATTGTGGAAGATGATGCACTGCGAGATTTGATGAATTTGGGAACTAAGTTTAGAATACCTAGTACTAATAATAATAAGAAAATAATTAGTTTCTTAAATGCTGATTTAGATAAATTTATTTACAAAATAGCAATTAATTATTCTGTACCTACTGAAGCTTTCAACCCTTGGAAAATTAATTTACTAAAACTTGTACAAGCTAAATTATCCAATAATAGTAATAACATTAATAATCCTTATAAACACTTTAAAGCTGCTATTACAAAATTACAAGATGACTTTATAGTCACTTATGTAGATAAAGCAGCCAACAACTATGCTATAATTTGTAAAAAATATTTTACCATATGTTTAAAAAAACAGTTAGAAAATAGTGATCTTTTTCAGCCATTAAAAGAAACTACTAATATTATTATTAAGAAAATCATAGCTAAATATAAACTACTAGGTATTTCATCTAACATTTATCATTTTCCTTATATAACTTTAGTTCCAAAATTTCATAAAACACCTATTGCTTTTAGAGCAGTAACCTGTGGACATAATACTTCTGCTACAAAAGCAAGTAAATTATTATTAAAATACCTTAAATTAATCTATAAAAATATAACATCTGGTGTTTGTGGTATAATTGATAATAGCTATAGTCTAATTAGAAAACTACAAACATTAGATAACTGTAAATATATTGTAACTTATGATTTTAAAGATCTATTTAATAATATTGATGTAATTGATTTAAATAGAATAATCATAATGTTAGTACAAAATAATATTCAATACTTAAACAACGAAATTAAACTAACTCGTTTCAATAGGCTCCTAGAATTAGTAACTAAACATAATTACATAGTTCATAATAATAGTATATACTTACAGTCCAAAGGTGTACCACAAGGTGGTAATGCTTCAAGTATGCTAGCTAATTTATACTTATATTATTTTGAAATTAATAATATAGAAAATAGCAATTACAATATATTTAGATATATAGATGATATAATAGTAATTAATAAAAGTAATAGCCCTATAGACTTAAATTTTTACCCTCCTAATTTGGAACTAATTAAAAGTAGCCATGATAATATTAATGTAAACTTTCTAGATATTAATATTAAATTAAGTACTAACAATAAATTTACTTATGACTTATACGACAAAAGATCTGACTATAATTTTAATATTGTTAAATTTCAAAATTATCTAACCTGTTTACATAAATCTGTTTTTAATAACATTATTGTAAATCAGTTGGTTCGTATAAATAGGCTATGTTCTAAAGACAATAGGATTAAGCATATTATAGACTTGAAAGCTGTGCTAACTCGTAATAATTACCCAGTAAGTCTATCCAAAAACATAATTGGTTGTTTTTGTTTTAATGAATAGTTTGTTCTGTTGCATTAATAAGTTAAACATAACAATAGGTTAAAATAAAAATAATAACTACTAAAAACAAAAATAAAAATCATAAGAAAAATAAAAAAATAATTAACTCATAGTAGTAACAATAATAAAAACTAAATAAATAAAGGAATAATAGTCTTAAAATATGGTAACCTAAGTAAGTCTGTAACTGAGTATCCACTACCTCAATGGTTGCAAGTTATATGACGTCAGTCATCTTGCGGTTACAAGTTCTTAACTTCCACTCTGACTAGCGCCAGGCTTGGTGTTCTTTGGTTAAGTACTTTTATTGAAACTTAATTCATTTATTATTCAATTCTTCTGTTAATAATGGATTGTACGGTGTCTGAGTGTGTTTATTTAATAGATCATACTCATCAGAAACAATCCATTGGTTTTTAGACAGTATTGACACCGCTGATGAAGAAATGCTGTCAAAAACCTTATTCATACTTTTCTTTACAGGTTGGATGTTCCTGGCTTCAAGTAGCTTTAGAGCTATTACTGGTTTTCTCTTTCATCTTATTCTTATTTATATATATATATATATATATATATATATATATATATATATATATATATATATATATATATATACAGTTGGCTCTCTGTTTAACGACTTTCAAGGGACCGTGACAAATCGTCCTTAAGTAGAGATCGTCCTTAGACAGAATTTGTGAAAAAATAACATTTCCCTTCACACTTTACAGGCTTAGGACTGTCAATATGTTTCTTAATATATGGGCGTGTTTATAAATGTTATTTTTATTGTTATTATTTTATTCATTAAAAGTTATTTTAAATTACATTGAAAGAAGAGTACAAATAATACAATAAATTAGGTTTTTAAAAAAGTTAAAAAGTGTTGATGACTTCCTTTTTCGCCTTGTTTTTGTTATTCTCTTTTCCAGATTTTTTAAAATGCTAAATATGTCATCTTCCATCTTCGATGTAATATAGCGTCGGAGAACGTCTAGAGAAGAATTGCATCTGTGTCAGACGGTGGCAGTGTATTGTTTTTCGTGTCTTCACCTTCTTCGTTTGATCCTGTGTTTTCGTTTACTATATCTTCATAAATATGTTCTACATTTCTGTAATCTGATGTTAAAACAGATTCATCACAATTGTAGAAATTTTGAATTGAAACAACCTAATCTTCAACAAGACTTCTCCATTCCTCAGGGGTAATGTCATCGTTGTTGATTTCTACATCCGTACTTTGTAGTTCCACTACAAGTTCTTTGTGAATTCCAGCAACGCGAAAGCAGTTTTTTATTCTAGATGAAGAAACTCATATAACAAAATTCGTCGTTAAACAGAAACAACGTCGTCTTTAAATAGAATTTTTTTACTTCGGAGGGGCCGGGATTGAGAAATATCGTCTTTAAATAGAGATCGTCGTTAACTAGAGCGTCGTTAAACAGAGAGCCAACTGTATATATATATATATATATATATATATATATATATATATATATATATATATATATATATATATGTGTGTGTGTGTGTGTGTGTAAGTAAATAACATACCAGCCCCTTGGGAATGATGACCGGAGCCAGCATGTCACACTGGGGATAAACGTAGTCGTAGCCAAAACACAATTCTCTTTTCCCGTCTGAAAATACTTTTTATTTCTCATTATGCTCGAAGGATTACAGCATGTTCACTTGGCAACAGAAATCCGGAGAGTGTACGGGTAGTTGACCACAGGCCCTTATATAAACTTTTGAGGTGGTTCGCCATGTGACAGTGCAGGCTGTGCAATGCTTGGATAAATCCATGAATCTGATGATATAGGTCATGAGGTTTCTTATATAAGATCGCGCGATAGATTGGGGCTTCAAGGGACGATATGCTGATTTCCTGCGTTAAGTTTTAGGTTAATTATCAATTCCTTTGTTCTTTGAAATTGAACTGCGTAATTATTCCACGCCCAAAGAAATTTAAAAGAATTTAGAACTTTGAAAGGTTTTTAGGGTTTTTTATGTTAGATATGCATACATACATCCATATATACATACATACATACATACAGATTCCAACCAATGCGAGTAGCAATATCGCGGAACGATAAACTGCACTCTCGATAGGCCACGATCCTGCCGCTATAGATTTCCGACACGTGCTGGTTTCCGTTCCTCCTTCTTATTCGAGGCATATCACGATTTTCTCACAAACAACCAACGTGCGAATGCGATTTCAGAATGAGAAACTCGCTGCGTAACTTTCCTTTGATACCGCATTTACACAGGCACGAACGAGCCACCCCTCGCCCCCCGGAAGACATTCGCGAGACATTAGTCACGCTCCTGCATCGACGCGAATGACCGTTCTCTCATTCCCGCCTCTTTCTGTCAACAAGACTTCCCATCGCAACTTCCCGACGCCATTCACCCCTTTGACCCTTGACCGCCCCCCGTCACCATTCGTCTTATTGCGAAATGCGATCCGGTCACCATTCCCCCTTTGACCCCCCCCCCCCCCCAACGTGGAGAAGACGTGGCCCTCGTCCCTTTGACTCGGGCCAGAAAAACCGCTCCCGAAGCGAGCGCCACGATTGGGGAGGAGAATAGCGGCGAGGGATCCGTTTACACATTCATCTTTCACTCTCCCCCGACATTCGACTCTCCGCTTTCGCGCCTGTGTAAATGCGGGGTTATATAGAGTTTGAGATGACGTTTCTCTCTCCCCCGTCGTTTGATTGCACTTAAATGTTAATCATTTACATAACCCATCATCTTCTTCCTTTCATACGAATTTGACGTTTGTATCACCCCTCTTTCACTATGTTGCAATTTTAATGACCAGCAGTGTGTGTGTGTGTATATATATATATAGTGGTGGGCTTCAAATAAATTAACAACGTGTTCTATGTCCTAATGACGATTTTAAATATGGCAAAAGATATACCGAAAGATAGTTAAATAATTCGTGCATTAATTGCTCAAATAAAAACAATAAGAGGTACACAAAACTAGATTATGTTTTTAAAAAGTGTTTTAAAATATTAAATGCCTGTCAAACTATTATTGAAGATATTTCCATATTGCTGTTTGATTGGCACCGTCTCTTGCAATTTTCTTTGTTTTTATCATAGGCTATGTGATTTATTCTTAACAATCATTGCACTGTAGGAGAAGAATTCCATTCCTTTCCTATTAGACTGGACCGGCCGCTCGGTGTAGGGTAGGTTTATTTTTTTTTTAAATGTTTGTTCTGTGAACGATGCAGCTGGCGCGCATTAGCAAACGGTTCGCAGAACCGATACCTACATTAGGTATCGGTTCTACAGAACCATTTCGAACAGGCTGAATCCAAACACTGTATATACAGGGTGGTCATAAAGAAATTTTGCCGATATATGGACCTCTAGCGGCTGTTCCGTTCAACCAATCGAGATGAGATTTCAGATATAGTTATTCAGAGGCATGAGCTATGGATTCTATGAACGGCAACCAAGTGGCGCTCACGGTTACGGTTATAGGTACAGAAAATAGAAATTTTCAAAAGGCAACGCCCACTTTTTCCCGTCGCAAAATGCTCAACGCATGCGAAAACCCTAAAAAGCGTTGAAACGGTACGTGTATCACAAAAAACGGACGCGTTATGCACGCACAAAAAAAAAACAGCTCTGCGAATAGCTAACAAAAACACGATCAGAAAGCTTTTATCGGTTTTCTACGCTGCATATCTGGCGAACGGCGTTCTGTGATTGGTTTCTAGCCTCTGTCATATGCAAATTTCCTCCGTTCGCCCCCATCGTGTCTTTGTAGGCCGTTCGCAGAGCTGTTTTATTGTGTGCTGGTTCGAGAGATTTATGAGTAAATCATTTTCGATTGATTTGGATAAATTAATTGTTTAATTTTGAAGAAAATTTTGAATGTTAATGAATCCTAGATCACCTATGAAATATTACCTCCGGCTTATGCAGTAATCTATATATACAAAACAGTTCCGTAACTGACTGACTCACTGACTGCCATACAACGCACAGACCAAACCGCTGGACCTAAAGGGCTGAAATTTTGCTTGGCGATTATTCTCATAGTGTAGGGGCGCACTAAGAAAGATTTTTGAAAAATTCTTCTTAGTTTTTTTTTTAAATTATATTTTTAAGCTGTTTTTGTAACATTCTTTAAAGTTAGCATTTAAAATAATAATTTAAGGGTTATAAAATTTAAATCACGAGAAAGATCATAAAAATTCCTTTAAAATGAAATCTTTTTCGAATCTTTACCTCCATTTTTTGATTTTTGGTGAATTTTTAAAGATTAATTTTTAGAATTTAATTTATTAAATGCTGATCACGTAGTTTCTTTTCTTTTTGTAATACTTTAAACTAATTTTGCGTCACGTTCATAACAATGAAATAAATTGACAAAAAAATATTTGTTTTTCTTTCTAGTGCGGCAGACGATTGGACATCATCCAAAAAAATTGCACAGTAAAAGAAATATTCCTCAAACTGTACTATATTCTTTACTATGTTGTATTAAATTTAATTTGAATATTTTCTTCTACATTATTTTGTGTATAAAATATCCGGTATGATTTTTTTTATAAATATATATATATAAATTTGGGGGGGGGCATTGATTGCATACATTGACCTTTGTATTAAATTTGAATGTACTCCGTAGCGAAGCACGGGTATTCAGCCAGTACCTTATAATTTGCGCTTCATTGCATTTGGATTCGGAAATTATTTTTCCCCTCTCAACCTCTGCAAACTTGTTCCAAGTTTCTCTATCAGTTGGTCAAGATTGCAGGTCGCTAGAGATTCAACAGATGGCAGCACTATAAAACTTTTCACTGAATTTAGATAAAGTTAGTTTACTTTGTAATTAACACTTTAAAGAAATTGATTAATCTATGTTTTATCACTTATTAGGAAAAACAAAGGATTACGGGGATAAAATGCTAAGGGACTATAATAGAAAGAAAATACCAATCATATAACTTACCAATGCAGGTGGCAATGATTTGTCTTTCACGTACATGCCAAAATATATTAAAATTTTCTCGAATTGGTGACCTTAATAACTGGTTTAAGATAAGATATTACGCTATTTCACATTTCTTATTTTTCAATGAAATTTCACATCGTGAGTTATCATTAGCAATTTTCATCCTCTTTGACTGTTAAGGGGTCGTTTTATGTTTCTAAGTGTCAAAGATCTTAGCTAAAATATATCGTGTAAAACCAAAGTTGTCGATCGTCCAACTGAAATCTTCGGGAAAAACGATCCACACGAAAAAAAAATTTAAAAAAAACCATATTTTAAGAAAGAATAAAAAAAAAAAAAAATACTTGCTGTTGAATTGTAAATAAGGAATGGAATGTTGTTGTGTAACTAAACTGACTTTTATTTTATTATACAAGGAGTTTCAAAGAGAACCACCCGATTTGAAACAAGTATATTATGAAAAATATTAAACATAGAAACTTAAAATTAATTTTATATAACATGGCTAATCATAAAGTTTTTTTACAAACTAAATTAAAGGTACTCAATATGCCCATCTTTGGATGCACGACATATGTCTGTAAGGTAAGCAAATTCGTCCCAAACTTTTGCGAGCATGTCTACATACACTTCTTCGACGGCTGTTATGCGTACACAGACAACCCGTGTCTTGGAATTGTTTATACCATCGCCTAATAATGCTCTAAGAGGCAAGAACTTCAATCTACCAGGGTTTTGTTGACTAAAATCACGTTTAACAGTTGTTACGGACTCACGCTTCGCAAAGCGTAGAACACAAAATGATTTCTGTCGTGCAGTCGTCATCATTACAAACACTGAAGTCGCGGGCGAAGGAAGAGCGTTGGCGCTACTTGTCGGCAACTGCGTGAAACTAGAGATTTCCCTCTTTGTGCCTATACATTATTCGATCAAAACGGATTAAAAGATGGATAGTTATGAATTTTTAAAATCGGATGATTCTTTTTGAAGCACCCTGTAAATTAATATTAGATAATCATTCTTTTAACTAATTATAATTTCAGTTTTTTAAACTCTGTGCTTTATTACATTAAGAGTTTAATTCTAGTTTACTTTAACAGCTTCGTTTTTCCTATTTTTTAAGCCTCTGCTCTAAAATTTGGTCAATTGGTTGTGATTCAAATTTTTAATTGCCTAAATAATGTAAACGGGATTTTGGAAAAGTGCACAATTTTCCTGGATCTACAATACATTGTAAGTGAGTCAACGCCAATGTTCGAAAATGCAGGTAAGAAAGTCCCCGTATCTTCCTTTCAGGCGTTCTTTACAAACACGGTTTATAGTGGCTTTAGAGCAGAGGTTCCCAAACTTTTTTTTCTCGTGGACCACTTTCAAAGTTTTACTATTTTCGGTAGACCCCCTGCTGCTACATTTTCTACTGTATTCCCAAAACTCCTAAAAAATATCACCCTAATTTGGGGGTGTTAAGAAGAAAAAAAAAGTAGCACATTTTCTTGTGTCCTATTTATTAAAATAATACTTGTGGTTATACAAAATTATAAACATTTATTATTACAAACAATCAACAATTGACAAAAATTCAACAATGAACTCTGAAATGTAAATCAACAATAAAAATTAGTCATACTTTTAATGAGACGGATGTACTGGATGAATTGACAGCAAATTATCAATATTTGGCTTCAGTTTTGTAAGAAGTAATCTCAAATCTCCCCGTTCTGTGATGTTCAATCTGCTCCTTTCTTTGTTAACAGGTTGGTAACGGCACTAAAACTTCTTTCGACAAGATATGACGAGGGAAACGCTATCAAAAATTTTCTCGCAATTTCCCACAGCCCAGGATATTTTTCGGGGATTTCTGCCTGCAGCCAAAATGTTTGATAGCCTTTTTTAAATTTCACCTTCAGTTCAATCGTTGGTGCTGAGCTCAAGTAGCTCCTCTTGTAATACCACATTCGCCTCTTCTGTTTCATCAAATGGGGTTATGATCCATGGTGGTATTTCCATCGTCAGAATATCTTCAAATCTATTTTTGAAGTCATCATGCAGGGTATTTAAATGTTGAGCGTATGTCTGAATATCCTCATCAAGACATTCTATCTGTGACAAGTGCGGAAACTGGGAGAATTCGCGCCGACTAATATTTTGCTTCATTAATTTCAATTTACCAAGAAAAGCCAAAATTACACCCTTTGTTTTTATTAAATTAAGGCTGTCCCCTTGTAACTGCAAGTTAACGTCATTGAATTTTATGAACAAATCTGTTAAGTACGCAATGTCCTCTTTATATTTGATCAGATTTTCTTTTAAATCTGGTGCTTTAGTTTCCAGAAACTCTATCACTGATTCGAAAAGTGAATAAAATCTCGATAAGCATGCACCTTTCGACAACCAGCGTACTTCAGTATGTAAGAGCAGTCGTTGGAAATCTTCATCATTTTCATTGCACAATAGTACAAATAAATGGGTATTCAAAGCATTGCTTCTTATTTTATTAACTGCGTTAATCACAAATTGAAGCGATTGATGCAATCTATCACTCAAATTTTTCGCTACAAGGTGTTGTCGGTGGATGACACAGTGAATTGCAATTAGTCCTGGTATTATTCTTTTAAGATGGCTTATAAACCCACGATATCGCCCGAACATGGCAGGAGCTCCATCTGCTGCCACCGAAATAATGTTTGTAAATGGAATAGATTTTTCTGTAAAAAAAATCACTCAGGACATTAAATATCGATTCGCCTTTAGTGTCCAACTTCAAAGTTTTTGCGAATAGCAGCTCTTCATGGATTTCTTCGTCCATAACAAATCGAACATATGCCAATAATAATGCTTCATTACCAGGCAAAGTAGACTCGTCCAATTGAATAGAAAAATGAGTGGTTTGCAGATAATTACACAAGAAGCTTTCTATATCAAAGCTCATTTCATCAATACGTCTTTGTACAGTGTTGTTACTTAAAGGAATTCTTTTGAGTACGTCAAATGGAGGTTTGTGCAGAACAGTTTTTAAAACCTCTTCAATAGCGGGTAAAATTAAATCTTCTCCGATGGTGTGCGGTTTTTCAGATTTCGCTATAAGCAACGAAATATTGTAAGATGCCCGCAAGCCGTCATCGTTACTTTGAGACGTTGAAGACTTATACTATTATCTATTGTTCTATTCAATTCTGTGTTTGAACTGAGTCTCGAATATTTTTGAGAACCTACCTAGTGAATGATGCTACCTGCCTACGTTGATAGGTAAATCCAAGCCAATTTTTTTTCTTTATTATGAAAACCAGAAAATTTTTTGTAGACCCCCCACTTACAACTTGTGAACCCCTGTTTTCTTTTCACGTCTACGTGGACCCCCGTGTGGTCTCCTATGGACCCCTGGGGGTCCACCTGGACCACTTTGGGAACCTATGCTTTAGAGTAAGTGCAAATAAGTTTTTATTGGTACATTTTTATGGAACTCACATACATAGCGGATTCTTTCCTTTAGGGCTTGCAGTAGCGTAGCGAGAGGGGGACAAGGGGGTCTATCATGCCCCGGGCGCCACTCGCAGAGGGGAGCCAAATAGTCCCCAAGACAAAAAAGATAGTCCGAAAAATTTCAATTTTTTTTTTTTTGGGGGGGGGGGGTGCCAAAAAGGTATTGTGCCCCGGGCGCCAGTTATTCTCGCTACGCCACTGAGGGCTTGTTTACACAGAATCCGCCATGCATTAAAGACTCCGTAGGCGATGAGAAGAGAACCGGTCCACATTGCTTTTGTTACAGAATCAGCACATCTGATCTGGGGTCAGCACATCTGATTGGCTGACGGCATTTTTTTTTTTTTTTTTTTCAACAGGTTCTCTTCTCAGCGCCAACAGAATCTTTGACGCATGGCGCTGACGGATTCTATGTGAACAAGCCCTTAATGGACCTTCGGCTTCAGCTTTTATCAAGGTTGTAAGTGTTGAATATACACAAGGTAGTTCGCACTTTATGGAAAGGATTTTGATAGTTAAGTTTTATGTATAATTGCGTATTCTTTGCGGCGATTTGCTTCTATCTGATAACCACGGTTCTTGACAATAGCTCTAACTAGAATTTTCCATGAAGGTAAACATTTTCCTAGTACTGTCATGTCAATTTTACCCCATTCTTCTTGGACCGTTTTCCAAAGCCCGTTCAGTGTTCTTATATGCCGTTTTCCTAAGGCTCGTTTTCATAAACCGAAAGCGCAAAAGTCCATTGTAAAAGCGTCAGGTGATTTTACAGGTATTTCATTAAATGGGATACACTTTATTCCTGTTTCTGATTATTTCTTTGCTAATTAAGCGGCAGTTGATTTAAACGTGTGACTAGAGGCTTTGTCCACATGAAACTCAACTTTATCAATGTCCTTTCCATATAAGGCTGAAATTTCTTCTTCAAAAATTAGATCTAAAATATTCTGCTGATAGTAGAGTGAATTCATTTTGGCTTTACTTGAGACTTTTTTGATTTTTAATTTGCCGTTGTAACAAAATCTTACAACTATCATGAATACTTTTGGGAACTTTTCTGTATATTGGCGAAGCCATTTTGTACGGTCATTCCCGTCAGTTGAGCAATAGAAAAATGACCTTTTTTATTACAGTCCCTTAAATATACCCATGCCTCATCGAGTGTTACCATAAATTTCCATTTTTAAGCAGCTATGTGTTTTTTATATAATTTTCTACAATTTGTTTTTCTTTCAGCAATAAGCTTTGGCAAAAGTAGATGAATTTCAAGTTTAAACATCTTTTTTATCTTCAAATCTTTATGAATTATTTTAGTTACAGTCCCAGAAGATAATCCTAGTTTCGATGCAATGGATCTTTGAGTTGGCGGATTTTCTTTTAGGATCAGAGGCTTCACTTTCTTGATATTTACCTGCGTTTGAACAGTCTTAGGGTGAGGTTTCGCTGTCATGTTTTCATTTTTACTTTCAGTTAGACGTTTTTCCCCCTTTCAAATTTAATATATTATAAATACCTTTTTTTGAAATGCCATAACCGTGATTTTTACACCGCTTTATAATTTGTTGATACGAATATTTCTCGTCTGAAAGCGCAGTTACGTAACCTTCGAGCCATCTATCAATTTTAGGAGCCATTTTCAAGATAAATTTTGTATTTTGCATCCAAATCAAAACAAAACAGCAGCAGACGATTATTCTGAAGTTGCCAAATTTTTATCTCAAAATGCAAATTACAAAAATAAATTACAAAATCGCTTCCATAAAATACGAATGGCCTTCTGTATTAACACATTGATGATCGGTAGCGAGTAAATTACCGGTAGCGTGTGTTTTCTACACGTAAATCTTGAAGAAAACTTAGGATAAAGGAAAGTCATATTGGAGACCATTTTTGATCCACTGAACACCGCTTTACTTTAAAACTACCTTTACTACTATGAGCTGAAAGTGTTTCGGGAAAATCCTCACATTTTATCCCTTAAACTGGGAATCTTAGATCCCCCCCCCCCCCCCCCCATATAAAGAAAACAGATTTCAGAAAATAAAAATGCCGTACTTTAATCCAAAATTTCGGTCTTTGCCGGTGACTTGTGTATATATTGAAATAAAATTGCCAGTCAACAATGTGTTAATAGACGGGAGCAATATAGTCAATACTTTTGCTCTCAGCAACAACAGTTTCAGTGAGTAGTGAAAATCATGTACTAATTTCGGCTGCCTAATAAAGTCACAATAAAGCTGTTCAATAGACTGTCACAATAAAGTTACTCCTATCAGCTGGAGAGTCAGGCAAATTTAATTTGATCAGATTTAAGGTAAGGGATTGCTTAAAATATTAAGTAAAAGTGTGGAAAGTTATATTGTAATCATATTTTACATCAATCAATCAATTCAAAGATGACTGTAAATGGAAGAGGTAAATATTTAGTCAAGCCCTGTTGTACGACGTACAGTACAAGGCATGCGTATTATTGAAAATTACTGAACAGAAATATACAGTTTTCTGAAAGTTCATTGGTACGGTTAAATGTATTCGAAATTTAATTGTCCGATAAATAGAACATGAGAGCTGATATTTTTCTTTAAATATCTTGTCGAAGATCGATTGTTTCGAAGTGGGTCTCGGGCGTATACATAGGTTAATAATTCTTCTTTCGTAAGACGATATGAAAAGAAATTACTGAACTAGGGTCGATTACGATCGCAAAGAGGAAATTCCCCGAGAAAATAGAATAGCGTACCCAGAAATTAAAAATAACGTAGTCAATTAAAAATAACGTAAATTTAAGAAAATTTAGACAAAATAAATAGCATGTAGAATACCGAGAAAAGTCTTAAAATGAAATTTTGTTTCAGCGTGACTCAAATGAAAAAAAAGGTCGGAACAATATTTTAAGATTAGAGGAGAGGAGTGTATTATGGAATAGTCGGGTAATATGGAATACCGAGGTTTCAGCTCTGTTTGGTGCTGCTATCACGTGGGAATACCATGAACTACTCAAGAAAGACTCCCATGATGCAGTACGCTGAAAGTTGACCGCTTGTTGTTGTTGTACCACTTGCTACAGAACAAAATGTGTTTTGTGATTTTCAAGAATTTTTGCAGGTAAGTTTTCAAACATTTTAACCTACTAGTACACATGTGACTTGAACATTGATGTTAAGCATAATGTACACTAAAAGAATTGTAGTTTGTTATAATGTGGTCGTTTTTTAGCTGACAATGTTTTGTCCATCAATTTAAAGGTTCATTTTCCATGATGGCATGTCGGGTATTATGGAATACCAGGTATTCCATAATCTCCTTATAGGCAGGAAAGCTAGATCTTATATAATAGCCTACTCCCCATATAAAAAAAAAAAAGAGTTAGAGGATGAACTGAAAGAAAATGACATAAAGGAGGAACCAGAAGCTTCAAAACAACCAAAGAAACTGAACATTCAATGACCCCCTATTAAGAAATTAAACTTAGACCGACCTTCTAGACCTAAACCTACTAGAGATGACTCCAGTGTTAGCAGCGATGAATCTTTCCATTATGATGTATCATCTGTAGTGGACTTCATGCCATCAACTAAAGAACCGGAAAACAGAAACGCTGAATGTATCTTCTGTAACGGAAAATTCTTCTAAGATCAATGAGGGGATATTTGGAATCAATGCTTCAGCTGTTCTCTGCGGGCTCACCTTGACTGTACCGGAGCAGAGAAAGAAGATTATATCTGTGACTTTTGTAAATAGACTAGAAGCAGAAATGACTTACACATAATCATAAAAATATGGCTTTTAGAGTTAAAAATAATTATGTTTTATGAAGTCTAATTAGTTTTTCAATGGTTTAAACCGCCTATTACATATTACCCGACTATTTCATATTAACCTCTATTTGTAACTTTTTTTAAAATAATTATTTTTATAACAACAAAATAAATAGAATTTTTTTACAAGTGACAGTTCGTTACAGTTAGTTATAGTATGTACTCATGATGATTTTGGGGATTTTTATTTAAAAACCAGTAAAGTTATTTTTAGAAATGTAAATGGTATTCCATAATACCCTCCTCTCATCTACACGTCCCGATATTTACGTCAATTATAAAGAAATCTCTTGAAATAAATGTTTATAAAAAATTACGTTTATTGTGAATGACACGCAATAGTCTCTATGCTGAGTCGAAAATCAAAGAATAGGAAGAATATTTATGCGAGAACATAACGACCACTATGTGAACATTACGATATGTGTTTTATAAACAGCGAATGTAATAACTACTCGAACGAAAAAATTTCTTCAATTATTCTAAAGCTTCGATTTCAGCAAGTTAAAAGACAGAAAAAAGCAAACAAACAACCGCGAGTTTCGAACCCGTGAAAGTATTCCAGCATACTCCAGAGAACTAACTACTTAGCCTTTCAAAGCCGTGACTTCCACTAATTATGAAGATATTTCCTCCCAGGAAAATGCCTGATGATATCGGGATTCCTGTCAGACAATCTAATAAACAAAATGTTTATTTTCCTTTCCATTTTCCAAACTATTGAATAGAAACTTACAGTTCTGTGAAAATTCACAGAACTGTAAGTTTCAAAGTTACTGTAAGTTCAAGTTTAAAAGTTTTCTACGACAGCCTTATTTAAATTTGAATTTTAATAGTGGGGTACAAAACGAGTGATAATTCTTTATAAAAAATATATCCTTCCAAACTTCGCTCGATTGTTTATAACTGTATTCGCCGTGTAAATCTTGATAAATAATTATTACTCTGTTGAAAGAAATGGAAAAAAAATCTTGGGAGTTTAGTCGATTAGTACCATAGCAACGATTTGACTTAGAAAAAAAAAAAAAAAAAATCAGAGAAATTTCCCGAATTTTGCTGTATTTACGCTCCATAATTTCAGTGAATGCAAAATAATGTAAATTTCAGAAAATTTTGAAAAATAAATAAAATTAAGAATACTGAAAAAAAATCTTGAAACGAACACTTATTTGACCGTGAAGTTGCAAATTGAAAAGAGATATAATGTTTTGGCGTACTAGTAGCGCCACCTGGCTGCTTCGCGGTTTGTGCGAAGCGTATATTTGTAGTCGGTGTTAGTATCTTCCAAATTCAGCCACCATGTGGTAATTTTTAACTTAGTAATTACAACTCACGATAAATCTAACTCTACATCCGTTCGAGGATGAAGGTAAAGCATTCTTGCTGCACCAGGTTCCTCGTAAAACCCCAGGACCTTGACCTTGACCTTGACCTTGGGCCTGTTCATAGGAGTCCGGTAGCGGAGGGTAAAAGGAAAGACGGCGCTGAGTCGGAAATAAACCATTCATAGGCGTTAAAAATTTCGTTGCTAATCGTTTGGGGGTCATTGGTCAAATATACAGTGATTTCCGCTTATAAGAATCACGTTTGTTATTACTGTTTTTGATTCTTATAAGCGGTTGATTCTTATAGAACGAAATTTAGCTTTTTGGACAGGAACAGACACACCTATATATACATATTTAAGATAATTTACTATAAAATACTCTTTAATTTACGTTAATTATCTTTTATTAAAATTATTTTTATAATTTTAAAAATACAATTTAATTTCTAGACCTATAAGTAGATACACATGATTATAGTAAGAGAAGAAAAAAATCCAATATTTGTTACAACATACCTGCTTAACAGTTTAACATTTCAACTACAGGAAGGGTGCAAGAAAAAGTTTTCTATGGTAATTTGACGTAATGAAGTTTTCAGGAGGCTGTTTATACCTCTTTCAATACCAATAATCTCAGACCAAGATTCACCTTCTAGCTTACGTTTCACGGTTTGATAACGTGCTGAATCTAATAATGTCATGTTTTCCTAAGTGATAGTGAACACTTCCCCGAAGATTTATGTGTTTGAGGGTCCAGGAAGCCGTAACCAGGATGTGGGAGGTGGGAAAAAAGAGTCCCTGTCTTTGTTTGTCAGTGGAGAAAAGTGAAACCGGATCCGCACGGGTAGGATGCCCCTGGGTCAAGCTAATAGGATAGTGTTTAGCTAAAGCGTTTAAGGGGAAACTATTAGGTTATGTCTAACAAAGAAAGGGATGCATTTTACGACTGTATTCCATCCCATCTTATCACTCTTTCTTTTAAAAAGAATAAAGAAAGAACTTCGTGCCTTTTGAGGGTTTAAGTGGCTTTTTTGGAAAAATGAAAGGAAAGCGAAGAGTGTAAACTGATTCTTAAAACCGGTGGATTGATTCTTTAAAGCGAAAATTTTAACATGGAAATAATACATTTGTTTTTGTTTTTCCGATATTGATTCTTATAAACGGTTGATTCTTATAACCACTGATCACTATAAGCGGTGGTTACTGTATTTCAATACTTTAACGCTTCCGCTACCGGACTCCTGTGTGAATAGGCCCTTACTCTTGAACGAATAAAAAAAAGTATGACGCTCGATTCTTGAATTCTTGGTTATAATAACATTTTGAATTTCTTCGCGTGATTCAAATAATAGAGAAGGGAGTTATTTTTTAAGATCATGCGATCTGATACTTGTATTTAAATCAATTTACATGAATTCTCCACTTGAAATAAATATTAACAAATGTATTCCGTTCATTTTGAAAGAAACGCATGAATATATGTCCACAGGCGAAAGTTTAATTTTAACGGCTAAAGTATAGAATAATAACTAGTGAATATTTCCGAGTAAATCTCCTTTCTGCACACCTACATGCTTTAAGCCAATGGCCAATCATTTCAGTACATAGGCTTAGCGTGCCTCTAATAATTTTTTTTTTTTTTTTTTTTTGGGGGGGGGGGGGCGAATTAAATTCAGTTAGGGCCCTCCTCCGCGCATTGACTGCCTGGCGGTCCTTAAAATATGAAATATGATTTTTTTAAAAATTGAATAACAATAGAATTGATGTTTGAGTAGTATTCAAAAGTTATACAATGAGAAAAATAAATATAATGTAAATAAAATGAGAAATAAATATAGCATCGAATTTTTTTTATGGATCATATCATTGTTATAAACTATGTAAAGGCTAAAGACATAATCGGAATCTTCATTTTCACAGTTTGAAAAAGAGGGGAAAATCCAATTTTCATAAAAGTTTTCTACGATTTATCGATTTTAACTGAACTTCTATTAACGTTCTAATTTATTGTAAGTTGCCCCCCCCCCCCGACGCTACGCCTATGTTTCAGTGTGTGTGCCAAATCAAAACAATATGCAAATTCAACGCGCCATACATATAAAAAAAATCATTGTTACTAAGTTTACCAAGAACAAATATTTAATTTTTTTTTAATGTTTTGTGAGCATGAAGATATATTAGTTATCGGTTCTAGTATTTAATTGATCTATTTTTATTTCGCTCGTAAGTATGATAGAAATGTTTGATTTTACAATAAGTTAATAATTGTTGTGCGTGTATCCCAATTTTACTGGAGAACAACTTTGAAAAACCCACCGATAAAACCTAAAATAAAAACTTGTAGATTTTAGCAAATTTTCAAATATTTTCTCGGATATCGAAAATTAATGGCGCCCCCCCCCCCCCTTCACCAGTCTATTTAGGCATATTTCGTATCGTGTGATAGCCTTTTCCTGACACTCCCCTGCAATTTTCAATTAATACAAT
The DNA here is from genome assembly GCA_907164885.2 of Dolomedes plantarius. Classification (NCBI taxonomy): domain Eukaryota; kingdom Metazoa; phylum Arthropoda; class Arachnida; order Araneae; family Dolomedidae; genus Dolomedes; species Dolomedes plantarius. The sequence goes on along the minus strand of OU015492.1, from coordinate 9,018,824 downwards.
TTTTAAAATAAACTCATTGAAAGTCGATTAGAAAAACTGTTTCACGAATTATCTTTAAATTATGGAAGTCTAGAAACTACCGAACAAAACGCTTTAAATGCGATCCGTCGAAGGTGGAAGATGGAATTTCCCATACATACCAAAAAACCAAAAAGTGATTTATCATAACTGCGGAGCAAACAGTACGACATTTACATTTCAATAAATTTTAATGTAGTCATAATGGAAATAAAGAATTCCTTTTTTTACACCGTAGTTTTTCTTTTAGCGTGCACAAAAGAGTTTCCCACTGATGGACACATGCTATGGTAAAGTAACGAACTGACTGCATACCGAGATTACTGGCATAAAGAAAACGAGAGAGAGCAATATAATATTTAGTTTAGAGGGGTATTTTAATACTAATGTTCTCTAAAATACTAATTCAGTGAATTTTTTTCAAAGGCTTACATAAGGAAATACTATAACCATTTTCTGATCTACCACAGCTGTAAAAAGTGGCCATATTGAATTCGCTCAGCTCAATGTTAACCTGTGGAGAAAACTTTCCCAGTGATTGTCGTCTTGGTTTTACAGATTTTTTTAAAAATTGTACTCCGTAATAGAGGAGAAAGAATGACCTTTATATTTATCGTTCTTTAAAAGAAATTGAAATAATACTTTTAAATTTGAATGACACGGAGAATAAATGGGGTACATTGTGTTTTAAACGCACATAATTTCCTTTGATGAACGACATTTCAAAAATGAATACGAAAGCTGAGTAATCAGTTTTAACGTAGGATTACGTTCCTCCATAACGGTCCTCCGGAAAGCAAGATTTCAGACGCTAAAACCGCCCGTCGTCGCGAGTTATAATATTGGCAGCACGCCAAACCCAGTCTGTATCAATTTGGCAAACAGTAAACAGTTAAACAAAAAATTACCAAAATGCACCAAAATTTTGCGATATATATATATATATATATATATATATATATATATATATATATATATATATATATATATATATATATATATATATATGTATGTATGTATGTGTGTGTGTGTGTGTAATAAATATGATCAGATTACAGAATCTTTAGAATGAGAAATTTATTTCCGAGTGGCTAAAACATCTTATCTAATAAACAGCCAGTACCCCAGTGACTCCCGGGTATAGAGGTATCTGCGGTTAAGAATTGCTGAGCAAACATGTTTCTCTGCAAGCTGCATGAGATGTGCAGGAAGATCGCCTTATTTGGGCATAGAAAAGGGTCGGATGATTTCGTGGCTTCCCACGGAGGGATAGCTGAGGCTATGAAAAATAGCTCTGGGTGTGGAAACAGAATTCAGTAATGCCATCCTAAGCATGGCAGGAAAAGAAAATTTACAGGGGATCAACTTAAATTTTATACCTTTCATATATATATATATATGCATACAAAGGAGATAAACAACGATAAGTAATCCTACGATAATAACCCGCGGTAGTTTCGTCAGAACAGACTACCTGAAATTTTTTCCTCTATTATGGAGTACAAATAAAAAATAAAGTTTTTAAATCCAAATCTACAATTGTTGGAAACAATTTCGTCATGGGATAACATCGAGCTGAGTGAATCTAATAAACATACTACCAAGCAGCCTAAAGTGAAACTAGACATGAATAATTTTGAATGAAATTAAAATGGCCTTTGTTTTACACACTTGTTGATAAATAATTACAAGTGAGATTATTCTACTTGTTTTAAAAATTCCTTATAGTAGTTATTTAATTTTGTATTGTGTCTTTGTTTCATGATTTATTTTGTACGAGACATACACAAAGTTTTGAATGAAATAGGCTTCATTGAGTGATAGCCGCTTTTTATTGTTTCAACTAATATTTCTAATCGTAAAAAAATTAAATGTATGTTCGAAGCTTTCTTTTTTTAACTTCCTTGCTTTTTAATATATTCATACAATAAAGACGGTTTTATACAGCAGTATTGCAAGATTTGATATGACTTATTTTGGTGTTGATTGATACAATAAAAGTTTGGTTTTTTTTTCCAAATCTATATATATTTTTTCTCTTTTTAATGTATTACAGTCCTTCTATTCTTCATTTTTCTTCATCGTAATACGAGTGTCCGTGTTTCTTCAGCTTCATGTTGGCAAAAAGGATGTCTCGCATTATCCGTTCCTGTAATGAAATAAAACATTCTTTAAAACATTAGTAAAAATAAATTGCACACGCATGCTCTTATGTTTCGAGCTTTAGAACGGATTTTAGTTGTAAGCAAAACGGCCCCTAGGTTATAGGGTTGGAACATCGCATAAAATTCATTGCGAGTAGGAAAAAAAAAAGGAAAAAAATCAGACAATCTTGATCAGCTCGTATATGAAGAAACAAGTATTATTGAAATTTTTTCCACGTATGATACGCAAGGTTCTCGTAAACTAAAAAAATAAAACTAAAGTATTAAACATTCAACATACACTTTGCAACTAAGGCCGTCTGCACACGGGGCAACTCAAAAGAAACTGATATCTGACTCCAGTCACAAACCAGTCCGTGATGAGTCGTAACCTATGTAATTGAATGGAGCCACGCACACGGCGCAACTGGTTACAAACTCGTCGGACGAGTTTGTAACCAGTTGCGCCATGTGCGTGGCTCCATTCAATTACATAGGTTACGACTCATCACGGACTGGTTTGTGACTGGAGTCAGATATCAGTTTCTTTTGAGTTGCTCCGTGTGCAGACGGCCTTAACGTTAAATTAAAATAAAAGTCTCAATTTCATAGGCGTAAGGTCTGAAGGTTATCCAAATGGGGGTGTAGACATGTAAAGGTTGATAATCACTACTTTAAAGTAATAAAAGTAAAACAGTCTTTTTTTTTTTTTTTAAATGTCTCGAAACACTTCAATGCAGTGCACATGTCATAGGTTACACTTTCTATTAAATGTATTAGATCACTTATTTTATTAATCTGTAATGCAATGTTTACCACTAAATCACTGTCAATTTCATTTTTCCAGTTCGGGGTCTCGAAGCTGTCATCTGAATTATACTGTTTGTCTGCTTCTTCAAACAATCTGTAAACGAGAAAAATAAGTAAATCATAAACAGCGATAACTCCCAGTGGGAGAGAAAGATTATGGCATACAATTTTTAACCGCAAAAGATGATTAATCACAAACAATTATTCCTTAAATAATCTAAAAATATGAACTTTTGACGTTAGTTAAATGCTTACACACTTTTACAAAAAAGAAATGGGAATGATTTACTGAGTTGTAGCAGTTATGTAAATAGAATAAACAGCATCGCTGTAATATTTATCGATTTCATATTTATAATGAAAAAGATAAATATTTCACGTCTTAATTTAGTGGTATTAAGAACCTCTTTTCCTTGTTTTCGAAAAATTTGTAAAACATCGGTGAATAGGGCTAGTTTAATCATAACAGTAACTATAATGAATATAACATAATGATTTGTACATATGAAAATTATTTTTTTCAAAATTAGTTAAAGTGCAGTATACATTTTTTTAATAGATTTTATCATTTTTTAATACATCATTATTGAACACAGATTGCAACTAATGAGTTATACATATTGTAAACTCTAGCCTTTTTCTTAACGGTTCGGATATAGCGAACAACCGGATAAAGCGAACAAAACATTTGGTCCCTTGAAGTTCGTTATAACGGGGTTCGACTGTATATATATATATATATATATATATATATATATATATATATATATATATATATATATATATATATATATATATTTATATATATATATATATATATATATATATATATATATATATATATATATATATATATATATAACCCTAAGAGCCGACATTGTCCTCCCCCAAAACTCGGGACTGGAGCCGCCCCTGTGACCACCCCTGGGATAAAGGATGCGATAATCTATATATATAAAACGCGTAGGTATGCGGCACAAAAATCGGCGATATTTCTACACTCCGAATGGCAACGGCTGCAACTACCAGATGTAAACATTAGCGGCCAACCGCGTGTGTGTAGTGGTTCGACGATAGCACGTAATTTGGTACAATTTAATTGCTGTATTTTACACGTGAATAATTTTAATTTATCCACGAGATAATTTATTCTTTTGTTCCATCGGTTTTTCTAAATGTAAGTCAGAGGACAGACTTTTGACAAAATATGTTTAGACCTATCAAATCCAGTGTTTAGGCATGGACAGTTGTATGTAGGTTTATCTAGAGTCCGTTCTTTTGATTCTGTCACTGTAGTATCTCCTATTTCTGAAATATTCAACTGTGTATATCAAGAAGTTTGAGGAATATCATATTACTCCCTTTTATAAGTGAAGAAATTTTCCCAATAATTTTTTACTTGGTATGATTAAGTGTAGATATCTGAATTGTGAACAATAGTACATGTAGAGAGTGATGTAATCCCCACTATGTTTTAGAAGTACTTGCTGCATTTTTACTCCTTTTTTAGTGAAAAAATTTGTCTCTAACAATTTCTTATTTAATGTAATGATAAAGGGTAGATATCTTAATTTTGAAAAATATTACATACAGAGAGGAATGTAATTTTTAAAATCTTTGTTGTTGGGTTTCTCAGTCTTATTTTTAACTCTGTTCTGAAGTAATGAAAATTCATATTTTTTTTTCATCACGATGTTTTAGAATCAGCCTTATAGAGAATTTTGCAATGATTATAAAATTTTTGGCCGAGATCGCACTACCACTTAACAACATATATTATGATGACAGGTAATAGTAACATTCCTTACATACGTTTCTTTCAGTTGAGTTGTTTTGCAAAAGAAAATATAAAACTAAAAGCGACCATGCTGGTCGCGCAGCGGGTAGTGTACTAAAATAACGCTTCTATCATTTCTCGGGATAATGAATACAGTGATATCATATCATGTTAGGAAAATTCCTAGTGATATCATATCATGTTAGGAAAATTCCTAGTGATATCATATCATGTTAGGAAAATTCCTAGTGATATCAAAAAACATATCAAAGATTTGGTATAACAAAAAAAATTACGGATTACATACATAAACTAAATGAATAAAATAGAAAAGTGAGTGTAGTATTATATTTTGAAAATGCAATAAAATCGAATAGAAATCAGATGATCGGTGTTTTTCGATGATTGGTGTTACTCTCCCTACCATTAACCCGGATAATACGGAGAACACTGTAATTCAAAACAATTCAGCAGAAACTTACGGAATACTAGATGATCTCTTCGCACTGATTCCTCTGCATCGTGGGTGGAATACCATTCGTCTGAAAGAGATAGAAACTTTAATCATCCTCGTATACACAAGAAAAGTGCACAATAAAAAAAAAATTCACAAACAGTAAACGAAATCAATGCGAATCGGATAATTAAAGTATAATTCGGATTCGTGATTCTTTAAAACTCGTTACAATTAAAATCTACTTTAACTAATGAAATTTTACCTGAATTTTATTCATTGCTTTTTCGAATCTAAGAGCATCCTTTGTGGAAGAGAATTAAGTTCATTAGTAGGGAATTGAAAGCCTCCTGATCAAGCAATTATCAAGATATTGTTAATGATATGATATTGTATTGTATTTCTAACGTATTTCATTAGATGGGCGTGGTGGCCCGGTTGGCAAAGGCAGCGAGCCAGTGATTGAACTTCTCTGGTTCGATGCCGGTCGCTAACAAATCTCCAACCGTGTACACTAATGGAGGCTGGTGCACGAAAAATCTGTTGGGGATGCAATGTCCTCAAATTTACCGTTTGAGGTGTGGGGGTCAAGTGTTCCGGTCTCGTCACTTGACTCGGTTCAAAATTACGGGACCGGTCCCTCAGACAAGTCGGACTCCGACCCTTGTGGTGGTATTAAAAACCGGAGCCGCACCACTTCGCCCAATAGCCGTTATGGACTTGAACTGACAATATACTGTCGGCCAAGGGGCATCACTAATAACATCAACAACGTATTACATGCGCAATACCTCAATAGCGGTCAAAAATGAACTGGTGAACGATACATCTCGGGCGCTAAGTATTTCATTTATCTCTTTTTCATTATCGTAGTCATTTAACTACTCCACATGTTAAAAGATGTATTATATATGTGTATATATATACTATCTAAAGAAAGAGTATCATGATGTTCAAATATTAAAAGCAAGCTTTTATGTTCAATAAATGCATAAGTTAGTAGTTATATTTAAGAGACATGTTTTCGGTTTTGAATAAAGAGTTAACGCATATTTGAAATTCTTTAGGTCGCTATGTTTGACTGAAAAACTACTATTATACAGTCCATTAAGGAAGACGGGAACATAAATTATTTCAGTGAATAAAAGAACCTTTAAACAACGTCTAGGAACATATTTTTGAAAATTACAATTTCTTAAAATATAAGTAAATAAATAAATAAATAAAACTTTTTAAACAACAGACAGAAGAAATGTCCAAGTGGACAATCATTAGAAACATTTTAACTTTGAGCCGAGCGAAATCGATATGGCTTCTAGCCAGCAGCCTTAAATAAATCCCGTTTCTAACAGGCATGATCATAAAACATAGTACAAAAAATTCAAACATTAAACACATTTTTAGATTTTAACTAATGTTACAGTATTTTAAAAAAGACGATTAATGTATTTTTTTATAGAAGCTTTTTTTGAGTTACGCTCTTTGCTTATGTATTTTAAAAGGCTAAAGTCACAAAATCATATTTAGCTTGTTAAATTAATATCAAAAGTGTAGAAAATCTTTGAAATAATTGCTCTGAAGAATAAAATGAAATAAAGAACACACGATGACGTAAAATTCTGTCTATTTTTAATTAATTCTAACTATTAAATAAAATATTTAATTTTTTTAGTCGTTACAAATATATATTGAGTAAATATGTCTAGACTTCGAGCACTTCTTTTCCTATAACAATGCATCTGTTGGAATACTTGTCAGTCTGGACGAAACGCAGGGGCTGAAATGGATCCTTAAATCTCTGAAGATCGGCAAACGAGACTCCTAAATTCGTTCCGGGGCGAGATTCGCAATCCAATCAGAGAAAGGAATAGGACAGCTGGCAACGACAAACAGAATTTCCGGTTCCATAAAAGGTATATTTGTGGAGATTTATTTCAAAAAGGGAAGAAAAAGAACTTCTAATTGGCAAGTATTCGTGTAGAGCTTAACTGGGTTTCGCGCGAGCTTGTTGACAGTGCGGGAGCAGAGCTGGTAATAGTGTATAGAGAAATACATCCCAATTCTGGAATGCAGAGTCTTGTGATATTCAAAAAGTTATCTTACCGGACTTACGTGAGACAATTGCATGCAAACATCAATGGTGCGTTTGCTGGACACATAGAAAAATTATACGAAAAGTGTAAGATTTTGGGTTTTAAAATCCTTAAAAAAATAAAATGGTTATCTAATGGTGTCTATCCAATGGTTATATAATGGTGTCTTTCATGACAAGAATTAAAATTATTTTTGGTGAATGGATTCTTGTTTCAACTCTAAACGCTCTCACGGGATAAAAAAAAAAAAAAAATAACCTGCTAGATTCCCAGTTTATTCAGCGAGTACTGTGAGTTGGGGAAAATATAATTTTATCATTCGTGTTTCTAAATTTAATCATTTTCAATATACAGTGAAACTTCTGTATGGCAGCCATTAATAGTTCTGAAAACAAGCGGCCGTTTTGAAGGGTGGCCGTCGAACAGAGGTATCTTCCATGACATTGTCTCTATGAAGTCTTGAATCGGTTCTGAACAAAACAGGGCCGATTAGACTGCAAGGGGTTTTCCCCTTAAATATTTTTATAGCTATTTTACATATATGAATGGTTATTTATGATGCTTCAGAATTAGTCACAATTGAATCACTATTGGTCATTGAATGAAAGGGATGTATTTTGGCTTCAACGTATTTGTAAGCGTAGAAGCTCTCAATGAGGGTTAAACCTATGTCTACGCTGTCGTTATGTGCACGCTTGAGATGCACATCTATGCATTAATGACAGACTGGCAATATTTTCTCGAATTTTGGTAGAACAGAAACAGTTTGTTAAATTATCTATCTATATAAAACAGTTCCGTAACTGACTGACTGACTGACTGACAGATAACGCACAGACCACAGACCAAACCGCTGGATCTAAAGGGCTGATTCTTATAGCGTAGGGGTGCACAAAGAAAGATTTTTGAAAAATTCTTCTTAGATTTTTAAAAATTAAATTTTTAAGCTGTTTTTGTAATTTTTTTTAAGTTTGCATTTAAAATAATAATTTGAGAGTTATAAAATTTATATCCAGAAAGATCTTAAAAATTCCTTTAAAATGAAATCTTTTCCTCATCTTTACCTCCATTTTATGATTTTTGGTGAATTTTTAAAGATTCATTTTTAGAATTTAATGTATTAAATGCTGATCACGTGGTTTCTTTTCTTTTTGTGATACTTTAAATTAATTTATCGTCACGTGCATAACAACGAAATAGACAAAAAAAAATTTTTTTCTTGCTAATGCGGCAGACGATTGGACATTATCCAAAAAAATACTAAAATACAGTAAAAGAAATGCTCCTCAAACTGTACTATATTAACTGTAATATATTCATTTGTATGTTCTATTAGATTTAATTTGAATATTTTCTACATTATTTTGCCTATAAAAATATCCGTTACGATTTTTTTATAAATATATATATATTTTGGTATTAATTGCATACATTGACCGTTGTATTTAATTTGAATGTACTCCGCAGCGAAGCACAGGTATTCAGCTAGTCTTTACATAAGCGCAATTGCGGCTTGTGCGGAAATCCTTTTCAAGGCGTTGTTGCATGTTAATAAAATAAAATAAACAAAAATTATGTATATAAATAGAAGATATAAAACAAGAATCCCCGGAAGATGCGGGGGTTTCAAACAATATGTGGTTTGGAGGACAACTCCCTGAGCTAGATTTTTTTCCCCACGTGACAGGCAAATTATCTTTTGACATGTACCCACGTAGCTCCGTATTAGTTTCTTTCCATGGGAACACAGTATAGCTAAACCAACATCGCCCCCTGGCGCCAACTCAATTTAGACCGAGAACCCCCCCCCCCCCCCTGGAGCGGCATCGGGAAGAGGGGGGGGGGGGCTCGTACCTTCCCTCCCTCCCAAACCACAAGAAAGATATTTTCGGTCTATAGATTTAACGTACCTAAAGCTCCCTAAGCTAAATTAAAAGCCAAAACATTATTTCATTTCTTACACTGCAAAATTCCATGTTGACATTTTTAGTTTCTTTCTATCGTCATCAACCTTATTAATATAATAATTAAATAAATAATATATAATTCACTGTCTCTTTTATATATACAGTGGAATCTCGATCGATCGTTTTTGGATCCATCGTTTTTCCGTATGTACCGTTCATTTTATCCAGTCCCAACGATCATATTGCTTTGTTATGTTTCCGCATCTATCGTTTTCCCGCATTTATCGTTCATTTCAATCGGTCCCTTGAAAAACGATAGATCGAGATTCCACTGTATGTATATATATATATATATATATATATATATATATATATATATATATATATATATATATATATTTATATATATATACTATATATATAACTTTCACTTTCTCTGGCGCCGAGTTTTGTGTTCAATGATAAAGCCACTGTTTATTCACTTCTTCTGTTTCTTATGTATTGTACGGTGTCTAAGTATGTTTATTGCTCAGATCATACTTATTAGAAACAATCCATTGGTTTTTAGACAGTATCGGCACCGCTGATGACAAGATGTTGTCTAAAACCTATTTTTCACTTATCTTTTCATGTTTTTAGTTCCTGGCTCTTGTGGTTCTGAGCTTATACTGGTTTTTCACTTTCAACTTTGTCTTTTATATAAATATATATATATGTATATATATATATATATATATATATATATATATATATATATATATATATATATATATATATATATATATATATATATATATATATATATCTATATATATATATATGTATATATATCTATCTATATATATATATATATATATATATATATATATATATATATATATATATATATATATATATATATATATATATATATATATATATATATGTATATATATGTGTGTGTGTGTGTGTGAACGAACCGAAAAATACAAATTATTAGTTTCTTATTATAATCTGCTTTAATAATATCATTCAGCGTTAATGATTTCCTTATATTTTATTTATTTCAAATAAAAAAAAGTTAAGTAACAACTGAAATATTTTTAAAAAAAATTAACTTTGTAACATCAGCATAATTCCCAAGTTGTTTCATCTGAAATCATTTTGTGGTTCAGTCTCAATTACCACAGCCTAGGAAAAAAAAAATGTAAATTGATTTTACAATGAAGAATCGTCGAATTTCGCTACTCCACATTACAATAATTCGAACATTATGGATGTAGATCACGATCCTAAATGACGGTGTAGGAAGAAAAGTTTTTATGTTTCATGTTTTAAAAGAGGAAAAAAAAGCGAAACATTCCGCGAACTCCTCATAAAAGGACTAGAAAAAATCTTCCTGGGAAAAAAAGGAGAGAATTAATTTTCTGTACTTTTCTAGCAAATATTACATTTCAGGCAAGAACCCGCACTTTTTGAACAATGAAAAAAAATGACCAGAAATATTTTTCGCCCGATTGAAAAAAAATGAATAATTCAGTGGAGCTTTTTGTTTGCTTTATAATGAAAACATTATCTACTATCACAAAGGAAATGTAAATTACCTCTACTTTTAGCTTTGCTGTTATTGGAATACCTTCGAGAATGTACAGAATTTTCTTATGTCAGCGAATATAACAAATTTTCAATAGTTTCTGTCCCCCCAGTGATAAATAATACGAGTAATGATTTCTGGACTTGAAACAATTCAAATAAATGAACATGAATGCTTTTCTTGCGGCTCAGTTATTCCTTCAGCAACAGTTGAAATTATGATCAATCCGAGGCCATAACCACGGGAGTGTGATGTGAGTGAAAGTTTGAAGCAATGTCAAGTAAACTCTTTCAGTGTATGCCTTTCCTTTAGAACTACTGATTTCTGCAGTTTCAACGAGCAGATCTGATAAAGGAGAAATATTTATCAACGTTATGTGACCCATTTAGTAAAAATGATTACAAGATAAAAAGAACTTTTCATATACCATGTTTTTAAATTTTCTGTTGAATCATATAAAGTTGACAATTCTATGTATTAATAAATACTTTTTTAAAATTTTTTTGATGAATTATCCCATCAACTTGAAAGAAAATGAAGTTAATTGGAAGTTAACGCGCGTTTAAATTTTCGTTCTCGTCCTGGCCGACAGATGGCTGCACCAGTCTACAAAACAAAATTGACTGAAAATTAATTTAATTCTGCTTAAAGATGGCTAAAAGTATTAAAATAATGCATCGCCATCGTGTTCTGAGCTATTCTAAAAGTTTCAAATGTCTAGCTAGTCGGGAAGTTAGTTACAAATCGATTGCAAGATTTGTACTGGACAAACACACACGCAAGCAAACACACAAACAAACAAGAAAGCAAGTTAATAAAAACATGGTAATAATCGCACTGTTAAGGCTGCTGTGTACAAACCCTACTGTATTCGCTCCCCTCCATGTTTACCTATGGAGAAAATGTGCCTACTATTGTCAGCTCCATAAATGCTGACAATCCAACAAAAATGGTATTTTCAAATAGCCCGAACTTTACTGCACCTTGCAACAGGATTCAATTTTATAAATTGCTGCCATCAAAGGAATTAATAAGCGTTTAAAATACACTATAACAGATCCCCCCCGAATAATTTAAATTTGAAAATATTATTTGCATTTTTTAAAAAAAGGGAAAATGTCCTAAGGTGTAAAATTTCTTTATCGACTACGGAGTACAGTTAAAAAAAAAAAATATTTCAATATAGGTCGGCAATCCTTGGACACTTTTTCCCCATAGGTTAACACTAAAGTGAACGAATCCAATAGGGTTAGTACACAACAGCCCATAAGCATAGTGTCGGGGGGGGGGATGCCCCTCCCCCATAAGCATAGTGTCGGGGGGGGGGGATGCCCCTCCCCCCAACTTAACTTGAAATAAATTAAAACGTTTATACAAGTTCAGTTAAAATCGGAAAATTGTAGAAAACTTTTAAGAAAGTTTTTTCCCTTTTTTTTCAAACTGTGAAACTGAAGATTCCATTTATGTCTTTAGCCTTAACATAGTTTTTAACAATGATATGATTCATAACAAAATTTCCATGCTATATTTTTTTTCTCCTTTTATTTATATTATATTTTTCTCATTGCATAACTTTTAAATGCTACCCAAAAATCAATTCCATTGTTATTCAATTTTTAAAAAATCATAATATTTCATATTTTTTGGACCGTCCTGCAGTCAATGCACTGAGGAGGGCTCTAACTGAATTCAATTCATGCCCCCCCCCCCCTTCCGCCAAGAAAAAAAGTTAGAAGCACGCTACGCCTATGCAGAAGCCATAAGGTTTTACGCAATGGTTCAGGAAAGCTGAATGACTACTACTGTTTGATTTTCATCTGGAACTCTGTATCGCGCTGAAAAGTTTCATCCACAGTCTTCGTGAGCTTTCGTTACAATTAACTGCAGGTATCGAGAAGGAAATGAAATTAGCACATGCTATAGGGCCCCACATTGAACGGAGTCTGACTTCTGCTCTTGTGCTACCTTAATCAAGACCGAGCATCCCCAGATGTGATATCTGGGTGACTCGTTCCCCCTTTCTATACCTACAAACCTCACGGCGGGATTTTTTGGCTGACATATTTGCCCACAACAGGCATAGACACGAGAGTATGTAATGGCACTCTCCGGGATTCGATCCGAGCACTCTCAGTACCGAATTCCAACACAGTAACCACTAGGATGGCCCGGGGCCCATTATTTTGTTGTTTTCCTGTTTAAGAACCGCCTATAGCTTCATAGATGGTTGTTATTGTTATCACCTTTTACTCCCTTTTCATCAATCAAAGTTTTTTAAAAATTACCAAGTCTCTCAAAAATCTCACAAAGAAAACATAACATCAGTTCAGTATTTCTATGCATATAAGAGTAAACTGAGACATTCATTCATGTTGATTCATGAGAAAATGTATAAATTCATGCATATTCAAGTAAACGTTTAGTATCGAGAGCTATTTTACCCAAAAAGGTACTCTTACCTAAAATATTGTAATGACTATGGGCATAAAAACAGCTATCCAAATGGACCAGAACAAAATTGTGAGAAATGAGTGTTTGAAACATTCGTGCATCCTGCTATATCGGGAAAGGTTTCAAAGCAGAATGATTACAAGTGAACTTAAAAGTTACAAAAATAAATAAATAAATAACATAAATTTTGATGTTGTAAAATTATAAAACGCGCATCGAATGAGACAGCCAGGTTGCAACTAGAAAACTGCGTTCGGTCGGAAGTCGCTGTTAAAAGCTTTAAAAGATTAAATAAGTCCCCGCTTAAAAATAGGATACAATGTTTAATTTAATAAGTATTTGAAGAGAAATTTAAATTACACATTTTATAATTAACGACGATTGTGAGAGAAAAGCATTCTGAAAATCCGATAAACTTTTCAAAGTCCTCAGTCATTGTGTCTCGCAAATTAAATCTCATTTTCTTTGTATTTGTTTCTCTCGCGCAAGAAGTGGATTAAAACGTTCAAGTTTTGCGCGCCCATGTGGATTCTGAACTCAGTTACGGTGTGTCAAACAAGATTAATTCTAATGCAAATGCTTCGATAGAGAAGAGAGATCGACTCTCCTTTATTCTACTGTAAACAACTGTTGCTTTTGTTTTGTTTTCTGCTTAAAGACGATAACACCATGATGGATTTCTGTGAGATTCGGGCTTCTAAGTTCTGCAAATGTTGGTGTTTAAGGTCGATGCCTCTTTATAGGTTATTTTATGTATAATTTGTATCGTCCTTTATCTATCTATATGTAAACTGCCTAGCTGTCTGTGCCCAAGAGTAACCAATCCGATTTCCATTCGACTTATTTTACTGTGAAGCCGGAAAATACGAGGATCTGTACCTAACGGTAGAGGGGGAATCTTGATTCGTAAATAAGACTGGACTTCTTCACTAATGATAATAGGGGCACTTTCATAAAAGAGGTGTTATCATTAAACTTGAGTTCCTAAGTAATTTTTTTCTTCCTTTCCTACATCGGGGCAGTGACCACATCAGCCATAAGCCCTCTGGCAGCCCAATAAAAACTAGCCTTGTTATGAAAGTTGTCAGGAGGACAGTTCAAAAAAGAAAGCTCAGGACAGCTTGTCAAATGAGTAAAATCCATAAGAGTGCCTGAAGAACACAGGATACAGTTAGAGCTATCTACCACGCCAATATGGCACAAGTGATACTGTAAAAAGTCATGGCCAGTTAAAAGTCTAAAATTAGCAGTAAAGACCGATCGAGGAAGGTTCATGGAAAGTGGAGAACACATCCTAAGTAATGTTAAGTAATGTTAAATTGGTTTCCCTTCATATGTTAGTTTTCAGTGTCAACATTTTTATATTTTTCTTCTCTCCCTGGAAAGTACTGCAGTTTGTTTTTAACATAAAAGTATTATAGACCACTCCAATATCTGCAATGCAAATTTATACTTCTAATCCTCCCATTTATATGGAAATTAAAAGGCAAGCGGTCGGCGCTTACATCAAAATGTTGACCTCTCACAGAGCGGAATGGTTACGAGACCATCAACCTAGCTGTCTAAAAACGCAAATTTCTGCAGTTGAAGTATGCCAAAAACACTTGAAGATTTTAATGCTAACATACCAATGGAAAATGCGAAAAAGCTGATCAACCCCTTTGATTATATGGAAATCGAAAATAGACTGACAGTCCAAGATTCGGGAAAAAAAGATATCCAAGAGGCTGTTTTGAAGGCAATATCGTTGTGTATGATCAACGAACAATATCCGGAAGATGAATGGACTCGAGTTTATACAGATGGGTCTCGTATTCAAGACAGAGCGGGAGCTGGTGTCTACAGTACACTATTTTCCCAGAGTGCCCCTTTCGGCTAATATATGTCCAATTTTGATACCGAGATTTTTGCAATTCATTTAGCACTCGAAAATATAAAAACCAAAACCAATATGTTATCCAAAGTGCATGGTTATTTTAGTTGATTCTATATCTGCCATCCAAGCCGTTACGGAAAATCACTGCTCCGTGCCTATGGTCTTAGCTGAAATCAAGCAAACCCTGAACATCCTTAGAGGCATGGAGAAAATTATTGACTTTCAGTGGATTCCATCACATGTCAGTATTGAAGGCAATGAACAGGCAGATTTGCTTTCAAAAAACGGAACCCGGATTCAGCAAGATATTACACATGTTACACCGGATACACTCAAAAGACACGTTTTTGAAAAATTTAGAGAGGTAAGCAAATCCGATAGGATGAAAAAATTGAAGGGTAAAACATGGGAGAACATTCAGGACTGTAGGAAATCGTATGGCCACAAACCCCGCAAGGAAGCAGTAGCAAATTTCAGGCTATAGACTGGACACGACTGCTTGGCAGAACATCTGTTCAAAATGCGTATATTTCCAACCAACGTTTGCTCGATCTGCAGGGCAGGCGTTATGAATTCGGATCACCCCCTAACTTGCCATGGACTTGACAGAATCTCCCAGAGAAGCGGAGACATCAGCAAACTGTATTGGGATGCAAGGACCAGTATGAACTCTCTTTGTGACTGAACTTTTTGATTGTGTATATTTTTCTAGTTTATTTTGTTTCTAGTTTTTATTATTGGTTTCTAGTTTATATTGCCGTTTTGTTTTGTTTTCTTATCCTCTGTAATGTTGTGGGCTGCCTGATCTGTATGGATTAATTTCCGGAATAAAGCCATATGTAACACACACATAAAAGTATTATATCAAGTACTTCTATCAGCTTTGTTTTTCAAGAATAATAGATAGGTGCAATTTGTGTCAATGTTTTTCCAACTATATATGTGTATAAACACACACACATACATACATATATATATATATATATATATATATATATATATATATATATATATATATATACTATTTACCAGTAAGTATTTGGACACATGTGATAGAAAAGAAAGACAAAATTTATCCATATTCAATACTTGGTAGAGCCTCCACGAGAGGTAATTACAGCCTCAACCCTCCGGGGCATGCTTTCCACAAGTCATTGTATGACGGCTAGTGGTATTTTCTTCCACTCGGCTTGGAGAAAACATGTAAGTTCCTTCACCGATTTTGGACGGTTGTTGCACCCCTTAATTCGGCGATCCAACTCGTCCCAGAAGTTCTCCATCGGGTTCATGTCTGGGCTCTGGGCAAGCCAGTCCTTTCGGTTAACCCCATTGTCACCATACCAATCCATGGTAGACCTCGCAACATGACAGCTGGCGTTGTCGTCCTGGAAGTAACATGGGTCCAACCCGTAAAACTGCCTCAACGTAGGAAGCACACTGTCATCCAAAATAGTGCAGTAAGCATCGGCGTTGAGCTTACCATGAATTTGAACCAAGGGTCCGTGTCCATGGCAGCACGACCATGAAAACAAAGGAGATGTGCTTCCTTACGGATGGTGTTCATCGAAACAACACTCCCGGATGCCTGTTGAAACTGCTGGAGTATGTGGGCCATCGGTTGGGGGCGGTTCTTCCGAATTTCTGTGGACAGCACCCGTCGGTCTCTATCTCCCACTTGCATGGGTCAGCCGACTTGGGGCATATTCCGACCGCTCAACTTCCACTTCTGAATCACATAGGCCACTGGGGATTTTGGGTAATTCAGCTCGCTATTTATGTCCCTTAAGGATCGGTCATTTATGTGATACCCGATGATTACGCCTTTCTCGAAATCAGATAACTGCACTTCGTGGCATCTTGCATGCGACTAACGCCAATGTTGTTTCATACACGATATTTAACGGTGGAGGACGAGGACCGCAGATATCGCCATTTGCATGAGTGTCCAAATACTTATAGGTAGATAGTGTGCATGCGCACGTGTGTGTGTGTGTGTGTGTGTGTTTATTCATTGCTCACATGTTGAGAAGTATACATCGAATACAAACAAAGTATTGCTAACTTCTGCAAACATTAATCTCCACTTCCTGATCGTGCACGTGGTGAAACAATACATGTTCTTATTAGTATAATTATTTTAATACTATTATTATAACATAATAAAATAAATCTTCTAAAGTTTGTTAGCCCCAAGGAATGCCAAATATAATTTTGTTCTACTGTTTATCTATATCACTTAAAAATGAAACGCTTTTACACAGCATAACTTATTTAACAAGTCATCTGTTTATGTACACAAAGAAATGGATATAAATTATTTAATTAACGTGTAGTATATTTAAACCGAAGCTGCTCTTACTGTCTTATTGTTGCAGTTACTTTTAACTCTGAGTATAATCCCGCAATTATGCGTTTAAATAAGAACAACAGAAAAAATTCCAATCGTGACCTCTCTCGCATCTACGCGCGAATATTTATATGAATATTTTATAAAGTTATCTCAATAATAAAACTCCCGAAATATCTGGGAACTGATTCCCTTAACGGCGAACGTACATTTGTAAATAAAACTTCGGTTGAATGATTTTAGCGAATGATTCATAAATAACGACGAGGTAATTAATATTTCACGAAACTTTACTCCCTTTCTCTCAAATATTTGCACAATATTACTTTAAGTGGTTGCGTGCAAATAAAAATTGCTCTCGGGTGAGGTATTTTTCTAGATGCATTCAAGATGCGGGTACATAAAATAGTGCAAAGAGATGACGTGACACACCGTTCCATTTATTTTTATCGAGTTCATAATTAAGAGTGTTTTGTAACGTATTTTAATTTCGGATCTTGGCATTTTGATGAAGTCTTTCGCTCGCATTGTGATATTGTGTGTATTTAAGCAGTTTCTAAGATAGACTGTAACATTCGAAAAATATTAATGTTAACCGAAACTGTCACAGATTCTAATTTTGGACGAATATTTGTGGGAATTAATGAGTAAGAACTGAATCAAGCATGAAAAGGTCAGTGCACCTTTCAATGTCTTTCAAGGTGGATGAAGAAGACATAGGCTTTAAACATATGACTGGGTTGTAAAGCGTTAGCTATTTCTATAATCTAAATTGAGTCCACGGCATCCCAGTGGTTAGCGCGTCCGAAATCGACACTGAGGGTGCTCGGTTCGAATCCCGACAAGCAATACTGAATACTCTCATGTCTTATTTCAGTACAAGTACGTTAAATACGTAGCCCGAAAAGTACCACGGTGGAGTTGTAGTGGTGGGAGGAGGGTACTAGCCCCCTAGATGTCGCCCCTAGGGGTGGTCGGTCAAATTTGTGATGGCAAAGGGGGGAGGAATGTCGTTCTCTGACCCTTGTGGGACCCAATAGCCGTGAGCTCATCTCTTCGCCCCGCAGCCTGCAATGGACATGATTAGGATTTCTCCAGCGAGAGGGCGTTAGTAACAACAACTCTCTAACATTAATTTTTCCTGCTACCTGGAATTTGCTAAGTGAAGAATTTGGTAAAAATAAAACGTAGAGATAAAAATTGACATCATGTTCGACAAGGAAATTGAACATTACTTAAACAGAAAAGCGTTCATAAAAGGTTCAGAAGCCAGAACACATCTTGGTCATTTAGTGAGTAACCTCTTTAGGTAGTTTGGGAGGGGGGGCGGTTATCAGTAATAATCGAGAATAGTAACGAATGAAGTTTCGAAAATTAGAAAAAAAATTCCCTCGTATCATTTACTTTAGAAATACGCAATTTTTTTTAATGTAGGCGCACAATTTATATTTTTAAGAGATTCCCGAGAAAACTATAAAGACTGTGTTTTATTTTATGTTGTTATCACTTAAAAGCAGAAAACGCGAAGACTTGCCTAGTGACTTATCTATAGATTTACACACTTTTTAATAAATTTTTCTACGCATCGTTTTTCGACCGTTAGGTTAAAATATATAAAAAATGTTTAATTATAGCTTGAGACGCAAAACTATATTTTTTATATTGACCATTTTTTTATTTCTATATTTTTTATATTCCTCAAGTATGACTTTTAAACAGATTATGTTTACATTTAAAATACAATAAAATGAGCTTAATAAAATGCCATACTGTTTATTGTTTATCAACTGCTCTGTTATAAATTATTTTTGCTTATTGTATTTATTGATCACAAAAGAATGCATAATGGGTTTTTGATAACTGCCATGTTTCAAAATAAACTTCCCTTCCTAACTGTGACTGCGACAGAATTTTAAATGACTTCACTCTCTCGAAAAGCACCTTATTCTTTTTTTCTGACTATCGTCAGCTTTTATTTTTCCAATTTTTTTAGATTTCCTCGTAAACCCATTAGATAGACGTATCTCTACTTTTGATCTGCGATGAAATACCCTTAGAGACTGAAAGGAGCAAGAATTTATTAGCTCAAATTTCATTTTCTGTGCCAGGAGAAATCGCAAAGTTGTCTCCTGTGATACCTTGTGCTAGTGCAGCATTATCCGGAAATGAGGATAACAAGTTTAACGATCACAGTACATAAGTTTGTAAAAATAGAGACTCTTAACAGTTTTAGAAAAATAATTTACAGCGCTCGGCAGAGCACACCAAATCTATTTACAGCGAAGTAATAAATAAAAAAAAAATTTCAAAGGGAATTAAAGATTCGATTTTTTTTACCAAGCCTTTGAAAAGGCTCCTTTTTTGTCATTTTATGTAAAAAAATATTTAATCAAAAGCATGCATCTCATAAAAAGGTGTAAATCAGCAAATGAAACTCTAGAAATAGCTCCATCTGCAAAAGAAACTCGAGTAGGCAGTGACGGATCATCGCACAGGTGCAAGAAGCGCGCGCTTAGAGCTTTCAATAATGTAATCAGGTGCTTCCGAAAGTTAGCAGCTTTAAAAAGAGATACATTTTGTGAACCTTAGGCACAGATACCATCCTCACCTAGACCATTTGCCTTGCGTCGAACGACAAAAGGCTTAGTACAAAGTTTTCCTACCTAATGACCGATAAAATTACCTTTTACACTGTTCTATCCACTCAAATTTTAATTCTAAAATAGTTCAGGGAGAGCTTCGAATGATGAGTCTTTTGTAACCCTTTTAAAGAAATTTATTCTACTCGTAGACGGACGCACATAAAACACAAACAAAACATATATATATACTCAAATTAGAAGGTGGGGCGATCGAAAACCTCGAGCCGACGACACACGTCTGCACGTTGTGGCTCTCGGCGCTCAACTTCCCAATTTCATCGTATAAAAATATAGGACTCCTCGACGTTGCCACTAAAAAAAAAACAACTCAAGAAAACTGTTGATTTCGAGCCGACAACATCCACCGCGAGAAAATATCTCTCGTGATAAATAATACTTAAATAGTTTTTAGAACAGGGGGCTCGAAACTAGATTGTACTTGGGTCTTTTCAAATGGTTCATCCGCGATGCAAGCAGAATTAAATCTTTAGAACCCTATGTTCAAAATTTCATAAAACTTAAATTTAAGGAAATATCCTTGTGAAAATACTTCTACAGAAATACACCCGGCAGTTATTATATTTGTATGTGCATGCGTGATTTATAAATGCATTTTTAGAAACAATGCATGCAGTCCTGAAAGCTCTTTTTGTTATTTTTCTAGATTGGCATGAATCACTAAGAACAATCGCCAAAATTAAGCAGCACTTAAATGGTAATAATTACAAGATAAAAAGAACTTATATACCATGTTTTTAAATTTTCTGTTGAATCATATAAACTTGACAATTCTATGTATTAATAAATACTTCTTTAAAATTTTTTTGATGAATTATCCCATCAACTTGAAAGAAAATAAAGTTAATTGGAAGTTAACTTGCGTTTAAATTTTCGTTAAAGATGGCTAAAAGTATTAAAAAAATGCATTGTCATCGTGTTCTGAGGTATTCTAAAAGTTTCAAATTCTAGCTAGTCGGGAAGTTAGTTAAAAATCGATTGCAAGATTTGTACTGGACAAACACACACACAAAGAAACACGAAAGCAAGTTAATAAAAACATGGTAAAAATGATTGCTTGCAAATTAAGATGTTGAAATATTCTGCTAATTCTGCTAAATATCATAATCTTCTAATGGCGCATATTTAACTGAATATGTTTATTCAGAAATCTGTTTGTTTTAAAATCATAAAAAATGCCTATGTTAAGTACTGTAATATATCTAACAAATGGATGAATGCATACTGGGATTTTACGATTGAACTGACTCTATTTTACTCATTTATAACCTTTTTCAGTATAAAAGAAATAGTTAGGGATCACATCAGAAATTTCAAATATTATTAACTGTAAATAATGGTTATCTCTCATTAAAATTGTGTATAAGAATATGCCGTCATACTTTTCGACGTGCATTTTAATGATAAAACAGAAGGTAAAAGTTTTAATAATAAAACGTATTAGAAGGTGAAATATGTTTTCACGCATTGTGTTTTGTTTCTGAAAGCGGAATTTTTGACTCTATTTTAAAATTTTGTTTAAATACATAGAATCATGAAGCGAAAATCTGAATTTCGATGTAGACTTGGAAAATTTCTGCGTATTTTCCTTCTTCCTAAAACCGATAACAATTTTCTGACAAAGAAAACGTTCTTCTTTATCGCGAACACTGAATTTAAATTGAATACTTTCGCTTAGGATTTTTCTTATGAACATGAATTTCAATACAATATTCTTCGTGTGCGTGGGAGTGTACATAACCTTTCCTTTCCCATTTTCGAAGAAAAATGGCGGGAAATTTATAAAAATTGCACTGCTGTGTAATGTCATAGATATATAACATGCATTTAAACACATATTTTAACATTGCTGTGCATTTTATCGCTCTGAATTGCTATGACAAATCGCAAAATGTATTTAAAATTTTACCAAACGTAAACACACTAATTTGGATATGAATTTAAAATATTCATTCCTCAAACCAAGGACTGCAAGTATGAAAATCCAGCGTATTATAAAATTCGAGAATCGTGCCATAATTATTAGTCATTATAAGTATTAGCCCGTCTGCACACGGAGCAACTCAAAAGAAACTGATAACTGACTCCAATCACAAACCAGTCCGTGATGAGTCGCAACCTATGTAATTGAATGGAGCCACGCACACGGCGCAACTGGTTACAAACCCGTCGGACGGGTTTGTAACCAGTACTTATGCAGTAGATACTTATGCAGTAGTGGGTTTGTAACCAGTTGCGCCGTGTGCGTGGCTCCATTCAATTACATAGGTTGCGACTCATCACGGACTGGTTTGTGATTGGAGTCAGTTATCAGTTTCTTTTGAGTTGCTCCGTGTGCAGACGGCCTTAATGATCTGTCTCGATGTGACGATATTACTGTTGAACCAATTCATCGAACTTCTGTATCTCAGTAAGCGCTCGGTGTAATGCCTTGTTTACATTGCTTTCGAAGCGTAGCGTACCGTCCCTCCGTTGGCTTAGAGAGTGTTGGCATGGCTGTGATTGGTTTGACATATCACATGGTCATTTCGTTGAGCTCCGTGATTGGTTAAATTTCTTATTGATGACATTCCGCTCCGTAAGCATTGTGAACAAAGCTTAAAAAACAGGGTTGGGAAGTTCCACGACTATCCACTCATCTTCTCACCCAGCATGCATAACTGTAATTTTGACCACTTTCAGGAAGCGAAAGGAGCTTTTGCCAGGTCAAAAATTTTGGATGAGACGCACAAGGAACAACAGTTCGGGACTTGCGCTCTATTCGTGAAAACTAATCTTCTTCCAGAATAAGGTAAATACACCTATAATAGACCATATTCCTATAATGGGCCGCCCTTTAGAAATGTCGAGAAATTAAGGGTCTATTGTTACCTAAGGCATTAGAAGAGATGAGGGACAATAGACCCTTAATTTCTCGACATTTCTAAAGGGCGGCCCATTATAGGGACATGGCCCATTATAGGTGCATTTACCTTAGATCGCTTCCGGGAGATCTAGCAACGAGTGCAAGAACGGCCGAAGTTTGCGAGGAAGGCCTACGAAAACACAGGGACTTATCATTCTCTGCGTAATTTAATTCATTAGTGATCAATAACTACGATACGGCCCTTGTATATATATATACACCGATCTTCGTTAGTTATTTTTAAGGCAGAAAAAAAATCACAGGGAGAAACCATTCATGAATAGGGCAAAAATCTGAAAATGAATGAAATCAAGTAAAGTAAAAGAAAAAAAAAAGAGAAACAAACCCACTGATTACAGTAACCTCTCTAGGAATTCGCTAATTCTGATTGCCTTGGGGCGATACTTATGCAGAAATGCAAATTTTAATGCAATATGCCAATTTGGACACTAGACAGACCACGGCACGTGTGCATTTCTATCACATAAAAAGGAGCTTCCCGCACAGAAGATAGAGCTGCAGGGAATAGGACTTACCAATGTTCCTGCCTTTTAACGTTGGGTGATTCATTCACCTTTATTGTTTACTGATTCTAATCATTTATTTATTGTGTAACCAAAGTAATGGTTTTAATGTTTGGGTATAATAAACTAATAATGTTTTTAATCAAGTTTATCTCCATAATTATTTTATTGCCATTACTGCACTCCTGGATAAGTTAAACCGGCCACAGCCTATTAAATTTTTTTAAGAAAATTATTGTATAAGACACCTAAACAAGGCCAAAAGAGGAAAAGGAAAATCACCTTACAGAAGTTTTACTTATGGTGTCATAGTGTCATATATATATTTTTTTTCCAATGAGGCATACACATCAATCTTTCTACATTCAAGTATTCTACAACACGAAATTTTTCATTGTTTGTAATGGGTTATTTGTGTATAGGTGAACCAACATCAACCCTCGGTGCGTCCTCAACTTAGAACGAGCATCTCCAGATTCTAATCCGGGTGTTCGTAACCTCCTCAACCTCTACAAATCCTACGGAGAGACTCTTCGACCTACAGATATAACAGCGCAGACATGAGAACATTCAGTGACGCTTGTCAGGACTCGAATCGATCACCCTCGTTACCGAATCCCGACACGCTAACCACTAGGTTACCTCGGGTTCAACATATCTGGATTCAATTTAATTTCTTATTTAGATTGAAATGATAAGTTTTAAAGTAACAAGTTGTACAAGTGAAGAAACAAGCTGTTTTTAAATAGCAAATTTTCGCTTTCTATTTGTACTCTGATATAATACTTTCTGAAATTTTTTCAAAATATTGACCTGAAAAAGATTCAACCAAATGTCTAGTTTCCCCAAAGATTAGATTCATAGAAAAAGTTTATGCAAAGATTTCAAAAATTAAAATAATATTCTTTGTGGAAACATATTTGAATGAAATTGGTTTTTTTTTCCACTTCGTAAAACATTCCCCACTAATATAAAGATTTTCTTATCTTCTATATGCATAAAAATATCATTTTGGATCTTTTTTTCTGAAACACAATTTGCAGCCACAGGGCATTTGATTCAGAATATTTTAGGATATACAGATAAATATTTTCATCTTGTGTTTTGTTTAGAATCTCAGGGAATCCTTACAAGGACTTTCTTACCCTATTTTTCTGATCTTATTTCGTAAACATCAATAATTTCTCGTTTGTTCGCTATCTTAAAACTTTAATTTCCTTTCTCAAGAGTTCTATTTTGTTTTGCTTTACATAAAATGTTTACTAATATTCTTAAGATTAAAAATTTAAATTTCTCCGCAGCTGTGAAACGAAGGATTCTTTAATTCATATCTTTTTCAAAAACGAAATTGTTTCAAGAACTTTTGTAAAAGAGAACTGATTAGTTAAGTTGCATTTTGAAATAACTGAGAAAAGTAACAATATACACCACTTTATATATCTTTAAAAATTATATTATAGTGGTATTTACTGGGAAAAAAAGCATTTTCCACTTGAATAAAGGGAAAATGAATAACCTTTGAAATGAATTCTAATACAAGTTAAATATTTTGGTATCTTGAAAGAAAATACTGTGTTTGCTGGGAAAAGAGGGCCAAGTCCAAAGTCGTAGTTTTGAGTAAAAAGGGATGAAAAAAAATGGCTTTTGTAAAGTCAGTTTTTTTAAGTTTAATTAAGTGTTTTTTTAAAGTAAATTTTGCCAATTTTATCTTTGTTGAGTAAAGAGTCTTAAGTCCTTGATTGGGACATAACCCCTTTAACACTAACATGTTTGTGTTTTGTTTCACATATCCCAAATTTTTCCCGATGAATAAAAATATTTCGGAGTGGAATTGGACTTAGCTTTTTGTAACCTGCAGTAGCCCTTGGTTTTTCAAACATGCCTCGTTTGATAACTCATTTTAGCCCATTTGGACTTAACGACCTGTTGTTCCCCTTTGTGTAGGAAAGCCTACACCAAGTCCAAAGGACCTAGGTCGTCAAATCCTAGGTCCTTGGCGAAGGGTAGTAAGCAGCTTCACTTTAAGGCGAAGTACCACTAGGGCGGAAGTCTGACTTGACCTCGAAGAACATCGGTCTCGCAATTTTGAACCGAGTCAAGTGACGAGACCGGAACACTTGACCCCGAAACCTCCAGAAGTAAATTTGAAAACTTGGAGGACATTGTAGCGACGACCTATTTTACGTGCCCCGGCCACCATTAGTGAACACGGCGGTGGATTTTCACCGACGAGCATCGAACCAGGAACGTTCAGATTGTTCATTTTGTTGAAAATCATTATTCGGAACATTATCATTCGGATTAAGGGGACAGTGGACTTTCAAAATTGTGAAATGTGTCCAAAAATTCGATTTTTTATTTTATTGAATTGTGAAACTACGGACGAGTAGGAATGTGTTGCAAAAAGAAATTTTAATTTCTGCGATTACTTTCCTAGTTATAGGCATTTGTATTTAATTTATATATTATGTGGTTACTAATAGCAATAACTTTAAATGTGTTTTTCTCAAAATAAAAATTTTCATGTCATACGAATATTCTAACTGCTCCAGGCGCATTTCTAATTTTCGCATTGATTTGAAATTTAAGTTTTATATACTTAACTTATATCAAATAAATCTTATTGAACAAAATTATGCTTCCTAGTTCAGAATTTCTAAATTTTGTACTTGAAAAGATGATTTATAGGTATTTTGCGTAATAAAAAAGGTGTTTTCACTATTATTTTTTTCTCTTTATATTTTTAATGAATGCTTAAAATAAGCAATAAGTTTCCTTGTTAGTTCTATATGGTATCCTATAAATAAAAATTACCATATTATATGCAAAAGAAAGGCGCATGAAATATTTTTAATTAAACCGACTTTTGATATAATTAATAATTCATAATTCATAAATTATTAATATCTCATCTTTAAATTTTAACCACTTTTATATATATATGGTACTAATCACATATTCAAATTTCAAACAAATCCATTCAAAACAAAAAAAGTTAGGTTTGAAGGTCCACTGTCCCCTTAAATTATTCGTTAAAACAGTTATTAAAAAGCCACATCGCGAGTAGATGTTCGTTCTAAGCGAGAGTACGTGCTTTAATGATGCGATTGGACATTAACTCCTGCCCCAGGTCCTTAATGTGTTGATATCTTCGGGGAGGCGAAATGTCACCTTGTCTGGTAAAATCCCCTATTTCTTACAAGGACATTTTACATTTTACAGAATATTGCATTGTGACTATTATAAATATTAAGACTTGATCATAAATATTAAGACTTGATCAGCTTGATTTGTAATCGTCACAGTTAAAAAAATTATGACAAATATAAATGTAAAAAAATATGTGCATATTCCATAGGCAACTTACGTGCAGTCTGGATTCTCCGCTTGACAACTGGAGACCCAACTGACTATGAGGAGGATGAAAGTGAAGATATACGTAGCACAAGACATCTTGAGGTAATATGTGGGGATACCCTGGAAAAAGAAATTGAAACATTTAGAATTTTATTCATTTACTCTTCCTTTTTTTTCAGTCTTCAGCAAATAATGCTTTTCTTACGTCATTTATAGATTGCATAGAGTTAAATAAAACCTCGGAGGAAGAAGAAACTCAAATTATCTTGAGTTGTATTTATGTACTGTATTTTTCGGACCATAAGTTAAATTTATGGAAGAATTTTTAGAAAAGAATATTTTGTATTTTGTCAGGTATATAAAGATATTTTCTATTTCTTACTTAATAAAGATAAATATATATATATATATATATATATATATATAAAAAAATATATATGATAAATATAATAATTTCTTTAAAATATATATAATACATATATAATAAATATATAAATAACTTATGAACCGTTTATTTTGAAAGTGGTGCAAGTAAATTTTTTGTTGTTTAGGGAAAATTTCCCCTTTCATAATCAATCGCTACGCAATTTCTTTTATTGGCCAATTTTAAATTGAACAAAGCATTGGCATTTGAGGCCGTGGCGGCCTTGTGGTACAGCGCGCTGGTTTTCGGTGCTGAGGGTGCTCGGATCGAATCCTGGCGAAGCGCCACTAAAATGCCTCCGCTTGTGTCGTCCCTTCATAGGGGGCAATGCTGGACCGCCTATATGGCGCCCCCATAATAAAATGGCCAGCAAAACTGGGGTGAATTATAGGCGAATGTCTTCGCGACAAGTGCCTCCGCATTGAAAATAAAAAGCATTGGCATTTTTTAATATATTAATTAGTTATAAATATAAAGTTTACACTCAATTAATCACAAATTATGCGATATCTCTTTTCTTTTTAAATGGACTTAGACCACTCAAAATAACGGTCGATATAATAAAATATTCATTTTATATTAATATTAATTTCGGACCATAAGACGCACGCCAATTTTAAGTTTATTTACTTTTATGTACAAAGGTATGTCTTATGGTCCGAAAAATTCCGTATTTCCCTTTATGATTCAGAGTGTATTTGTGTTTATTCAAATCAACATACACGGCATAAAAAACATGAGATAATACGTCGCATCGTCACGATAGAGTAATTGGTTAATGTACCATTTGTAAGTTGGAAGACGTGTGTAACCTTTCATCAGACGTTTATGTTATTAGATGAAATTGTCTCACCGGACAGACCACGGATGTAGAGGATCCGTGGCTCGAAACCTAGCCTAAGCAAGCAGGCAGTCGTTACAGATACGTATAGAAAGCCGATAGAGAGAATGATAATGAAATGTTGGGCAATCATATAATAAATATTCATAGTGAAAAAACATTCAAAATCGTAGAAAAAAATGCTATTAAGAACCACATGCTTTAAACACTGCACTGGCCATTACTAACTGTAAGTTTTCTTCAGCTATTTCTTTTCTACCAGCTGTAAATCTACCAGCTGGAAAGAGTAAAATTTGCAATAGAATGTATCAAATCATTTTGGATCCAATACGTTTAGTTCTTCCTCGGAGACTAATATTTAACAAGGATGTATTACGTATTTTAGGAGTCTGTCATCGATAATTTTACTGTTGTTCACAAGGTTTAAGCTATGATTGTTTCGCCGTTATTTTCACGAACGTTTGTGAATATTGAAATCATTATTATAGATATTCAGTTAATCGGGACAATTTTCCGTAAAGGAGGAAATTTTAGGGATGGTAAAAAATGTTCAGTCAACAATCAAATAAAAAGAGCTGTTGACCATTTGTTAAAATTGGAATAATGTGAACTTTATAAATTCCTCTTCTATTTTTTTAGAGGTTATTCCAAGAATCTTAAACTGGAGTTTGACATTGAAATAAACAAAATTATGTTCTTTCATTATTTTAAACATTGGCCTGGTTTCCTCATTTCAGAAATTTAATCCCTTGCTGTGCATCTATGCGCATTATTAATCCAGTCTTTAAAATTTTCCGTTATCTTTAGTGCATTTTTATTTGTGAAAGGAATAATGAAGCACAAGAATTCAACTACACAAATCGACGGATCTATACAAATAGTCTTATCGCCTACTATTCTACCTGCTTTAATAAGAAGCAAAGTTTTCCAAAACAAACTTGAAGATTTTGCAAATTTCATGGAAAAGCCAAAAATTAAATATCCATCCTCAACGGTAAAATTTGGATCTCATTTTCTATTTTTACTATGTTTTTATTAACTCGCTTTCTTGTTTGTGTGTGTGTGTTTGTCCAGTACAAATCTTGCAATCGATTTTTAACTAACTTCCCGACTAGCTAGACATTTGAAACTTTTAGAATAGCTCAGAACACGATGACAATGCATTTTTTAAATACTTTTAGCCATCTTTAATCAGAATTTAATCAATTTTCAGTTATTTTCAGTTAATTTTGTATTGTAGACTGGTGCAGCCATCAATCAGCCGGGACGGGAACGAAAATTTAAACGCAAGTTAACTTCCAATCAACTTCATTTTCTTTCAAGTTGATGGGATAATTCTTAAAAAAAATTTTTAAAAAGTATTTATTAATACATAGAATTGTCAAGTTTATATGATTCAATAGAAAATTTAAAAACATGGTATATAAAAAGTTTTTATTTTATCTTGTAATTATAATACTAGGTAACTGTCCTTATTTTAATTGTTCACATATCGTGTTAGTACATTTTAATTTTCATACCTTCTTACCATAATCTCGTATCGCATGGATATAAAGAGAATATTATATGGATATATATCTACTGTAAACTTTCGATCTCTAAGGGGAAAAAAAATGCCTCTTTTATTGAAAATCAAATCAAACTCACATGTCCCTGTGTATACTCAACCAATGCAATAACCCTGGATTTCTTCCCCCCCCCCCCCTTAAATCCGGAAGTAAACAGAGACTGCAGAAAATGATGACCAAACTGTCCTCCTACCTAAGGACACTGTAGGTTAATCTAGTCCCAGGAGATTAAGATCCCACAACACGGTTCTTTTTCTTTTTTTTTTTTCTCCTGGGGAACAGGAGCCTGAAAAAACCGTCTGGCTTTGTCGTTTCTTAAATAGTTCAGATAACAAAGCTTTCTGCATTAGGAGGTAATGTTAGACATGGTCACTTTCAGGTCTATTTTTATGTCCCCGGAAATTGTATCTTTTCTTTATCTTCCAATAGGGCCGTTTAGAGTTTCATCCAGAACTAGGCACAAATAAACATGATGTCATATTGTATGTAAATTTAATAATTCATTTCAGAAGTACGATCTTTTACACTCGTGAGCTCTTTATCGGAATCTATGTAGAAAATTAAACAACAATAATTAAAACTCATTAGCTGAAATTTTATATACAGGGTGGTCATAAAAAAACTTTGCCGATATATGTACCTCTAGTGGCCGTTCCGTTCAACCGATCGAGATGAGATTTCAGATATAGTTATTCAGAGGTATGCGCTTGGGATTCTGTGAACGACAATAAAGTGGCGCTTACGGTTACGGTTATAGGTATAAAAACTCAAAATTTTCGAATGGCAACGCTCACTTTTCCCGTCGCAAAATGCTCAGCGCATGCAAAAACCCTAAATAGCGTGTACCACAAAAAAACGGACGCGTTATGCACGCACAAAAAAACAGCTCTGAGAACGACCAACAAAAACACGATGATGGCACCCATGTGGAAAATGCGTAATCCAAATAAAAGATTTCTTTTGTCCGATCTGTGTTGTCATCAGTGATTGGTATCTTGCCTCTGTCATATGCAAATTTCCTCCGTACGCCCCGATCGTGTTTTTTGTAGGCCGTTCGCAGAGCTGTTTTTTGTGCGTACATAACGCGTCCGTTTTTTTGTGATATACGTACAGTTCCAACGCTATTTAGGATTTTCGCATGCGCTGAGAATTTTGCGACGGGAAAAAGTGGGCATTGCCATTCGAATATTTCGAGTTTCTATAACCGTAACCGGGAACGTCACTTTGTTGCCGTTCATAGAATCCCGAGCTCATACCTCTGAATAACTATATCTGAAATCTCATGTCGATCAGTTGAACGGAACGTTCTCTAGAGGTCCATATATCGGCAAAGTTTTTTATGACCACCCTGTATATATATATATATATATATAATATATGGCTTGGTATTAAAAGGCAAATTGAGAAGTTTTGTCTATTTTGAGTTATTGGGCTTTTTCTGAAAAAAAAATTAAGTGGGCTAAATTTTTTTTCAGAAATAGTTAAAGTAGTTATTACTATCTCTAACCCGTAACATAGGGCGTAAAAGGTAGAAACGTCAATGGAATTTTTTTGCAAAACTTGAAAAGCAGTTCCTGTAAAGTACTGTTTTTGATATATATATATATATATATATATATATATATTAATTACTTATTAACTATTACAAATTTCTTCCTACATACTAACATATTTTTTTGGTGTAAACAGGCCTCGTGGAGCAGATCAGACCTCGGTGCGTTAATTTTTTAAAAAAGTTACAACGACAACAAGAACAAAAATTCTACACCAAAACCTTGTGAAAAAAGTTGTACATGTTTAACGGTGTTATATTAGGGCATTAGCTAACCTTCAGAGAACCATCTCGTTTTCCGGTGTGTCGAATACTGCTTACAAACCACTTATCGATAAGTAAAAGTAACGTAACAAAAAAACTTTACTCGCTTCAACAAGTTTTAGAGAATAAAATTTTTATTTTTCGAGCCATATTGGAAGACGCCGTTAGTACCCTTTATCGATCCCATTTCCGTTTCAACATCCATTTTTCAAGCAGACCTGTGACGGGAAATAACAGAATTACGAAATTCAACGTCGAGAAAGCAATCATGAAAAGTCATCCCATGTCAGTTTCCATACCCTTCTTTGACTCCTAAAATATAGATCTAAAGCAGATACGATTTGAAAATTTGATTGTTTGGGAGAACGTACGTATTGGTACACGCATTCTCTGTCTTAAAATCAACAAATCGTCACGATGTACAAATATGAAAAATCACTGGGGGAAATATCCCAAGTCAAAATCTGAAATCACCAGCTTCCGATTTTTCTAATAGTTTTAGGAGAATAAACTTAAGACTGTTGCAGGTTGGATATTAAAATGCAGAGGCTGTTCACACATTTTTGTAACGATTTTAACTTTCTCTATGATTTAAATTTAAATGAACAAAATTAAAATCTAGCTGGCATCATTTCTGAATAGGATTTAATTATCGTCTGCATTATTAAAAATATTCGTTGCTTTAAAATGTCACTAGAAAATAAACAATAGATCGAAAACTATGTATTTGAACTTTCCGAAGAGAAATACTCTTATTCGACTATTAAAAACGGCATGAAAAGCATGGTTTTAATATTTCTACACGTAAAATAGGTGACATAATGAATTAAAAAGTGACGAAACGTTAAAGTTTACATTTAACTCTAAAAGTTAACTGGGTTTATTATCAGAAATATGTTTTAACACCTGTTTTCAAGAAAGACATTCCATCACTTTACCCAAACAATCTTTATTCTATTAAGTTCCATCAGGATAAGGCTACCAGCCATACCTCTAAATCTACCGCTATATTTTTCGAAAAAAAATGAGAAGTGAAACCGGAATTGAGACTATTCCATCTAAATGCACTCCACCCACGTCCCCCGACGTGTCTCCTATGGATTACTGTGCATTTGGACTTTTAAAACAAGTTCTTTTTAAGCGGCATCCGAAAACATTGGTTGGTCTCGGGAAGATTGTGGTCGAGGAGTGGAACAAAATCAACCTTGAAATGTTAAGAAAAGCTCTTTTATCATGGAAACCAAGATGTAATATGGTGGTTCAACAACAGATCGAGCATATTAGAAAACAATATTCTTATCTTTGTTTATGTAGTTCTTTATCCAAAATCTTTACAAAAATGCGTGAACACCCATGTATTTGTATTTCATTTGGGTAAATTTACTTCAAATTATCCCCAAATTTTACATCAAATTATTTTACTTCAAATTATCGAAGTCCGACGAACGCCATTAAATGTTTGAAAAGTCGCCCCCCCCCCAACTTTTTCAAACTGTGAAACTGAAGATTTCGATTATGCCTTTAGCCTTAAAATAATTGAAACTGAATTCAATTCGTACCCCCCCCCCAAAAAAAAAAAATAAATAAATAAATAAAATAAAATTAAAAAAAAGAAGAAGAAGAAGAAGAAGAAGCACGCTATGCCTATGACCGCTGGAGACTTTATGCTGGGGTGACATTTGGTCTGGAGCCTATCGGTTCAAGTCCCAATATTGGTGTGGATGTTCGTAGTCGTTGGGAATCGGCTTTAAACTGTAAGCCCCAGTCTAAATAGCCCTTGTGTAGCAAAAGTCGACCGTAGCGCTCTAAACAAACCAACTAATCCTGATAACAGCAAAGGATATTTGTGACTAAAATTAGACATGTATAAAGTATTTATATTGAGTTCAATGAATACCGTATTCAAAACCAAAGCAGAAATTATAGATTAGGAGTACCACACGAAATTCACCAAGCTGCAGAACACACAGTAAAGCTTCAAGCCCTGTCCCCTATCAAAACAGTTATCGCAAACTATCTTGGTCGTTAATTATTCAATCTTCTGGTTCTTGTCCAGCTTTTGACACGACGTCTTCCAAAGGCCCTCGTCTTTACTGACCCCGGCTTGACACAAAAGTGCTTTTCTACGTCCCGTCTGGTTTCAAGAATTTGAGCAGGAAAGGAAACTTGCGTATAAAAAAAATTAGCTGCCAAAAATATCAATAAGTACTTCATATGTTTAGTATAGAGATGCAGTAACAACCATTTTATGATTTCAAATGTGAAAATATTATAATTTTCTTTTAAAAATAAAAGTAAATTGTAAATATTGGGAGGTTCCTTTACGAACCTCTCAATAAATCATCTCCCCAGACGGAGAATAACGCCCCTCGCCAGGTGAACCCTGCAAATTTCTATGACCCGACGCCATCTAGTCTACGACATGACATTTAAAAAGAAAGGAGTCACGCCCAGGCAACGCCCATGGAAAACGTAAACAAATCATCGCCGCAGTCAGCTGTTCGAAAAAGCCGCCATCGTGTCTCCATCGACGAAACCAATCAAGGGAGAGAACCCTGTCATCACAGTGGTCGTCCGACCAACCGGAGGCTAAGTCCCGCCACGGGGCTGGGAGCGAAAATTTCGAGAGAAGTGGAGAGAAAAAATCAAGAGATTCAGATTTGGATCAAATCTCATCCAGAGAAGACCATTTCTCAGAGGTCCTAACCCGACCGATCGCTACACTCCTTCCCGGAGGTATTTCATCTTCAGAGCAGAACGCTTTAGAGCAGGGGTGTCAAACTCAAAGGCTAACTTGGGCCAAACAAACAAGGTTTAACTATAGGTGGGCCGCAAAAAAAAAAAAAAAAAAAAAATCAATATTATTACAAACGTATGTTTATTTACCTAATTACAGTATATTCAACATAAATATACGCATTTTGTTTAATAACAGCAAAAAAGAGTATAATTAAGAAAACATTTAGCTAATTCTTCCTATCTTATTATAATTCTGCGTCGGTATTTTAATATATGTTATTGTGGGCCAATATATTGGCCGGGCCACAAAAATGTTCGTCGCGGGCCGCGAGTTTGACACCCCTGCTCTAGAGGCTTCGTGCCGACCCTTCTAAGTCCTCGGACTGATAATTTATAGGAACCAGGAGAGTTCCAGTAGTTAAGAGATCACCTCTCATCTATTGAGACCAGCACGGTCTATTACATACGCATCCCGCGAAAGCGTTATTCCAACCTTGTAGCATTTGGACGAACTGTGTTTTGTTGCTGACTTCTAGTTAGAAATTTCGGGCTACTGTTAAGGCCAATTCCCTCTATGTCTAGAGACTGTTTCACGACTTTTGTATATAATCATCTAATCACGACTCTAATAAACATGTTATTATTTCAGTAGACTGGAATCTGTATATCTTCTATATTTCGCTTCCCTGAGGCCAACATATTACAATATGCATCTTATATAATTTCATAGGTTATGAAAAAAAGCTCAGCTATTATTCAATTCACGATAAAAAACTTCTTCGAACTAGAAAAAGTAGATCTTTTTTTATAAGCTGTAAGAATAAATCCTAACGCAGTTTTCGACAAAATTTGATGGTCAATGTTTCTTTGTACGAAATCAAAAATTGTGTAGAGATATTTAGGCATAAAAACGCCGACAAAAAAGAATCATTTTGGTTATGTTTTAACATCTCTTTTCCACACAATCATTGACATCGATATTCAGAGAATTCACAATTCGTTCAGTTCTGTTTTACTCATGCCTCCCAAGAGAAAGAAAATTGTCATAAATCGAAAATAGAACATTTTTTTTTGGTAGAAAATGTTGCATGACACACAACATTCGTCTCTTTTTTACCGTTGATAATAAATAGCTTTTTAAAATATGAACACTGTGACATAGGAAAACAGTAAAAACGAAAATACTGATATGTTCTTTGTTACCGTAAAGTAACTACCTAATATTTATATCCAAACTGTACATTTCCGAGCGAGATTTTCTTGCATTTACGAATAAACTTTTCAAGAGAAGTTTCAAAATTATGTTTGACAGATTTAAGTTTTACATTTTGTGTCAAAATTCAATTATAATCAGTACGTTCTGATATAGATACATAGCATACAAATAAAATATGTGTTCTAGATGTATAACGTAAATCATTCTTGATACATCAAAGACAAAAGGCTTTTTAAACAAAGGTAGAAAATGATCATTTACAAAAATATAAGCAATCAGCCAACCTTCATTATTAATTTCAGCATTTCAAATTTATATAGTTTTATAAAATTTTGAAAAGTCTTCTAAACATCTTTGTTGTCTATGTCGGATTTTTTTTATCATTTCATAACCCTTTGCATCAATAAATGTTTTTAAAAAACAATTAGGCCTACATATATTAGTGAACTCCCTTTTGTGTGTTTATCTCAGATTTGTGGTTAATTTCAAGTTGATAACAGTATGTTATAACTATGAGGATGGATGTGCGAATGAACAAAGTTGTGTGCTAAAAGACAACACTTCAATTTTTAGAGATAAACTATTTCGGCATTTTATTAATCTTTAGCGCTGTCATACATGGGCAACGCATTTAGATGATAGGTAAAACAGTCATTCATTTTCTTATCCGTTGCTCTAGTTTACCCCAAAGATTCTGTATTGACTTTAAGATCAGGACTTTGTACAAGGAATCCATTCCACCTTATTTTCAAGAAATAAGTCTTGAAAACGTCACGCAGTTCGACAGCGTTGAAAGAGATGACATTTCCGAAGTAGGTAGAGCATATATTTATTATGGTAAATGTGCAGAACCTCAAAGGACTCTTCGCAGTCCATAGTTTTCTATAGAATAACGAAAAGATCAGATCCATGCTCGAAAACAACTACATATCATGATCCCTCATACGGCTTTCATCCAATCCAGACACGTCTGTCTATAAGAACTGACAAAAGAAGAGCGTGTCTCGTTACTCCGAATAACACCTTTCCACCTGTCTAAAATCCAAGAAAGACGGAGGGCTTATCAATATAATTTTAGCTTCACTTTTAAGGTAAATAATGCGGGGCTTCTGAGTAACTTCTTCTAATCTATACAGTGGCTGCCAAAAGTGTTCGTACACTTACGATTTTCAATGAAATAGAGGTCTATCCATTGATTAAAATGAATATTTCAGAATGGGTATTTAATAATAAGATCTATAATCTATTCTTAACAAAAGTACATGAAATATTTTGAAAACATAGTAAAACTTTATTTTTAAGAAACCAGTGATCAAAAAGTAACAAAAACTTTATCTCACAAAAGTCATCGTACACTTGTAAAAAATCTCTACATATTAGTAAATATTCTAACTTTTCGTTAAATTAATATTTAGTAGGATATCCTTTAGCATCCACAACAGCTTTTAAACGTCTGGGAATAGATTGCTTTAGTTCTTTTGTAATTTTTGCATCAATGTTCATCCGATCCTCCATCATAATTGTTTTTAGTTCGCTTTTCGTGGGAATGTCGTGTTTTCGTACTCGAACCTCCAGTTCTCTCCAGATATGTTCTATTGGGTTTAAATCTGGTGATTGAGGCTGTGTTTTCAAAACATGTGGACAATTATAGAGACACCAGAGGCGAACGTTGAGAGCCGTGTGCTTAGGATCGTTATCTTGATAAAAATCAAAGTTGTTTCCAATACCTAAATTTTGGGCTGATAATTTTAAATTGTCTCTTAAAATATTTATATAAACAGCATGATTCCTTATGCCATCAATAAATACCAAATTACCTAGTCCTGATGCATCCCCACACAAGGAAACCTCCGCCGCCATGCTTAACTGTTCCTAATAAGTTCTTGGGATTAAGTTTCTCATTTTTTCTTCTCCATACAATTATACGCCCATCGGAACCAAAAATGTTAAACTTGCTTTCATCGGCAAATAAGACATTATTCCAATACGTTTGGGGCTTATTTATTATTTATTGGGCGAAGGAAATCCTAAGCTTTCTGTTTTTCTCACTCACAAAAAATTTTCTACGGGCAGAACGCCCATGTAATCCAGCTGCTCTGAGAACTCGTCGAACAGTTTCAGGTGAAATTGAAGTAGAAAATGTCTGATTAAATTCTGCAGAAACTTTTACAGCACTCAATCGTGGATTTTTCGCAAATTTTCTAATTATAAATCTCTGATCACGTTTTGTTAACTTTGCCGGACTACCTTTTCTTACCTTGTTTTCGATCCGATTTTCTTCTTTAAAGCGTTTTATCACATACTACACAGTAGAATGGGATAAATTAAGTAATTTAGCAATATTCCGAACTGATTTACAACTACTATGAGGAAAAATTATCAATTTTCAAATGCTGTTTCTTGTTTCTTTACGACTACGAGCCATTTTTAAATAATAAATAGAATATTACGGAGTAGGTAAGCCAAAATTAAAGCCAAACGATAGTTTAAATGCCACCACAAATCAAAAATAAAAATAAAGCGCCAGGAAATAATTTTAATTATGAATTTATCCGAAAATATTTCAGTGTATGATGACTTTTGTGAGATGAAGATTTTGTTACTTTTAGATTACTGGTTTCTTAAAAATAAACTTTTACTATGTTTTCAAAATATTTCATGTAGTTTCGTTAAGAATAGATTATAGATCTTATTATTAAATACCCATTCTGAAATATTCATTTTAATTAATGGACAGACCCCTATTTCATTGAAATTCGTAAGTTTACGAACACTTTTGGGAGCCACTGTATATATAAAACAGTTCCGTAATTGACTGACTGACTCACTGACATACAACGCACAGATCAAACCGCTGGACCTAAGTGCTGAAATTTTGCATGGCGATTTTTCCTATGGTGTAGGGATGCACTAAGAAAGATTTTTGAAAAATTCTTCTTAGATTTTTTAAATTATATTTTTAATCTGTTTTTGTAACTTTTTTAAGCTTGCATTTAAAATAATAATTTGAGGGTTGTAAAATTTATATCACGAGGAAGATCATGAAAATTCTTTTAAAATGAGATCTTTTTTGAATCTTTACCTCCATTTTCTGATTTTTGGTGAATTTTTAAAGATTGAATTTTAG
Organism: Dolomedes plantarius; assembly: GCA_907164885.2. Classification (NCBI taxonomy): domain Eukaryota; kingdom Metazoa; phylum Arthropoda; class Arachnida; order Araneae; family Dolomedidae; genus Dolomedes; species Dolomedes plantarius. The sequence continues at coordinate 8,980,197 of OU015492.1, read as the reverse complement.
AATTCAATTTATTAAATGCTGATCACGTGACTTCCTTTTCTGGTACTTTAAATAAATTTATCGTCACGTGCATAACAACTAAACAGACCAAAAAAAATTTTTTTTTCTTGCTAATGCATCAGACGATTGGACATTATCCCAAAAAATATTAAAATACAGTAAAAGATATTATGTTCCTCAAACTGTGCTATATTAACTGTACTATATTCTTTAGTATGTCCTATAAGATTTAATTTGAATATTTTCTTCTACATTCTTTTGTCTATAAAAATATCCCTTATGATTTTTTTATATATATATATATATATATATATTGACATCGATTGTATACATTGATCGTCGTATTTATTATAAATATATTTATATATTTATTTTTTTGGCGTTAATTGCATACATTGACCGTTGTATTTAATTTGAATGTACTTCGTAGCGAAGTGAGGGTTTTCAGCTAGTCTATATGTATAAAACAGTTCCGTAACTGACTGACTGACAGATAACGCACAGACGAAACTACTGAACCTAAAGGGTTGAAATTTTGCATGGCGATTCTCCTTATAGTGTAGGGGTGCACTAAGAAAGATTTTTTAAAGAATTCTTCATAGATTTAAATCTTAGATTCTAATTAAATTTTTAAGCTGTTTTGTAATATTCTGTGAAGTTTGCATTTAAAATAATACTCTGAGGGTTATAAAATTCATATCACGAGAAAGATCATAAAAATTCCTTTAAAATGAAATCTTTATCGAATCTTTACCCCCATTTTCTAATTTTTGGTGAATTTTTAAAAATTAGTTTTTAGAATTTAATTTATTAAATGCTGATCACATGATTTCTTTTCTTTTTGTGATACTTTAAATTAATTTTGCGTCACGTGCATAACAACTAAATAAATTGACAAAAAAATATTTTTTTTTTCTTCCTAATGCGGCAGACGGTTGGATATTATCAAAAAAATGTTAAAATACAGGAAAATAAACGTTCCTCAAACTGTACTATATTAACTGTACTATATTCTTTAGTATTTTCTATTAGATTTAATTTGAATATTTTCTTCTACATTATTTTGTCTATAAAAATATCCGCTACGATTTGTTTATAAACATATATATATATATATATATATATATATATATATATATATATATATATATATATATATATATATATATATATATATATATATATATATATATATATATATATTTGGCATTAACTGCATATATTGACTGCTGTATTTAATTTTAATGTAATCCTTAGCGAAGCAAGGGTATTCAGCTAGTCATATATAACCCAGACTGTTAAAATCTCTGTGGTTTGTTACAGTACTAGCGAAGCCAAAACAAGCAAAACCTGCTTCAGGTGCGATGGAAATGGCCATTGAAGAGGGAGATTTTCTAACATTTCATATGAGAGATCTACTGCAAAGGTTCGACAGTTTGTATACCCGTCCAGAACTTTTTTTACCTTAAATTTGCACCATCTTGCTTGCATCTCTTCACATCATGACATGTATCTGTGACTGTATTTTTGATTAATATGGCGTAGGTACGGCATACATAAATCTGTTGTTGCTGCGTCTGATGCCCCCGGGCAGAACTTTCCAAATCGGGTCCATAAATGAGCTTCGGTTTACAATGGGACCACAAAGGACGGAGTCCAACATAGTCAGATGCCACCACAATTTTGACCGAACACATCCAAGGGTAACATCATAATTAAATCTAAATTATAGTTTGTTACAAAAGATTAACAAAAATCTAAACGGATGATAAATATGTCTCGCTATCTGAATATCTACAGATCTCTTTTCAACTGTTTGAAATTAATATCTAGTAGGAGAAAATTAGAATATGTATTATACGAGAATAAACATTTGTTTTCATCTTATGTGTTTTCAAGCTTACATATTTTACAAGTTGTATGTTCATTTGTTGTAAATATGATAAAGGGATTTTCCGTTTTTCAGTTTAAAGAATTCATTCAGACTCTTAATATTGACATAATTTAGTAATATTTACAAATTTTTTCTTTGGATAAGCTCGTGAAGTAATTTATAAAAAACAGTCAAAAAACGAACGAGGGAAAATGCGCTCAATTTATCGGTATCTATTTATTCTACAGCTTTTCCGAAGAGTCTTTAAAACAATCTCTACTTCCGAAAACTTTCGCAATTTAGCATAAAAAGAGCATTTAAAGCAATATCAGGAACTTGTTCCTCTGGTCAGATCTACCGCAACCATGTTTAAGTTTATTTGATTGTATTCTAATACCAAACAGACAATGCCAGTTTGCCGAGCTATGCATGAGAGTGATTTAGAATTCCAGGTGCAAACGACTTTTTTCTTTCAGTTGGGGCGAGTTTTATTTTGGCGTATTTCTTTTTGCTCCTTTCGTAGGTTAAACCGTGGATTTTAAGTCCCGAATGACGTTTCAGAGGTGGTTTCAGGTTTCTATTGAGCGTCTGTTTTTTTCTTTTCAAATCCATTTAGTGTATATCTTAAGATCTTTGTTTCGAATGGTTTTTTCATTTTTTTAACCGAAAGAATGTTTGGAAATTTCTCGCAATTGCGAACGATTTTTTTCTAAGATTATGTATTTTCAAAGTTTTTTTTTTTTTTTGTATACAGTGGCTCCCAAAAGTGTTCGTACACTTACGAATTTCAATGAAATAGGGGTCTATACATTAATTAAAATGAATATTTCAGAATGGGTATTTAATAATAAGATCTATAATCTATTCTTAACAAAACTACATGAAATATTTTGAAAACATAGTAAAAGTTTATTTTTAAGAAACCAGTAATCAAAAAGTAACAAAAACTTTATCTCACAAAAGTCACCGTACACTGAAATATTTTCGGATAAATTCATAATTAAAATTATCGTCTGGCGCTTTATTTTTATTTTTAATTGTGTTGGCATTTAAAATATCGTTTGGCTTTAATTTTTGCTTGCCTACTCCGTAATATTCTATTTATTATTTAAAAATGGCTCTTAGTTGTAAAGAAACAGCAAACAGCATTCGAAAATTGATTATTTTTCATCATAGTAGTGGTAAATCAGTTCGGAATATTGCTAAATTACTTAATTTATCCCATTCTACTGTGTAGTATGTGATAAAACGCGTTAAAGAAGAAAATCGGATCGAAAACAAGGTAAGAAAAGGTAGTCCGGCAAAGTTAACAAAACGTGATCAGAAATTTATAATTAGAAAATTTGCGAAAAATCCACGATTGAGTGCTGTAAAAGTTTCTGCAATATTCAATGAAACATTTTCTACTTCAATTTCACCTGAAATTTTTTGACGAGTTCTCAGAACAGCTGGATTACATGGGCGTTCTGCCCATAGAAAATTTTTTGTGACTGAGAAAATCAGAAAGTTTAGGCTTCCCTTTGCACTATCAATGATAAATAAGCCCCAAACCTATTGCAATAATGTCTTATTTGCCGATGAACATTTTTGGTGCTAATGGGCGTATAATTTTTTGGAGAAGAAAAAAATGAGGAACTTATTCCCAAGAACTTAGCAGGAACAGTTAAGCATGCCGGTGGAGGTATCCTTGTGTGGGGTTGCATGTCAGCATCAGGACTAGGTAATTTGGTATTTATTGATGGCATAATGAATCATGCTGTTTTTATAAATATTTTAAGAGACAATTTCAAATTATCAGCTCAAAATTTGGGTATTGGAAACAACTTTGTTTTTTATCAAGATAATGATCCTAAGCACACGGCTCTCAACGTTCGCATCTGGTGTCTCTATAATTGTCCACAAGTTTTGAAAACACCGTCTCAATCGCCAGATTTAAACCCAATAAAACATATTTGGAGAGAACTGGAGGTTCGAGTACGAAAACACGACATTCACATGAAAAGCGAACTAAAAATAATTATGATTGAAGAATGGATGAACATTGATGCAAAAATTACAAAAGAACTAAAGCAATCTATTCCCAGACGTTTAAAAGCTGTTGTGGATGCTAAAGGATATCCTACTAAATATTAATTTAACGAAAAATTAAAATACAGAGGCTGTTCGCACATTTTTTAGACGATTTTGGTAAGCGGGAATAAAAAATCGTTTTCTGCAAAAGAAATAATTGCAATTGTACTATGTTTTTAAAAGTCAAAATTATCGTCTGCGGCTTGAAAGTTTTGTTTTTATTCAAAATGGCGTTTTTAACAAAGCAGTGGTTCGAAGGCTACATTTATGCGCTTTCCGAAGAGAAATATGCATACTCCGTTATTCAAAAACGATGCGAGAGTCATGGTTTTGTGATATCTAAAGCGTCGATAGGTAATATCGTCAACAAGAAAGGAAAAAAAACGTCAAATTGGAGCCTCAAGTGGGACAAAAATTCAAAACAAGTATCCAAGGAAAAAACGGACATCTTCGACTATTGCAAAGGTACGTTGTTTAATGTTAAAAGAAAATCCCCCTAGTCAAAGGACAGTTGCAAAATCATTAAAATGCTCGGTGTCCGCTGTAAACAAAATGATAAACGTTGATTTAAATCTTAAGAAAGTGAAAAAACGCAATGTGCATCGTCTTCTTCCAAATCATATCGCTGGACACAGGACACGCTGCAGAATTCTATATGAGAAACACTTATCCAAAGAAAAATGGAAAACAATTGTCACAATAGATGAATCATTGGTGTATTTAAATGATTGCAACAAAAAAAGAGCCATTTATTATCCTAAAAGGGGAGAACAAATTTAAGTACATGGTTCAAAGAATCGAAAGAAAGTTTCTCTAAGGGATTCATGATTGTTGCTGGTTTTTCTTATAATGGCAAGTTAAAAATAAAGAGAGTGGAAAAAAATGTCAAGATTAACTTCAAATACTATCACGAACATATTTTATCGCCAATTTTTCTGAATGAAATACCATCGCTTTACCCACAGTGCCTTCAATCTGTGAGACTCCATCAGGACAAAGCTAGCAGTCACACATCAAAATCCACTGTAAATTTCCTAAAAGAAATGGAACAAAAAACTGGTATCAAGGCCATACCCTTCACTGATATCCCTACTAAATCTCCCGATGTGTCACCTATGGATTTTTGTGCTTTCGGACTTTTAAAATCTGCATTATCCAAACGTCGTCCCAAAACCCTTACAGGACTCTGGAAAGCTGTTCAGGAGGAATGAGATAGAATACCTCTTCTGACACTTCAAAAGGCATTATTATCCTGGAAATTGCGGTGTCGAAAGATAGTTCAGAATAAGGGATGTCAAATAGAACATTTAAAACACAAGAATTTTATGTAATTTAGTTTTGTGAATACAATATACATCGTCTAAAAAATGTGTGAACAGCCTCTGTATTTACTAATATGTAGAGATTTTTTACAAGTGAACGATGACTTTTGTGAGATAAAGTTTTTGTTACTTTTGGATTATTGGTTTCTTAAAAATAAAGTTTTACTATGTTTTCAAAATATTTCAAGTAGTTTTGTTAAGAATAGATTATAGATCTTATTATTAAATTTTCATTCTGAAATGTTCATTTTAATCAATGGATAGACCCCAATTTCACTGAAAATCGTAAGTGTACGAACACTTTTGGGAGCCACTGCAGATGTACCGTCGTTCAAAGTAATACATTCATGAACGTGCCTATGCGTTCTTTAAAATTAAAGAAAGTTTAGAAATAAAAAGTCTAAATTATTGCAAAAGTAACCATAAAAAGTCAAAAATAAACTTTAAATTCCGCAATGAGGCGGTAAAAGTAATCGATTTCAATTAAAAAGGCTTAGATCATCTTTCTTTCTTTAAGGAACCTCAAAGCAACGACTTGCTGCTGTGAAACAATACATGTTACGTAGAGAGCACTTTTCTATTTCCTACATCAGGAAATGGTTCTGTTACTACAAATCTATCTTTTATGAATGCAATATTATCCGTTTTTTAATAAACACTTTTTCATCCTTTTTGTCTCCTTTCCTTGTTTCTTTTTCAGTTTTCTTCCATTTTCGTTTTTGTACAATCTACTTTTTGTATTTCTCCGCTTTGTATGTATATGTATGTATATGTATGTGTATGTAGGTATGTGTAAATGTGTGTGTATGTGTATATGTATGTGTATGTGTGTATGCATGTGTGTATATGTGTGTGTATGTGTGTGAATGTGTGTATATATGTGTGTGTATGTGTGTGAATGTGTGCATGTGTATATATGTGTATGTGGGTGTATGTGTGTATGTATGTGTATGTATGTGTATATATGTGTATGTATGTATGTATATATGTGTATGTATGTGTATGCATGTGTGTGCGTGTGTGTGTATGTGTGTATATCCTTTGACTCCATGATTAGGATCTCGATATCTTAAACGAAAATATCTGTTTTAGTAGATTTTTTTGGCTTATCTGATAGCTTCATGCAATTTAAGTTTCATTTTGACAGATGAACAGTAGAGATGTGTTAGGTATTTTATATTTGTCAAGCAGGCAATTACATTTCATATTTTTCTCACCCCTAAATGATTGTTTTATATTATGAGAAATAAAAATATATTGCCTTAATGATAGAATAAAAGCTTAGGAAAGCACCTTCGGGTGAGTTGTTGAATTTAATAAACTTTAAAAATATATTTACAAGTTTACAAATTGAAATAAAGAAATAATCGATTGCAAAAGTGTCAAAAAAAGTGTCAAAAGTTTTTTTTGCCAAAAAGTATTAAAGTATATTATTTCTATAACTTAACAATAACTTATATTATTTTGTATTCGGCTTAATTGCATTCGCTTTATCCAAATTAAATGTTTGTTTCGCATAATAACTTAGCGCAGTCTGCAATTCGAATACTCTTACAGACAAAACAGCTGTAAATGCAATTAGCTTCTACTTACATCACATGATTGAAAATTATGCAGTAAAAGTCAAAATGCTATTTAATTTTGAAATAATCATTATACGTACTTAGACAATCTACTAGATTCAATAACTCCGATAAAATGCAATTAACTCTTTAAAAGGTCTCTACTAGTGGCTCAGAATTCATAAAAACCCATTGATAGTTTTCACAGCATTTAAATTTAGCAACTAGAAGGTAACCCGTCATTTTGACGTCATAATACTAATAATGACGTTATAATGGGAAAAAGTATATGAAAGTTAAAAAATATCCCGAATTATCTAACAATATTGCATTTAATCCACACCTTGTAAAAGCAAACCCTTCATTATTTTTTTATTTATTTAGTTTTTCATGCGATTGGAGTAGTAGACTGCCATCCAACCCGTCATTTTGACGTCATAATACTAATAATGACGTCATAATGGAAAAAGTATATGAAATTTAAAAAATATCCTGAATTATCTAACAATATTGCATTTAATCGACAACTTGTAAAAGCAAATCCTTTCATTAATTTTTATTTATTTAGTTTTCCATGCGATTGCAGTAGTAGACTGCCATCCAGTTTTTTACGGCTCACTACGCGATATGAATACTTCAGCTACTTGATTCATTCACATTCAAGTTTGTGTACTTTCAGAATTCATCGCAAAAGTAAACAGATTTTTAAAAACTGTTAAATATACAGCTAAAAGCATCCAATTGTTTTTAGTTCTGAATGTTTTATAGAAAAATAGGCTGAACAAACGTGATTTGAGGGAGAAGATATTAGTTTTTAGGTAAGAAAAAATTCTGATCCACATCTGAAATTGAAATTAAGCCTAACCGGCTGTTTGTTTACTGAGGGCTTCAACTGAAAGATGAGTACAGCCCGGAAGTGTTATACAGAGACAACGGCTATTATATATACAATATCAGTTGAAAACTACACAATATAATCAAATAAAAACTCTTAAACGCTGTAAATTAGATGAGAGGATAATAATCTTAATGCGGCTCAGCTATAAAGCCAATAAATTGTAGTAATAATAACGGCAGCGAACTATTCTGCACGCGACGCGATAGATCGGGCTTCCAAATAAAGACTACACGCAGCAGCAAATAAAAGCTTACCCACAAATTGGAAGAGTTAACAGGATCGCAGTTTATCAGCACTACAAAAAGCAAATTACGACTCTGTTCCGGAGTAAGCGACGGATTCATCAGAACGCGGAAACACATCACAGAAACTCAAATTAAAAAGGAACTCTTTTAGCGAGTTATTCTACGAACGGTTCTCTTCGTGTTGCGACCACCTCCAGACACACAGAGTGTAATTTCGCATACCTGGTTACGTAAAAAACCTCAATTTGCACTATATCCTCATTTGACCCCCAATCTGAACAAATAGCGATGTATCGTTGATATAATTTACAAAAGGTTTCATAACGCGTAGAGTGGTTGCCATATGATTACTTGGAGACAATAAATGGTCCAGGAACTTTAAATTTAGTAAAGTAATAATGTAATTTAGAAAGCAATAATGTTAAAATTTCAATAAGAACGGTCCTTTCTTATGGATTATTGAAATGACCCCCACCGTATCATGTAGACTACTGTTAAACCTTTACATCACTGACTATAGACAGTCTAGAGAGGTGGAATTTCTGATATAATTTAGAAAATATTAATAAGGCTGGGAATTTTAAAGTATACAGTCTGTTGTTGTCGTTGTCCCGAATGCCCCCTGGCCGAAGTTCCAGACCGGGTCCATATAGACTTCGGGATGAAGTGTGCGGCTCCGGTTTGAACAGCACCACAAGGGTCGAGGTCAGTCTTAGCTAGTTGTCAACTCAATTTTGACCGAGCATCCCTAGAGGCGACATCTGGGGGGATCGTACCCTCTCCCATCCTCTCTGACCTCACAGAGGGAATAGAGTCTTTTGTCATGGGTTACTGATAATATATACCCAACTGTAAATATGAAGTGGACTTTGGTTAAATTTTCACGATGGTGACAATGAAGACTCCAGTGCAATAAGTGATTATGCGTCATTAATTTAATATATTTTTGATAGATTAAAAGTATACAGTTTTTTGATTCCTATTCTAGCCCTTATGATAATCAGTATAATTTGGATGTGCGCATTAACGTGATTTAACCGGGAGAATAAATGGTCTAGTGCAGTGGTCGCGGGAACAAGGTTCGTGAATCCTTGCAAGTCAGTCAGACAGACAAAAGTCACCGGTCTGAGGATAACATTTCTTAAAAAGAATCTTTCAATATATGGTATCCGTTCAGCGACGAAAAAAAATTCCCTGAAATAAAAATAAACACAACTACACAACAAGTTAAGTTGACAGCACTAGCACGTCATGGATCCTTAGGAACCGCCTCAAAACAATCTTCATTATTTTGGATTTGAAATATTTATCCTGAATTATCAGAAAAAAAGAAGCAAAGTTTTTTTTTGCTTCTTATATTTGTAAAAGGGTCTCTCTTTCTATCAGGGCCCGATTATGAACGCTGGGGGCCCCTGGGCAGATGCTATTTGGGCCCCCCCTTACGAACATTTATAAAAATAAGAACTATCCATGGGCTATACATACTATTAGAAGTACTCTGTGCATACACCAAGGGGGTTTTGGGGGCCCCTAGCATCAGGGAGCCCTGGGCAAAGTCCCGATTTGCCCATGCGATAAAAAGGCCCTGCTTTCTATATTGAAAGGTTAGCAGTGAAACCGAGTGCACGTAGAAGATGACTCGAGTATGAAGAAATAAAACAACTATTAAAGGAACCTTCCTACGATGTTGAATAGCGTGGTGCATCCTCTATACGTAGCTATTACATTTTGCTCAGTCATTTATAAAATACTGTATAAACTTTTAGTTAACAATAACATTCATAGAAAATAAAGATAGATAAAAAAATCCCAAGCAGATAGTTTAGAATTCAGTTCTTTTTATTATATGATATAGTTTTATGTTATTACATGAACGGGTTAACTAGATAATTATGAAAGTCTTAATATCTATGAATGTAATATCTGGTCCGGAATCACTCCAATATCTGATGGATTTAATTTTCATATATATATTCTCAAAACTATAGATCAAATAGAGAGGAAAATTTTTAACTCTCCAAATTAGGTCGTAAGAATTTGTTTTCCCCTCAGGCCGTGTACCATAACAGCAGAATTTTTGCTTCCTCCCTTTTCAGAAAACTACTATGAGCGTAACATTGAAAAGAAAGTCTGGGGTGATTCCTCCAGGAAATGAATAAATCACATGGAAAAACATTTTGTGGCTCCTAGACAGAGAGCCAAAAATATTTTATAGCGGAGATATGATAGAAATGATTCTTCTTTTAGCGTACTTTTCCTCGAATATACCATCAGAGATATATTGCTATCTCTATGTATATAAAACAGGGGTTTCCAACTGGCGGCCCGCGGGCCGCATGCGGCCCGGGGTGCCTTTTTTGCGGCCCGCGAAGACTTCTAGAAAAATAATTTGCAGCATCAATTTAGATATTCTTAGTTAACGAAAAATGTTTTCGTAAAAATCTTTATTTTTTTCAAATGCTGTTCATTTACAAAAAAGATTGATTTTTCCTCGAATTAAATGAAAAGTAGGGTGTCCACTCATGTTCTATTTCATACCCCCCCCCCCACTTCTTATTTGACCCACTTCTTATTTTACTTTTTTTTATGTGTGTCTGTGTAATTTAACGAAAGTTGGCCAGTTATAATCAAGGTTGTTGTTGGAGGTTCATCCTCGAATTATTAAAAATTTCATAGTACATACTATACACAAATCTTCCAAATCCCCCTCCCTCAAGAAAAAAAGTCCTGGGTATGGTCCTGGTTAAATTGCGGCCCGCCACTAGGCAGGTATTTTCGATTGCGGCCCTTGGACACTTGTAAGTTGGAAACCCCTGATATAAAACCACGCACTAAGGAGGTCGGTAGATTTTTTGGAGAGCATGTCTGATTTGTTCTTTTCGGTAGGGTTGCTGTACATTTCAATGAATTCTGAACAGCGGCTTTGAGGATCGATAAAGGAAGCTTTGGATTCGGTTCCAGAAACTTAAGTATGCAAGTCCAACTAGAATCAGGGATAATTTTTTTTAAGAATGACTTTCTGAAGTAAATACAGACTATCTTCTATAAAACTAATTTGCCACCTGAAAACTTTTATTACGTGATTCTTAATGGTCTAGTTTGTTCTTTTTGAGTAAAAAAAAATATATTTCAGGTAGTCTCTTCTAACGAAACTACCGCGGGTTATTAACGTAGGATTACTTATCGTTGCTTACCTCTTTCTTTTTTCTTCTTCTTTTTTTGGGGGGGCGCATATTGGTACTTTTGTGCTTAACTGTTTACTGCTACTGGGTTTGGCGCGCTGCCAAAATTATAAATCCCGACGCAGGACAATTTTTTTCTCTCTGAAGGGCTGTTATTGAGGAAGGTAATCCTACAAGGTGCGGCAGATAGAACGTTCCGATTTGGAACGTCAATAACAAAAATACAAAGCAAGATAGAGAAAGAAATCTTTTATACCTGAGAAGTACGCAGTATGCCATTGTCATCCATTAAGTTTTAAAGATTACATCTGTCAAATGGCGACTGTTATTTTCGATGTAGTTTTGAAGTCTCTTTCGGAAATTTTGCATGGATCTGCGGATCATGTCCAGCGGAATCGCCGTGATTTCTTGCGTAATTGCTACCTTGAGTGCTTGCAAATTTGTTTGTCGGTGTTTGTACACTTTTGATTTGAGATAGGAACATGATCCGCAGATCCATGCAAAATTTCCGAAAGAGACTTCAAAACTGCATCGAAAATAACGGTCGCCATTTGACAGATGTAATCTTTAAAACTTAATAGATGAAAATGGCATACTGTGTACTTCTCAGGTATAAAAGAATTCTTTATCTATCTTGCTTTGTATTTTTACCATGTTTTTATTAACTTGCTTTCTTCTTCGTTTGTGTGTTTGTCCCTTACAAATCTTGCAATCGATTTTTAACTAACTTCCCGACTAGCTACACATTTGAATCTTTTAGAATAGCTCAAAACACGATGACAATGCCTTTTTTTAATACTTTTAGCCATCTGTAAGCAGAATTAAATTAATTTTCAGTTATTTTTAGTTAATTTTGTTTTGTAAACTGGAGCAGCCATCTATCGAACGGAACGGGAACGAAAAGTTAAATGCAAGTTAACTTCCAATTAACTTCATTTTCTTTCAAGTTGATGGGGTAATTCATCAAAAAAATTTTTTAAAAAGCATCTATTAATACATAGAATTGTCAAGGTTATATGATTCAACAGAAAATTTAAAAACATGGTATATAAAAAGTTCTTTTTATCTTGTAATTACTGTTATTGACGTTCCAAATCGGAACATTCTTTCTGCTGCACCCTGTACTTTAAAAAAAAAATAGACGTTATTTAGTCGATGCAATGTCGTAATTTGCATTTTCCTAATTAAGATTCCATTGTGCTAAACACTACTTTAAATTTTAGTATATACAAAAGTGTGTCTAGACGACATGATAGAGATAGTGAAATGCCGGAAAACGTGTAATGTACTAGTTTCTAAAATCGAACTTCATTCCCTGAATGCGTCAGTGGGAGGAAGGTATGTCGGTCAAACTGTCTTCATAACGAAATAAATTAAACCTAGTAACGAAAAGGAAATACTCGAATTCCTGATGTAAGGAGATTTATTGGTTTGAAATATGTGACGTCAAACAGAAGTTCGCCGCTGGAGCTCTTATCTTTTCTGCTTTCACTTTTACCTCATATAACAAGAAAAGAGCTGTATATAACGATCCCGGAGGATTCTGGTGTTTAGCGCGTCGGGATTCGGTACTGTGGGATCTCGGTTCGAATCTCGGCAATCGTCACTGGATGCTCTCGAGTCTACGCCGGGTATAGGAGCACGTTAAAACTGGACGTTAAACCGGAACCCCCGGAACTACCCCGGGGGGGTTGTAGGGGTAGGAGGAGGGTACGATTCCACCAGATATCGTCCCTGGGGATGACCGGTCTAATTTGTGGTACCACCATAGACCGATAATAGGCAGATACCGAGTTTCTTCATCGACGACGGGCTAACCTCTAGGACAGGGGTCGGCAACGCATGCGAAACAATTTCATAGACCTATCATAGACCGATCATAGACGATTTATAGGCAGATATCTAATTTGTGATGACACTAGTGCAGATGTCTAACTCTGACCCTTGTGAGGCCCCATAGAAAGTGGTAAAACAGGAGCTTCACCCTTCTAGCCCTTCAAGGGGCCTATGAAAAAGGAGAGAGGGGGAACCGTACATAACAACATTAGTGCCATTTACATGTGCCAAAAACCCGGGTAAAAGCAGGGTCGTTTCTTGCTTTTTCCGTACGATAGGGAAAAATGCAGGGTGGATTTTCGACCCTGCTTCGAACTAGGATAAAACCAACACCGCCTCAAACACAGTTTGAGTCGGTGTGTCGGGTGTGTTTGAGTCGGTGTTGATAAAACCTGCTAATTACCCATGATGCATTTAGAAGCAGGAAGCTAGTAGTAAACAAACATGGCGGATTTCAACATGTGTGAATCCTGTGAATCCAATGATCGATGGAAGTATCTGGAACCCCTTAACAATCGCATAATTTTCAAGAAAACAGTAGAAAAGTGCCTATTTTTTTCCGGAGGATTTCATTTATTTCTTGATCTGCCCATCTAGTTTTTAATTTAAAAACCATTCCCAATTACATTATAAATAGAATGGTACTGCCATCTGGTATGTAAAATAAGAAATAAAATTTCATTTCAATAAAATTTCAATAACATTTTCATTTAAAGTGTTATGGTAAAATTAATAAATTTAATAAGTATAATCAATAATTAAACGTAACATTAAAATTTATTTATAAATTAATTATTTTAGAATTCACAGATAAAAATTTATTTATATCTATTTATGATTTTTTTATTTATAAATGACTAAAAATTACTGAAGCAAAATTGAAATCAAAATTACATTTTGATCCTCCTGTAAGCAAGATATATGTAATCAAGGTGGGAGTGCTCAGTAGTTAAAATTTTAATTAATGAATTAAAATATTAAGGTAAGAATAACGCAGGTAAAAGAAAAAAAAATTAATAGTAAAGTTAAATTAAAACAAAAAAGTTAATTTTAACAGAAAAAATATAGAGTTACAAGTTAAGAAAATTTAGAAGAAAAATTAGATAAGACTAATGATCCACGGAAAACAAAAAAGTAATAATATTAAGAGGCCCAGAAAAGCAGATATCATAAGAATACAAAAAATATTTTTGTAAGTTTTTCAATCTTTTTGGATTTTTGAAGTTTTATGATTTTTTTTTGTTGTTGTTATTTTTAAAATTTAAGAATACGAGGTCAACAGAACAAATTGGAAAAAAAAAAGGCCTTGACCATACACTTCGTAACGAGATAAATGCGGAGTTCGAAGATGGAAAGCTAAAAATAGCAATACAGTGAATTTGGAAAAGTATGACACCGGCTGGGATAGAACCCATAACGTGATTTACAAGGAATGATGGTGTATGAGGATCACTTCCGCCGAATCATGTGACGGCCTTTACTTCCGGTAAGACGGGTAAAAGCAGGGTGAAAATGTGGTCCCATGTAAACGGACTTCTAAGGTTTTCCCTATTAGCGGGTAAATTCCGGGTATTATCCTTGTCCATGTAAACGCAGCTATTGTTTCCGAAACATATTTTTATACATAGGGTTGTAAAAAGTAACAAAACTTTTGAGAGACTGACAAGAATTTCACAAATTTTTAATGAGACAGTAGGTATTATATATGCATCGACACGACACAGGAAATGCACGAATATGAAAATTTATCAAATATGTAAATAATATACATCTCGATGATGTATACCGACTCGGAACATCCTAGTGCAGGGGTCGGCAACCTTTTTTATTAGGAGGGCATATTTTAGAAATGCGGGAGTTCGGCGGGCACTGCTAGATGAAGGGGGGGGGGGGGGAAGGGTAATATTTAAGCATGAAAATATTAATGCGACATAAATTTTTAGTACATAAATTTGAATTTGAATTTAACCTCCTACCTTACCTATTTATTTTCAATAAGCGTTTCAAAAATAACCTAATTTTTTTATTACTGATTTTAGAGGTACATGGAAAGAACTTACTATGAGTAATAATAATTTTCAAATTTAAAAAAAAACTAATGAGATATTTTAATACATAATGGATTTATATTATTATCCCGAGTTAACTCGTGCATAGAAAAATAGTACAATTGTAAGCATTTTTTTTTTTACAGAAAATATTATAGCACTACAGCAATTTATAAAGAAAACAAAATAATATTGAACAATAATGACAATAAATAACAGATACTTGCTGCTTTATAAAAATATTAAAAATCCTTTTGAGTGTGATAGCTTTTGAAGCATGGCGTGACACACAATGGAATTTGGCATTCGGTACAATAGTACCTTGTTTCTTTTCGTATACGTTTTCCTCGTGTGTCTTTCCTCTTAGAACACAATCCACAAACTCTCGTGGGATTGAATCACTACCAGAATCTGATACAGATATATCAGTTTCACTACAATAAACATCGAAGTCATCTTCGCTCTTCGAATCCATATTTACTCAGCTCAACTCAACTATAATTCTCTTTCAACAAACAATGAAACCATATTCAATATACCTTCCTTCCCCAAACTAGCATTCAAAACGATAAAAATTGACAAGTAATGCCATCTATCGGCTCTAGAAATGACTACAATAAATTTACTCGTGATGCTTCACCAGGACAAGAAAAAAAAGTCTAGCCCGAGATAACTCGGGATAATAATTTGAATAAAAAATGTCGAACCCGAGCTAACTCGTGATAGTAAGGTAGGGGGTTAAACAAAACAATCTTAAAATGGATAATTAATTCAATATTTGACAATGCAAATCTGCTGCCAATTCATTGTAATATGGCATAATAGGTTGAATACCCAGTTCTTGGGCATTGGTCCATATGAGTGTCAGTGAGGCTTGATCGGTACTTTGATTTTAAGTATTTCATATTGGAAAACAAAAATTCACAAGAATATGTCGACGCTCAAAGAGAGTTCAGTTTCAGACCACATTTTCTCTATCGTGGGAACGAGCAACAACTACCAGCGTTTGTTGTTCAAATATCGAAAATTTAGATATTTAAACGGTGGGTACTTTAAAATTGTGCACCGCGTTGCCGACCCCTGTCGACAGCCCGTCGTCGATGAAGGAGCTCGTTCCCAGTGCCTACCGCATTGGAAAAAGAGGATATATACTCCTATGAAGTTACGTAGCATATTTTGCATAAAGTATCGAAACATTGTCAATTTTTTAAAGACTACTGCCTCTCAGAAACCAACTTTTAAAGTTTGTATTAAATCTGAGTGCCAGTCAGTTAAATGATTCTTTGTTCGTGAAAGAAAAGAAACCAACACAATTACGATAGATATAGAAATCAGTTTTATGGGCAACAACTATTGTGTAAAGAGAATTCGCTTTGTTTTATTATTTATTAGCACCTGGCCAAAAGCAAAAATAAATAATCACGAGAGGGCATCCTAAGAATTTCAGTAAAGAGTCCGTTGTCCGAAATGACGTGATAATCTTTTCCCTTAGACTCCAGAACAATTCCATCACATATGTGTCTTAGCTAATTACTGACCGCAAAGTTAACCGAGCAGTCTAGTCTGCCTTTGTTCTTTTCTACCTTTCAGACAGGGATTATTTCAAGACTATATTATGAGCATAGGATAAAACATTTTATAAAACAACACATCAAAGATATTTTTATGCATGTGTGAAGAGATTAATAAAACAATAAAACACAGAAGAATGTTATAGTATTAAAATTCGTATCCTGTGTTAATTCTTTAATGCGGCAGCGATTATCTCAAAATTTCCCCACAATACATTTAAATTTTTTTGGGGTTTAAAAAGTCTATGTGCTCTGCGCCTATCTGTTTAGTTTCTAACCTATTTTGTTAACGTAGTATGCTTTGCCGTCACCACACTTGAAACGTCTTTCGGAGCTTCTCTCACTGTTCTCTCTCGAACGCATAAAGAACTTTATGATCATTAGGAAAGTGTACGTAGACGGAAATTCCAGTCAATGGGCGATTAAAGAAAAATTAAAAGAGCATTCTTTCGCCACTGATGTTAATAAAGATTACCCGTCGACGAGGAATAAATACTAACATACTGGACAGGATAGTGCTAATTGAGTACGAGCGATGTTAATTTAAATAATTAACCCTCGGGTAATTGGAATTCGTGAGAAATTCACTATACGCTAAGTGCGTCTTTATATAAGCCTGTTAACTATTATGGCGTTCATATTCTCGAAGTATTTTCATTTTCTCGCCAGTGTAGTTTTCGATAAGATCAAATAATAAATTTACTGCTAGCGGCTTCAAAATAAGTAAATTTATTTTTAAAGGATGTTTATTGATAATTTGATATGGTTTACAGTTATTGTGGCTCCGTCTGTTAATCTGCACCTCAGACACTTTTGACAGCTAGAGATTCGAATTTGATAAAGGAAAAAATATCAAAATGACAGACCATATTGAACATCCAGCCTTTAAAGTCACTGATAAAACTAATAAATAAAAATCTAAATTTTTTTTAAATCTGCGAAATATCATGTAAATTTAATTTATTAGGGGCGTATTTTTAACGGCAGGTTTAAATAGAATAGTGTGAATCCTTTTAAAGCCCACACACTGTAAGATATTCAGCCATTTCTGCTTTTTTGTCCTGGTCAAGAATGACCCAATAAACAGTGCTGTATTTTCATACAATTTTCATTTCCTATGAAGAGTAAAGAAATAATTCTTTTTCTCTTTATAAACAACTAGCTGAAAACCCGCGCTTCGCTACGGAGTACATTCAAATTAAATACAACGGTCAATGTATGCAATTAATGCCAAAAAAAAAAATATATATATTTATAATAAATGCGACGATCAATGTATACAATTGATGTAAAATATATATATATATATATATATATATATATATATATATATATATATATATATATTTATTCATTTATAAAAAAATCGTAAGGGATATTTATTTTTTTTTTTGATAATATCCAATCGTCTGCTGCATTAGAAAGAAAAAGAATATTTTTTTGTCTATTTAGTTGTTATGCACCTGACGATAAATTTATTTAAAGTACCAGAAAAAGAAATCACGTGATCAGCATTTAATAAATTAAATTCCAAAAATTAATCTTTAAAAATTCACCAAAAATCAGAAAATTGAGGTAAAGGTTCGAAAAAGATTTCATTTTAAGGGAATTTTTATGATCTTTCTCGTGATATAAATTTTAAAACCCTCAAATTATTATTTTAAATGGAAACTTTAAAAAAGTTACAGAAACAGCTTAAAAATTTAATTAAAAAAAATCTAAGAAGAATTTTTCAAAAATCTTTCTTAGTACACCCCTACACCATAAGAAGAATCGCCATGCAAAATTTCAGTCCTTTAGGTCCAGCGGTTTGGTCTGTACGTTGTATGTCAGTGAGTCAGTCAGTTACGGAACTATTTTATATATATAGACTATTTTGTTATCAACCCAAACTATGGTATGTTTTACTAAATCAATATTAGCTCCCCCAAGGAGGTTACGTCTAACGTTTCGAGCATACAAGACTTGTACTAATTTTCAATTCAAACTTCGGCTTTTATCATCAACAAATAAATTTATAATACCTGTACGAAGGACTTCCAGGTTCGTATTCTCATCTCCCTCTAGGGCTTTAGTTGGTGGTAGGGATTTTTTTAAAATCCCTACCACCAACCCCATATTGATTTAAATATGGGGATATTTTAATCCCCCAAGGGATGTAAATTTCCCTTGTCTTTGAGCGGTCGAATCTATATTCCTGTAACTAGTTCAGAGGAGAGATCATATTTTAAATGTTGTTCACTGTCAGAGGCTCGCCTGGGCCCATAACCCTATTAGCTGCGTTTACATGGGCAACAATAATACCCGGGATTTACCCGCTAATAGGGAAAACCTTCGAAGCCCGTTTACATGGGACCACATTTTCACCCTGCTTTTACCCGTCTTACCGGAAGTAAAGGCCGTCACATGATTCGGCGGAAGTGATCCTCATACACCATCATTCCTTGTAAATCACGTTATGGGTTCGATCCCAGCCGGTGTCATACTTTTCCGAATTCACTGTATCACTATTTTTAGCTTTCCATCTTCGAACTCCGCATTTATCTCGTTAAGAAGTGTATGGTCCTGGGGAAGGCCTTTTTTTTTTCCCAATTGCTGTTCTTTTGACCTCGAATTCTTAAATTTTAAAAATAACAACAACAAAAAAATCATAAAACTTTAAAAATCCAAAAACATTGAAAAACTTACAAAAATATTTTTTGTATTCTTATGATATCTGCTTTTCTGGGCCTCTTAATATTATTACTTTTTTGTTTTCCGTGGATTATTCTTCTTATCTAATTTTTCTTCTAAATTTTCGTAACTTGTAAGTCTATATTTTTTCTGTTAAAATTAACTTTTTTGTTTTAATTTAACTTTACTATTAATTTTTTTTCTTTTACCCGCGTTATTCTTACCTTAATATTTTAATTCATTACTTAAAAATTTAACTACTGAGCACTCCCACCTTGATTACATATATCTTGCTTACAGGAGATAAAGTCGACACGACCAATGCACTCCTCTTCTAAAACACAATTACGTCTGCGTCTATTTGTTATTTAAATGCAGTATATGTCAGTCGCTGTTGATAATTATAGAACGTTTACGATTGTTTACTGTTGTTTTTAAAAATAAATTTAGAAAATAGATAGGAAAAAAGGAATATAAGAACTAGAAGTTGATGCGGATATTAGATATAATCGTACGATCTATGGCTTCATCGCTAAATTTAGTTTTTCCACAACAAAGAATGTGGGCAAAATTACGAAGCTCTGTTTGGTGGGAAGAAATTATTTTAAATTCCTGAAGTAATAAAGACTGGAAAGAAAATTTTCCAATCGATAGGTGCATTTTTTTTAAATTATAAGATTAATTGTAAGATACTTATTGTTTTAATAAATCCTTTTATAAAATCAAAATGTAATTTTGATTTCAATTTTGTTTCAGTAATTTTTAGTCATGTATAAATAAAAAAATCATAAATAGATATAAATAAATTTTTATCTGTGAATTCTAAAATAATTAATTTATAAATAAATTTTAATGTTACGTTTAATTATTGATTATACTTATTAAATTTATTAATTTTACCATAACACTTTAAATGAAAATGTTACTGAAATTTTATTGAAATGAAATTTTATTTCTTATTTTACATACCAGATGGCAGTACCATTCTATTTATAATGTAATTGGGGATGGTTCAGATCAAGAAATAAATGAAATCGTCCGGGAAAAAATAGGCACTTTTCTACTGTTTTCTTGAAAATTATGCGATCGTTAAGGGGTTCCAGATCCTTCCATCGATCATTTAGCTGCATTTTCATGGATTCACACAAGTTCAAATCCGCCATGTTATTTACTCCCAGCTTCGAAATGCATCATGGTTAATTAGCGGGTTTTATCCTGGGTCGAAGCAGGGTCGAAAATCCACCCTGCATTTTTCCCTATCGTAGGGAAAAAGTAAGAAACGACCCTGCTTTTACCCGGGTTTTTGGCACATGTAAACGGCACTATTGATAGAGTAGGGTTAATGACAACACATAGGCACTGGACATTTAGCGCATTTATTGAACAGACTGCGAGTATACAGCCATCCAGTGATCGACTGACAGCCAGTAAGCATACATGGCAAATATGAAGTATGTACCCTTTCGTCAATATCGTTGCAAAACTCTGACACAGTGGTTAGCAGTGATTTTAATAGTTAAACTTTACAGTTTAAAGTTAACAGTTATAGTTTGGATTTTACAGCCCGAAACCAATACTAAATACACCACCAGCAGTATGTTGTTTAAATTTTGTGCTGCGTCATTTGTGATTTATTTACTACGAAGTTTTCTCATAAAAACTCGCACTAGGTTACAGAGTCGTTAGCTCTAAATTTGTTAGGTTACATGCCATCAAACAAGTTGAGAAGAAATAACTAAAAGTTTGAAAGAAATTCGTAAATGATTGTTATGTTGATGATTTTGCTTGACTTATTTTAATTTCAAGAGGGTGATCACTATTTTGAGCTATCCACCACAGTAGCTGTTTTCATCCAGTCCAATAATTTATGATGGTCAGATTTTTAAAACCATTTTTGTTCTTAGAGAAGAAACTATTCTTTCCAAGGACTCAAAGATGTATGTATCTTGGAGACCATGGAGCATAAGTCAAGTAGCCACCCCCAACTGTAAATAAATACCATAATTCTTAATTATAGTATTGGATGAAGATGTAAAACAATTCCCAAATTCCAAATCTCTTCATGATTGCAAATAGTCCGATGTTGGTCCTGAAGGTATAGCCAAAACTAAACTTATTTAAAATTTTGAATTTAAAATCTCTTGAAGGAAATTTCAAATTCTTGTAGTATTTTTCACGTGCGAAAGGATTGTTCCAACGAAGACATAGTTGATGGAAAAGTCATTACAAAATGTGAATCGAAAAATAATATTTTCTGTCCCAGACCCTTTTAACTTCCAACCGTAGACTGCAATCCTTTTTATGTAACAATCAGTCTTGGATGCTGTCAGTGCAAAGCATCCTCTGACAACGATTTGTATCCATGCCTCCTCGTGTTGCACTACCTTTTTATTACCACGTTTTTATTATCTCGCTTTCTTGTTTGTGTGTTTGTCCAGTACAAATCTTGCAATCGATTTTTAACTAACTTCCCGACTAGCTAGACATTTGAAACTTTTAGAATAGCTCAGAACACGATGACAATGCATTTTTTAAAATACGTTTAGCCGTCTTTAAGCAGATTTGAATTCATTTTCAGTTAATTTTGTTTTGTATGGAAAGTTAGTTCGGAAAAATCCACAAGGTGGCGCTTCGATCGAATTCAATGCTTGCACTTTTGCGTAACGGCGTTTGACGATTTTGGAAACAGAATACATGTGAATTTAGTTTGTTTACAAAAATATTTTGCGAAAAATTTTAAAAAAATTATAAAAGTTACAGTTTATAAAGTCTGTGGATAGTGGAAACGACTAAAAAGTGATTAAAATTAAATAAAAGGAACTGAAAAACGTGTTATATAAAGAGTTCTTTTTATCTTGTAATTATTACTCTTCACGCTGCATCGATTATACTGTCATTTAACGTTTCCGGAACTGAGCATAAGGGCCTGTTCACACAGAACCCAGCATTAAAGATTCCGTTGGAGCTGATTGGTTAAATGTGCCAGTGATTGGTATATGATTGGTTGAATTTTTTTTACGCTGACGCTGACGCATTCTACGTGAACAGGCCCTAAGCTCTTGTTCACATTGGACGGAGCGTAGCTTCAGCTATAAAAACGTTGACCAATCACAGAGCTCAACGCAATTACTGCGTGATGCGTCAAACCAATCGCAGGTCGTGTCAAAAATCTCCTCGTCAACGGAGGATTGCTAAGCTGCGCTTTGAAAGCAGTGTGAACAAGACCTTAGAGGAAAAGGCAGCGTGATAATGTGAAGATAAAACTGAACAGAACAACCATGAAGGAGATATAAAATAAAGGACGATCACTCCGCCACAGAAGTAACACATAGCTTGAAATTTCTATAATTTCAATTTACCTTTAAAATTATAACCTACGTATATTTTAATGAGAATCATCCGATATAAATTCCCCAAAGAATTCGAATGATTTCTGTGGTCAGAAT
The DNA here is from genome assembly GCA_907164885.2 of Dolomedes plantarius. Lineage (NCBI taxonomy): Eukaryota > Metazoa > Arthropoda > Arachnida > Araneae > Dolomedidae > Dolomedes > Dolomedes plantarius. The sequence goes on along the minus strand of OU015492.1, from coordinate 8,957,471 downwards.
AACCGAGTACTTGAAAGAAACACAACGGATATCGAAATGATAAAATTCAAAATAAAGCCAAAAGCATTTGAAACAGACAATTACAGATCAATGTAAAACGAGATATAAAATCAATAGCATTTGAATCCTTGTGCATCATTTGCTGCCCCTGATTGCCCATCTTACAGAAAACATGATGAGAAAAAAATTTAAATTTTGTTTCTTTGTCTCAAACGCGAAAGCGATAGAAATTCTAATCAGTATCTGCATAATTCCTTCCGGAACAGATTTAGGCAGAACTCCAGTGACGTCCTCATTTTCATATGCATTAATTTAATGGCAAACACTATCGAAAGTATTTATTCTGTGTCTCTTACAAACTTATTTTTTTATTATCGTGACAAAACTAAAACACCATAATGTTTATAAGTGGAAGGGGATTAGTAAAGCAGCCAAAAGTATTATGAGTCTCCAAAGCTTCTTGCAAAATATCTGCATATTTTACAAAGCTTGAATTATTCATGGGCAACTAATTGACGACTAACACTCAAAATATTTTATAACTGGAATAGCAAGGAGATAAAACTGCTACTTGATCTTTTTTAATATAAGCAACTGAGATTTATCTGTGGTGAAATGTTTATAAAAGCCCGATTAAAAAGTCATTATTTAAAATCCTTGAATGAAATCCTGGCACTTTTGGGATTTGATTCCCTCTCTGCAATATTTCTTTGAATCTTCATTTGCAATTTGAATCTCCAAATGTTAAAGATCATATTTGACTTCAATTCCTCATATGCTTTTGAAATCGTAAGTTTACAATTTAAGATAAGATCGAAACGCTTCCATAATCGTACCATCCTTCAACTCATTTAAGATTCATTCCTACGCAGGAATCTACAACGCTTTCCTTCCCAGAATGCCAACGCACACCACGGATAACTAACGTCCTTCTCTCTCGCTGTGTAACAAACGGCTCATGAGTTAAAAACCGTCTCTCGAATAAATTTTATGACCTATTAACAGGGCCGGATTTTCCTATAGGCTAACTAGGCTTCAGCCTACGGCCTCAAGATCAAGAGGGGTCTACATTCAAATTGTTAGCAAAATTAAAATTACACTATTCTAAAAACAGTGAACACTAAAACACTGGACCGAATATAAGGAGAAATTCTACGTATATGACTAATAAACAAACATAAAAATGTATTGGTTAAGATAAACGCGTTCGGATCATAGGGTCTGTTCCGACTACAACTTTTTTGAATCTCATTACGGAGACACGTCACTTGGATGTTGTTTGAATAAAGTTCCATTTTTGGTTTAGTTTAAGACTTAAAATTCATAATAATTCATACTTAAACTTTAAATGCGAATTATTATGAAATAAATTTATTTGAATTGAATTTGGTTTACTCTTCAATGTATTCTCTTCAACCAATAACAACAGTACCCAATAACAACAGTAACCAATAACATCAGTGTATTCTTCAACCAATAACAACATGTTTCATTTAATATATTGATATATATCACAGTAATGATGTATTTTATTATCTCTCATGTAATTTACAAATTTAAAAATGAGAGGTGAAAGAGCCTCATAAGTGGAATAGCCTAGGGCCTCTTTTCGTCTAAATCCGGCCCTGCCTATTAAGATATATACCTCTGGATTAAGATATATGTCCTTCTTAACTGCTTCCTTTACACGAAGTGTTTCCACTATTTTGTCTATTTCTTTAAGTGTTCTGACTTTAGCGTGTTCAGCTTTCGTGGTTATGTTATTACAGTTTGCCATCAGTAGACATCAATAAACAGAAAACTACTATTCTGAAACAGAAAAAGTTTTGTAGAACGAATTAATTTACTGTATATAACTGTGTTTTATAAATTTTAATCACTTTTCTTCTATTTAAGGGCTAAACATGGCACTTATTACATATATCTACTGTTTTCTACCTCTCTTTCTGAGTGTATGCTTGTGTTAACCACCAAGACTGATGTTGTAATCTTATTGTTAATAATTACAAGATAAAAAGAACTTTTTATATACCATGTTTTTAAATTTTCTGTTGAATCATATAAACTTCACAATTCTATGCATTAATAGATACTTTTTAAAAATTTTTTTGATGAATTATCCCATCAACTTGAAAGAAAATGAAGTAAATTGGAAGTTAACTTGCGTTTAACTTTTCGTTCCCGTCCCGGCCGATAGAGGGCAGCACCATTCTACAAAGCAAAATGAACTAAAAATAACTGAAAATTAATTTAATTCTGCTTAAAGATGGCTAAAAGTATGAAAAAAATGCATTGTCATCGTATTCTGAGCTATTCTAAAAGTTTCAAATGCCTAGCTAGTCGGGAAGTTAGTTAAAAATCGATTGCAAGATTTGGACTGGACAAACACACAAACACACAAGCAAACAAGAAAGCGAGTTAATAAAAACATGTAAAAAATAGAAGTGTAGTAGCAGAGTGTTTTGTTTTACTAATTGGGACGAGTTATCAACGATATTAAAAGATAGAATGACTAGAGATATTTTATGATTTTCCACTTTCGCGGCGGTACTATACTCCTAATTGGGGGACTGAAGTAAAATTCCTTTAAAACAGCTAATATTGTTTACCATGTGTATGAAGTTAATATTTCAGTTAACCTTAAAAGTTACATTTTGCATGCCATCACTATTACACCAAGGATCCTCAGGGGAAACTTCTGGAGGACTCGTACCCTACAAATACCACAGAGGGACCTTCCGTCCTACACATCTGTAAAATATGTGGGCCTGAAAATCCCTCCGTATGGTTTGTAAGGGTGGGAGGAGTGTACCAGAAGTCACTGTGGAGGGGGGGGGGGGAAATAATATGTCAAAATTGGGGTGGGAGCGATCAAAAAGTCCGCCTCCAACCCTTGTGGTGACCAATAACGGTGAGATAAACAAAAGCCTCTCTTCCTCCTGCAGTCTTCAATGAACTTAGTTTCGAATAATCCGGTCAGGGGCATTAGTAACGACAACAACATCATACTGCTTTCGGGCACGGTGACACATGTACTAATCGACAATTTTTGAATGCCCCCTTAATTGTTGTCTCCCGCCCAGGATGTTAGAGAGACATACAGTTTTGTAAGTTGAAAAAAAAATTTTTTTTTCATTCAGATCATGCAGAAACTTAATTTTTGTATCCAATTATCGTTATCTTTTTGTAGGTAGTCTTTTCCATCAGCACGCGGTTTCTATCTGTTGTAACCACTCCAGTTCAGTCTTTAAAATTTTAATGAACTTAAATCAGGAGGCACATGGCATGTTTCAGATGTAACCGCAGGATATTTTCTTGAATAAGAATATTACGTAAACGATAAAGCGAACAGAATAGATACAGCAAAAATCCCTTTAGATGCACACACATGGCTCAGTCACTTGAATTCATTACACGAATCGAATAATCTCACCATGCGAGTTACCTCAATTTAAATGCACCGCATTTCTTCTTAATAATTCAATAGTTCGTTAACAAGAAGCTAATTCAATTTTTTCGGTTGCTCAATTAAATTTTCTGTTTGTTTAATATCCACAATAAAAAAAAATCTAAAAACATGAAGTGGTAAAGTGCATATTCCCGAATATTTAACGCTCTTAATTCAAATTCTACTGTATCCAA